>CM077147.1:11670222-12196215 GCA_039583875.1 Platanthera guangdongensis | reverse complement strand
AAGTCCACAGTTGGTGAATGCGTAGTGGACGATCAACGAATGTTCGGTCAGCTGGCGATCACCGAATGCTCATGATATGACTGGCTCTGGACAACTTCCTTATTCTTCTTCTTCTGAGCATCTTACATCTTCGGAGCATAGTCTTTGTCATGATTTTGTATCATCAAATTAACAGAAATCTTCTCAACAAAAACTTACAAGAGGTAAATGACAAGTGAAACTCTATCTCATCCCAAGGAAGAGAAAAAAAAGAAGATTCAAAGAGCTTTAATGAAGAAAGAGACATCATGGGAGATTCAATGCATGAAAAAGACATCAACTTCATCATCAGCTTGGAGTTTTAAGGGCCTCTCTAAAATATTGAATTTGGTTTTAAAAGTTTTGTTATCAAAAGACTCAGCTGCATCATTTCTAAGAGTCTCGCTCATTATCAAAATGACTGTGACTTCGATGAAAGTACTGATTTTCCACGGTCATGGAAAAGTGGATGCACTTAAGTTTTAATAGCTAAATTACTTGTAAATGTGATGCGCATATGAAGAGAAATATTGATATAATCAATCACATACCCACTCACTTTATTACTAGATCCGGCGGTGTTTGTATTTGCACAGTTTGAGTCAGACTACCTACGGTGTGAGTATCATGAGTCTTTTACACGATTACTCATATTCACTTCTAGCAAATACTTGCATAAATTAGTTTTTGATTAGACTTGTATCATATTTTTAGAAGATAATCCATCTATTCAAATGATAAATACACACTCTTGTGTTATTTCTGTTGAATGTAATATTCATATATGTACAAAATTCATTATGTTATGTACAAAGTTTGATGAGTTTCTTCTGAGCGGGTCCGACTGTACAACCCCGTATTCGCAGAGCATGGGTCCTCCCGGCAGACACCGGACCAGATATGAGTTTTTAAGCTTTTGTTGTGGTTTGCACTCTTAGTGACCAATTTAAACGTAGCCCTTGGAATGTACTAGTAGGGGGGAGGAAAAATCCGCCTCCCCCAGTGACCCCTTTTTTTGGGAGGGCGGTGCGGCAAGTTGCGGACACCCGCCCCGGCCTGATAGGTGCGAGGTAGGAGCAGCGGGACCGGCCGGAGGCCGGGTTCTCCCCATGCCCGCGGCCTGGAGGGGCGTAGAGACCGGCCCGGGGCGGGTTCTCCCCCTGCCCCGCGGTCTGGCGGGGCGAGACCGGCCCGAGGGCGGGTTCTCCCTCAGCCCCGCGACCTGGCAGGGCGAGACCGGCCCGGGCCGGGCTCTCGCCCTGCCCCGCAGCCTGGCGGGGCGAGACCGGCCCGGGGCAGGGCTCTCTCCCTGCCCCGCGGCCTGGCGGGGCGAGACCGGCCCGGGGCCGGCTCTTCTCCCTGCACCGCGGTCTGGCGGGGCGAGACCGGCCGGGGCCGGGTTCTCGCCCCTGCCCCCTGCTCCCCAGTTTTTGGGGGTCACTTGTTCGTCTCGGGTGCCCGGGAGGTGGGGGTATGGCTCATCCCGCTCTTGGATGTCTTTTGACCATTTTTACCGTTTTACCTCGGGGTGGAATTACCTCTTTACCCCGGTGTGGATGTTTTCTATTGGCCCAAGACCTTTTTATCATGGGGTGTTTGTGTCATTTTGGTCATGGGATTGGGAAATTATAAATAGATCCTTAGGGTTGCCTTGGATAGCATTGCATCTTAGCCACAAAAACCTCTTTACTTTATTCCTCCAGGCACCTAGCTCAGCATTGGCTATGGAGGGGGAGACTTCAAGGTCTTCGGGTATGAGGTGTGACCTCCCGCTAGAGCCGAGGGTCTGTTCCTAGTTCCCAAGTCTTTGGTCTGTGACGTTCCCCCGAGTGTAGTAGGTGTGAGGTCACCCCTCTTTTGGGACCCCGAACACTACAGAGGTCATTTTTGGCTTCAACACTTTTGGTGCGGTGAGTGTGGAGAGTGACCAGCACAGAAGATTCTCGGAGAGTGTCATGACTGGATGTCAGGAGAGGTTGTGATGATCCCGACGAGCTCCCCAACCCAGGACCCTTTGTGGGAAGCAAGAGTTCATGACTCCATCCAGGGCATCATGGAGATGCTGCGAGCATTGCTCCTCAGGGTGGCAGTTCCACACCGACCCCACACGAGCTAGCTCCCCCCCCCCCCCCCGCCCGACGAGATGACCCCAGTAGGGGGATAAGGAAGTGCACCAGGAGAAGGCTCGGGAAGGAGACGATGGGAAATGGGGTCGAGCGAGACCTCGCCGGCCGGGGGTTATTATCCAGCCCGACGAGTGCCAGCCTTCCAGGCGAGCAGGTCGCGCGAGTAGAGGTTGCGAGACCACCCCTCAGGGGGTCACCTTCAGCGAGCTGATCATCTCAGCTCCCTTCCCGAGGGGTTCAGAGAGCCTGACATGGCTTACTATACCGGGAAGGATGACCCGTCCAGTACCTGCAGTGGTTCGAGGATGTCGTCTTTGTACAACCTCGTATTCGACAGAGTGGGGGTCCCCCGGCAGGCGCGGACCAGATATGAGTTTTTAAACTTTTAGTGTGGTTTGCACTCTTAGTGATCAATTTAGGCCTAGCCCTTAGAATGTACTAGTAGGGGGAGGAAAAATCTGTCTTCCCCCGATGCCCCTTTTTTGGGAGGGCGAGTGCAGCAAGTTGGCGGACAACCACCCCGGCCTCATAGGTGCGCGTAGGAGCAGTGGGAGCGGCCGGAGGCCGGGTTCTCCCCTGCCGCGGCCTGGCGGGGGGAGACCGGCCCGGGGCCGGGGTCTCGCCCTGCCCCGCGGCCTGGCGGGGGAGGACCGGCCGGGGCCGGGGTCTCGCCCTGCCCCCCGGCCTGGCGGGGCGAGACCGCCCGGGGCCGGGCTCTCGCCCTGCCCCGCGGCCTGGCAGGGCGAGACTGGCCCGGGGCCGGGTTCTTGCCCCTGCCGCGCGGCCTGACGGGGCGAGATCGGCGGGGGCCGGGGTCTCCCCTGCCCCTTGCTCCCCAGTTCTTCGGCGGTCATCTGCTCGTCTCGAGTGCCCGGGGAGGTGGGGGGTATGGCTCCTCCCGCTTGGATCTCTTTTGACCATGTTTTTACGTTTTACCCTCAGGGTGGAATTACCTCTTTACCCCAGTATGATGTTTTCTATTGGCCAAGGCTTTTTTCGTGGGGGTGTTTGTGTCAGTTTGGTCCTTGGGATTGGGAAAACTATAAATAGACCCTTAGGGGTGCCTTGGAGAGCATTGCATCTTAGCCACAAAAAACCTCTTTGCTTTCTTCCTCCAAGGCACCTAGCTCAGCGTCCCTCAGGGAGGGGAGACTTCAAAGGTCTTCCGGGTGTGAGGTGGACCGTCACGCTAGAGCCGAGGGTCTGTTCCTAGTTCCCCAAGTTTTTGGTCAGTGACGTTCCCCCGAGTGTAGTAGGTGTGAGGTCACCCCTCTTTTGGGACCCTGAACTCCACATAAGTCATTTTTGGCTTCAACAACGACTAAATCGTGTGTCCAGCAAGCACAACCGCGCAGTACTCTCTCGCAAAAGACCAACTCCGCGGCACGGCCGCCCAAGCCGCTCTATGGGAGACTCCCGTGCGGCAATTGCCCTACGCGGCTAAGGCCGCGCAAGGGAGTTCCCGGCAGGTTGAGCCCCGCGCTTGCAGGAATCGTCCTGCGCGCGGGATTAATCCCGCACGCTGCCCACTGTGCACGCGGGATTAATCCTGCGCGCTGCCCACTGCGCGCGCGGGATTAATCATGCGCACTACGCGCACGGGATTAATTCAGCGAACAATGGGCAGCGCGGGATTAACCCGGTACAACATATTCTTCCAGCTATAGGGGATTTCCCCCATTGGCTGAAAGAGGCGCTGACTTCTATTTAGGGGATGACATGGTCAGCACCTATTTTTGGTCTCCCTGTTGGGGAGTGGTGTGCACTCCCAAACAGGGATGACGGGCTAATCGCCGGGGTGTTCAGTGGGGGACGCCGGCATGTGCCGACAGCGCGTCCCCCCGCCCTTCCGCGGCTGCCGCCGCCGTCGTATCCCAACGCCACGACCGCCACTGTCGTCGTCGTCTCCCAACACCATGGATGTTGTCGATGTCGTCTCCAAACATCACGGCTGCCGCCATCGTTTCTCAACTTCACGGCCGCCGTCGTCGTCTCCCAACTTCACGGACGCCGTCGTCGCCGTCTCCCAACGCCGCAGATGCTGCCACTGTCGTTTGTTTCTCCCGTGGCCGTCGTCGTCGTCTTCAAATGTCGAGGACGTCGCCGTCGCCGTTTCTCAACTCCACGGCCGCCGCTGCCGTCTTCCGTTTCTCCCGCGGCCGCCGCAGCCTCCCAACGTCGCGGCCGCCGCCGCCGTTATTTCTCGGCTCCACGACCGCTACCTCCGTCATCCATTTCTCCCGTGGCCGCCGTCGCCGCCGTCTCCCAACGCCGCGACCGGCGTCTCCCAACGTTGCGACCGCCGCAATCGCTATTTCCTGACTCCACGGCCGCCGCCGTCGTCGCTCATTTCTCAAGCGACCGTTGTCTCCGTCGCTCATTTCTCAAGCGACCACCGTATCCGTCCCTCCTCTCTTCCTCGGACGTCGCCACCGCCGGCTGCTCCCCACCTTCCACCCCCGGCATGGTCGCCGCCCGCTCTCCCGGCCGTTGGCGGCGATCTCCCTTCTCGCCGAGACATTCGCCGGCAAGTTCGCGGCCATCCGAGGGAGCCCGTCTGTGACGCCCCGAATTTTATGTGCGAGTCGGTCGCGGAAAAAGAGTTTTTGGTGCATGTAGGGGTACACGGCCTAGGACACGGGCGTGTCAAGGCCGTGTCTGGCTGGTGATTTTTTTGGCCGTTTTCAACCCGAGAAGGACACGGCCAGGAACACGGCCGGATGACACGGGCGTGTCATCCGACACGGGCGTGTGCCAACCCGTGTCCCTACCCGTGTCCGGATGGGTCGTGTCCGTTGCCGTGGCGGTTATGCGTGACACGCCCACGAACACGGGCGTGTCGAGGAACCCGACACGGGGTGTCAGGTCAGACACGGGCGTGTCTTGGCCCGTGTGCGTTTCTCAGTTCGTCGAGCGTGCCTGGATCGAGGCACACGGCCTGGGACACGGCCGTGTGCGAAGCCGTGTTCGGCCAGGTCTGGGGATTTTTGTGCAGATCCGAGCCGTTCATTTTCTTTAATTAGGATCTGATGGGCCAGATGAAATCCTGCTCTGTTAAGGCCGGGAATAAGGAGTTATTTCCTCATTTTCTCTCCAAAGTTCTCCCCTTCCAAAGTGAGAGAGGAGAGGAAGAAGAAGGAGGTTTCCGGCCGCCGGCGGAGCATCGGAGCACCGTTTCGAAATCGGAGAGCGGATCCGTGGAGGGAAGGTCATTGCGAAGAGTTCTAACTGCGTAGTTTTTCCATGGCGCCGAAACGGACTACAAGGGTAACGATTCTCAACTTGAGCGTTTGAAACTCTTTCTTTCTGCATAGGGAATCCCGCTCCCGCGAGTGTGCGGCGAGTGCGTGGTGTTCCTTGGGGTTGATGTGAATAGTCCCCATGTGTTGCATATAGAGCCGGAATCGCAAGTACGGGCATAGGCATTGTGTGTGAAGACTACCCGGACGTGTTTTGTCTGGATCGGTGATGTTGCATTTGATGTGTTTTGCCGGAGAAGACTCCGTGCTTTGGATTTTTTCGGGTTTCTACGCGGTAGATTGCAGCAGGGATCTTTGGAGATTAGCTTCAAGGCGCACCCGAAAAACTGAGCGGAAACGTGTTCTGCTAACTTGGCGGTCTGGGAACCGGCCTTGTTCATAACTGGGTTATGAGATTGTTTTGGAAAATTTGGGATCCGAGAGAAGCTTGGCCCGCGCAAAAGACTTAAATTGGACATGCGGCGTGAGCAACGGGCAAGTGGAATTGGACCTAGGCTATGTGGTTCGGTGCGAGAGACCCGAAGACGGGGACTGGCCGTTGGCATAGTCGGAGCCTTAGACGGTGGTCAGAAAGGCTAAATGCTCACATGTTGTTGCCGTCCTGGGGATGGTGGTGAATGCACTGATTTGTCAGGGTTCATCATGAATGTGCCCTGAGTGCACGGGGTATTTGGCCGTGCGAGCCTACACCTGTGGCGAATTATAATTGCGATATATATATTGTTGGGCTAATGTTTTGCAGGGAAAGAGCACCGCCGTCCCGAGTAAGGGGCGGAGTCATTATAATTTGGTCGGCTTTTAGCTGACCGTTGCTTTATTTGCCACCGTGCGGTGGTATGTGCTTGCAGGTGCTGCGGAGCCGAGCGCCAAATAGCGGCTGGAGCCCATGTTGCTGTGCTGGCCCTAGAAGGCCATAGAATAGTTGTTTTATATATTTCATGTGTGGCCGGCCTGCGAGCCGATGTATGTAAAACACTCTTTATTAAGTGAACTTTTGTAAGGCCATAAGGCCATGTACCCGTTTCTGTGTATTTGGGATTTCATTCCTATTGTTGTAGCTGTGGACATTCATATGATGGATTTAATTTTGGGTTCTTTCAACTTTAAAATCTTCCGCTAGAATGCTCTGTGTTTAGGACGAGTAGTATTCGTTGGTTGGTTTGATTATTCATTTAGTATCCTTCCGGCTGTCTGTGGTATATGGCGTCGGGTTCCAGCTGGACCTTCTGTTATATGTCATGCAACAGATGGGGGTATTACATTTGGTATCAGACTTCTGGGTACGGTCAAGCTTAAATGAATTCGTGGGCGAATTTTTTAAGGGGTGATGAGCACATGTGTGCGTCATCGTTATAACATTAAAAAGAACCATGAATGTCCACTTAGGAATGAAAATACACTTGTTTTGTGGAACCTGAGTGTTCCAATGATTGCCATTAGCATTTGTTTGTTGTCTAATCGTGTGTCTTTGCTAATTTAGGCAGCTAGGAGCGGTGCTGGTCAGTCAGAGCGTCCGCATCAGCAAAAAGTAGTGCACCAAGGGACGTGCCTGCTACACCTCCTTCAGCGGAAACCATCAGGATGGTGGTTGAAGCCGTGTTCGCAATGATAAATGCCCAACCTGCAGGGCAAATGCATCGCACACCTCCTGCGAATGAGCAAGAACCGGTTAGGGCGGCAGAGCCGAGAGTGGTGGAACGCGCAACAGTTGAGTTAGTAGAGCCGAGGAGAACTACGGAGCGGCAGCTAAAGCACGTGATGAGCTTTAATCCTCCGAGGTTTAATGGGGTTGGAATGCCAACTCAAGCTGAGGACTGCTCTCTTCCATAAAAAGGGTGTTGACGGCCACAATGACTGAGGAGTGGCAGAAGACCACCATAGCGACTTTTCTTTTGGAAGGTGAGGCGAGGCTGTGGTGGGACGAGTTGGAGTTTCATCTTCTAGTGGGAAGGCAACTTGCGGATGTGCCGATGGAGGAATTCTCACGAATAGCACTACCACTCACGACGTTGACAAGAAAGGATCAGAAGTTTGTGTGGTCTCCGGAGTGCAAACAGGCTTTTGTAGAGTTGAAGAGGCGGTTAACCACGGCGCCTATTTTATGTTCGCCAAGTGGAACCGAGGGTTCGAGATTTATAGTGATGCTTCGGGCAGTGGTTTGGGCTGTGTTCTGCTACAGCATGGGAGAGTGATAGCTTATGGTTCACGACAACTGAAGGTTCACGAGAGGAATTATCCGGTCCACGACTTAGAGTTAGCGGCCGTGATATTTGCTCTAAAGCTTTGGAGTCACTATCTGTACGGTGTGAAGGTGGATATTTACACCGATCATAAAAGTTTGAAGTACCTTTTGGACCAAAAAGATTTGAACATGAGGCAGAGGAGGTGGATGGAGTTCTTAGGGACTACACCTTCAAGATACACTATGTGCCTGGGAAGGAAAATGCAGTGTCGGATGCGTTGAGTCGTAAAATTCCCGCACAAGCCAATTGGTTATCAGTGCATGATAAGAGATTGGTCCAAGAGTTGGAGGCATTGGAGATATCTTGCGTTGACAAGCAGTCAAGTGCCGAGGCGAAACTGTTTGGACAGAGGTGCAGTGTGACCTAGCGGATAGAGTTCGGCGGGCTTTGGTTCAGGATAGCAGCATGAAGCAAATCTTAGATGGAACTTTGGATGGGTCAAATTCCCAGTTTGTGGTTGAAGATGGGTTGCTAAGGAAGGACGGTCGTCTATGCATTCCTAGTGCGGATAATATTCGGGAGGAGTTGATGTATGAGGCTCATCATACCAAGTACTCAATCACCCGGGAAGTACGAAGATGTATAGAGACATGAAGAAATTATTCTGGTGGCCGGGTTTGAAGAAGGATGTGGCACTTTAATGGGCTAAGTGTCGTACTTGCGCATTGGTGAAGGCGGAATGCCAGAAGCCGGAGGTTTCTTGAAATCCCTTCCTATCCCAGAATGGAAGTTCGACGATATATCTATGGATTTTGTGCACGGTTTGCCGAAGTCGCAGAAGGGAAACGACGCCATTTGGGTGGTCGTAGATAGGTTGACAAAGGTGTCGCATTTTATCCAGTCAGAAAGGAGGATCTAGTGGAAAAGTTAGCCAAGCTCTACGTGGATAGTATTGTACGATTGCACGGTGTGCCTAAAAGTATTGTTAGTGATCGTGATGGATGCTTCACGTCAAATGACTGGAGGTTGGTACATGGTCTGTTGGGTACTAAGCTAAAGTTTAGCACAGCCTTTCACCCGCAGACAGATGGCCAAACCGAGAGAGTCAACAGGACTATGGAGGACATGCTTCGCATGTGCGTCCTAGATTTCGGGAAGAACTGGGAGGATCACTTGTACATGGTGGAGTTTGCGTACAACAACAGCTTTCAGGCAAGTATTGGAATGACGCCTTTCGAAGCCTTGTACGGAAGGAAGTGTCGTACGACGTTGTCTTGGTTGGAGGCAGGCGAATCAAAGTTGTATAAACGTCAAGCAGTGGAAGATGCCACTTCAATGATTCGGACGATTCAGGAAAGACTGAAGATTGCTCAGGATAGACAGTCAAAGTATTACAATGCCAAACATAGAAATGTGGAGTTCAACGTTGGCGACATGGTATATTTAAAGATCAAGCCGTTCAAGGGTGTATCGCGGGTTCGACGTTTGAAGAAGCTGAGTCCGAGATACCTTGGACCATTTGAAATCCTGGAGCGTATTGGCGAGGCGGCGTATAGGTTGAAGCTGTCGACGGAGTTGAGTGGGCTGCATGACATATTCCACGTATCGGTGTTGCGTAAGACAGTGCAAGAGCCTTCGCAAATCGTTGCGGACAATCAGGTACGGTTGATTATGAGTTAACAACAAGGGTCAGACCAGTACGAATTGAAGACGTTGCGGTCAAACGACTCCGCAACAAGGAGGTCAGAATGGTTAAAGTCCGTTGGGATAATTGCGGACGTGAGGAGCTTTCTTGGGAGCGAGAGCAAGCTATGTTGGAGGAATACCCCGAGTTATTCACTCAGGTATCATTTAGCTTTTGTGTACCTTTGTTTAATTTCGGGACGAAATTCCTTAAGTGAGGGAGATTTGTAACGCCCCGAATTTTGTGTGCAAGTCGGTCGCAGAAAAAGAGTTTTGGTGCCTGTAGGGGTACACGGCCTAGGACACGGGCGTGTCCAAGGCCGTGTCTGGCTGGTGATTTTTTTGGCCGTTTTCAACCCGAGAAGGACACGGCCAGGAACACGGCCGGATGACACGGGCGTGTCATCCGACACGGGCGTGTGCCAACCCGTGTCCTACCCGTGTCCGGATGGGTCGTGTCCGTTGCCGTGGCGGTTATGCGTGACACGCCCACGAACACGGGCGTGTCGAGGAACCCGACACGGGCGTGTCAGGTCAGACACGGGCGTGTCTTGGCCCGTGTGCGTTTCTCAGTTCGTCGAGCGTGCCTGGATCGAGGCACACGGCCTGGGACACGGCCGTGTGCGAAGCCGTGTTCGGCCCAGGTCTGGGGATTTTTGTGGAGATCCGAGCCGTTCATTTTCTTTAATTAGGATTCGACGACCCAGATGAAATCCTGCTCTGTTAAGCCGGGAATAGGAGTTATTCCCTCATTTTCTCTCCAAAGTTCTCCCCTTCCAAAGTGAGAGAGGAGAGGAAGAAGAAGGAGGTTTCGCGCCGCGGCGGAGCATCGGAGCACCGTTTCGAAATCAGAGAGCGGATCCGTGGAGGGAAGGTCATTGCGAAGAGTTCTAACCGCGTGGTTTTTCCATGGCGCCGAAGCGGACTACAGGGTAACGATTCTCAACTTGAGCGTTTGAAGCTCTTTCTTTCTACATAGGGAATCCCGCGAGTGTGCGGCGAGTGCGTGGTGTTCCTTGGGGGAATGTGAATAGTCCCCCATGTGTTGCATATAGAGCCCGGAATCGCAAGTACGTGCATAGGCATTGTGTGTGAAGCCTACCCGGAGTGTTTTGTCTGGATCGGTGATGTTGCATTTGATGCGGTTTTGCCGGAGAAGACTCCGTGCTTTCGATTTTTTTTCGGGTTTCTACGCGGTAGATTGCAGCAGGGATCTTTGGAGATTAGCTTCAAGGAGCACCCGGAAAACTGAGCGGAAACGTGTTCTGCTAACTTGGCGGTCTGGGAACCGGCCTTGTTCATAACTGGGTTATGAGATTGTTTGGAAGATTTGGGATCCGAGAGAAGCTTGACCCGCGCAAAGAACTTAAATTGGACATGCGGCGTGAGCAACGGGCAAGTGGATTGGACCTAGGCTATGTGGTTCGGTGCGAGAGACCCGAAGACGGGGACTGGCCGTTGCATAGTCGGAGCCTTAGACGGTGGTCAGAAAGGCTAAATGCTCACATGTTGTTGCCGTCCTGGGGATGGTGGTGAATGCACTGATTTGTCAGGGTTCACCATGAATGTGCCCTGAGTGCACGAGGTGTTTGGCCGTGCGAGCCTACACCTGTGGCGAATTATAACTGTGATATATATATTGTTGGGCTAATGTTTTGCAGTGAAAGAGCACCGCCGTCCCGAGTAAGGGGCGGAGTCGTTATAATTTGGTCGGCTTTTAGCTGACTGTTGCTTTATTTGCCACCGTGCGTGGTATGTGCTTGCAGGTGCTGCAGAGCCGAGCGCCAAATAGCGGGCTGGAGCCCATGTTGCTGTGCTGGCCCTAGAAGGCCGTAGAATAGTTGTTTTTATATATTTCATGTGTGGCCGGCCTGCGAGCCGATGTATGTAAAACACTCTTTATTAAGTGAACTTTTGTAAGGTCATAAGGCCATGTACCCGTTTCTGTGTATTTGGGATTTCATTCCTATTGTTGTAGCTGTGGACATTCATATTGATGGATTTAATTTGGGTTCTTTCAACTTTAAAATCTTCCGCTAGAATGCTCTGTGTTTAGGACGAGTAGTATTAGTTGGTTGGTTTGATTATTCATTTAGTATCTCTTCCGGCTGTCTGTGGTATATGGCGTCGGGTTCCAGCTGGACCTTCTGTTATATTCCATGCGACAGATGGGGGTGTTACACCGTCTTCACCGTCGAATCACGCTCCCACGATCGCCGCCGTCGATTATGTGGGTAACCACCCACGTAAAAACCACCCACGTAACTGCTCGTAATGGAGATAATGTGTTGGCGTGTTGCCAAAAATAGAATGGTCTGCATATAACGAGATCAATATACATATTAAATCATTATCCCGTAAAATAAATATATATTTTGGTCAATTTATAACAATCTTGGTGGTTATGGGCTGCGGAAAACCGTGTAACCTCCATAACCACCATGAAGACTATAAATAGGACCCCAGACTCCCCTTTAATTCTAATTCTCTCCTTCTTAGGGAAATCCTCCTACGGATTTTCTCTTCTTCCTCCATTCTCTTCCTTCCTCGAAGGTCTTCAAGCGCTCCTTGAAGGTCTCTTTCGTCTTCGACGCCTACTTCAAAGATCTTGATCTTCTTCGTCTGGGAAACCCTCCTATGGATTTTATCCCTGCGCGCTCCTGCGCGCGTTGCGTTCCTTACAAGCGCCTAGCGCGCTCTCCTCCAGCAAACTCTCAGCGCGCTCTTTGCCAACAAGCGCGTCACGCGCTCTAGAACAAGAAAATCAGGAGACAAGAAGTGGATGGTAAGGCGTGCTAAGCGCGCCTCCGAACCTCAAAGCTCCAGACATCAGAACGTGTACAACAAGCAACTCCCGCCTGCGGGAATTATTAGAAGACTCTAGAATACAACGAGCGTATCGCTCCCGCAGCACTCGAAGAAATAATTAGCCATGTGAGTGGTGGCCTCTCACCCTTCAGTTTCTCTCTCTTTCTCCCAATAATTGTAACGAGAGGCGGCATGTCGCTCTCGAGTTCTTGAAAAAGTCATGTAACAGCATTCAAATCTAGTGGAGGTTTGGTCGGCACGGATTCAGACACGTGGTTTTTCACCTTTTTCCGTAGTTTTACATGTCAAAAATTACCATGTCAACTTTTAATTTTCATTGACTGTGTGCGCGCTCGACAGTTCCGAGATCTAAGTCGGTCCAAGAATTCCGGCACGACCGGAACGTCGAGTCAGTGCACAACAAAGCTCATTATGTAAAGCCCTTATATTCTTTTTACTCCCACACCCATAAATTGTACATACCAATTTAAGAGATACGTGAAGATTGGATTCTCGATTTATAACAGTAGTCTCCATACGGGCGCACCTTATTTATATACAAACTTCAATTTAACTGCAAACAACGGATGGGAAGAGCTCTCTCTAGAATCTCAGATGTGATGTGAGTCGATCTTCGTCCATTTCTGTCATCTTATATTTTTTTTTGCTCGTTTACTAATTCTCGATTTTTTGTATTTCTTCGTTTTAGATGTTTCCAAACACACTATTTCTTTGCAGTTAAAAGCAAATTTAACTTGTAGGTTGAGTTCTTGTTTAGGTTTTCACCGTCAGGGTGAGATGTAGAAAATTGACATCACTTGATGAAATAATCAATCCCACAGGAATTAATGTAGGAATTGAAATTGAGTCAATTCATATTCTACCGTTCGGCTAAATGTAGGAATTCTATCACGAGAATTAGAATTAGTAATTCCACCGTTCCATTACATATTAGAATTTTTTTGTAGGCATTTTTCGCCCGAACGCGCATTTTTTCGCCCGAGCGCATATATTTTTGCACGGGTGCTCAATTTTCACACGACGCGTAGTTTTCGCTCGACCGCGCAATTTTTCACCCGGACGCGCATTTTTCACTGAGTGCACATTTTTTCGTCCGGGTGCACAATTCCGCCGTTCTGCAAAAATGCGAACCACTGTGAAAAATTAGCGCCCGCCGGCCGAAAAATGCGCTCCTATGCAAAAAATGGGCGCTCGGGCGAAAAATTTGGGACCGGGCAAAAAAATTGGGGACCCGGCGAAAAATTTGCGCCCGTGGAAAAATCGCGCACGATCGAAAAATGCGCGGCCGGTCGGAAAATGTGCGCCCGGGCGAAAAATGAGCATCTATGCGAATAAAATCGCATTGGGGCAAAAAATTCGCGTCCGGGCGAAAAGTTCGCAGCCGGACGAAACATTCACGCTCGGGCGAAAAAATATGTGCACGGGCCGAAAGATACACGCCCGGTCGAAAAATTTGCGTCCGGGTGAAAAATGTCCGCTCTGACTAAAAATGCACGCCCGGGTGAAAAATGCGTGCCTTGGAGAAAAATACGTTTCGACCGGAAAAAACGCCCCCGACCGAAAAATGCTCCCTCGACCGAAAATGCAATCTTGTGTGAATAAGGCGCGCCCGGAAAAAAAAATGTGCGGCCGGGCAGAAAAATTCACGCTCGGGCGAAAAATTCGCGCCAGGGCCAAAAATGCTCGCCCGGGAGGAAAAATTCGCGTTCGGTCGAAAAATTAGCTCCCGGACAAAAAATACGCGGACTGCCGAAAAATGATCGTCAAGGCGAAAAAAAGTACTCTCCTGGGGGAAAATGCGTGTTGGGGCGGAAAAATGCGCGTCCGGCTGGAAAATGCGCGTCCAAACGAAAAATGCGCGTCTGGGCTGAAAAATCCGCGTCCGGGCGAAAAATCTGCTTCCGGGCGAAAAAAAATCATTCTCGCGTGAAAAATTCACGCTCGGGCGAAAATTTCTCTCCGGGCGAAAAAATTGCGCCCCGGCGATAAATGCGCGCCAGGCGAAATGCGTGTTCGGGCAAAAGTTGTGCTTCCCCGCGAAAAATGCGCCCCGGGCGAAAAATGGTCGTCTGGGCGGAAAAATGCGTGCCCGGCCGAAAATGCGGACTTGGGCGGAAAAATGCATGCCCATGCGAAAAATGCGCTCAGGCAAAAAATGTGCGCCCCGTCGAAAATTTGCTCTTCGGGAAAAATGCGGTCCTGTGCGAACAACAGATTTTGCGTTGATATTTTTTTGAGAGAGTTGGAACGCGCTGGTAGGGGTGGGAATCGCGTATGAAGATCTCGTGAGGTAAGAATTGAAGGATTTATGTTTCTTCTATATTCAATGAATTGCAATTACAAGGTAATTTTTTGCTGTCGAACAGTCACAATTGGAATTGTCAATTGAATGTCAATTTCAAGCCCAATTCCATCTAAACAACCGAGCGGTATTGTAATTGGTTCGATCAAGATATTTTGTTTCTATTTTGAGGTTCCTAATTTTAGGCTTTAGAAACCTAAATATCAAAAAGGGATTCTCACCATCGTGAGAAATAAAATACGAGGAAGCCGGCCGCCTGTGAGTTTGGAGGGGCGTTGATCTGGGGTGTTGTTGCTGGTCATGGATAAGATATCCCCTATGTTGGGAGAGTGTTGCCGCCGGACTTTATGGAGATTGTCGTCGGCGTTGCGGTGAACGTTCTTTGGAGGGGAGAAATGTGGTGTCGAAGGCGTGCGTGAGTGTAGTTAGCCTCGACGGTATTTTCTCTCTAATGGTGGCGTTGTTCTCCGGTGGCGGTGCGGTTGAACGTCAGAATTCGACGTTGAAGGTTCCGGCGAATTTTGTACATCCGTGAGGTGAATTGCAGTCCAAATCTACTACTCTCTCATGGATCGTGCGTGTCCGGTGCATCCACGTGCGCTTTATCAGTCAGTCAAATTTTCTCATGTATTTGCATTTATACTTTCATTATATATTTGTGCGGTTGTGCTGTGTTCTTGTATATCTGTGTTCATAATACAGGGCCAGTGTATTTTACCAGATTTTACAACAACCAGGAGGATAGCTTAGGCCCTATTTGGGAGGGCTTTTCAGGAATGAAAATGAGTGGTGACAAATGAAAGGTAAAAAAATGAGATTTTGTAAAATGTATATCAGAAAAAAGATCTGTTTGGGTAAACTTTTTATGCAGAGATTTTCAGAAAGGCGAAGCACTTAATAAACCGTTCGACAAATATTCATTGCGGTGATTTTTTTTATTAAAACTGCACGATCGTGGGAAAATGAGCGTCCGGGCTGAAAATGCATGTGCATACGAAAAATGCGTGCCAGGCCGAAAATGTGTGCCGGGCAAAAAAGAGCGCGCCCGGGCGAGAAAGTGCGCGTCCGGGCGAAAAGAGCGCGGCTAGGCGGAAAGAGCGCCCCCGGGCGAAAAGTGCGCGCGGGCAAAAAGTGCGCTCCCGGCGGAATGTGCGCGCCCGGGCGGAAAGTGCGCGCCCGGGTGGAAAAACTTACATCCGGGCGAGAAGTGCGCACAACAGTGTATTGGAATGAGGAAGTGTATTTCAAAAGGTTGAAAAATATGAGACAAGTGACTTTTCAAAAAACAATTGAGTTTTCGGCGGTAGCTTTTCCCGCCGGTAGACAATTCAAACAAATTTTTAAGTGTAGTAGTTTTTCAGAAAATGGAAATGAGCTAAAACGTCCTCCCAAAGAGGCCCTTAATTGCATTGCTACTATAAACATATAGTTTTTTTAAGTGTAATTAATTATTAGAATTATGTACTAATTTGGCTCAATAATTAACAAATAACTCTAGATGACTTAGTATAATTGTTTATTTATTAAATAAACCGTACATTTCAAGTCAATCTAATCATGTAATATTTAGTTATTAAGATAATAAATCAGAATGACTGGAAATTAATTATTTAAGCATTACTGTGCAGACTTAGCAATTTTATGCTATTTTTTTCTACTTTACGAAATTTTCTCACCATTACAACTGTCAATGCCACGTTCCAACTAGGGCTACTCCATTGTGATAAAGATCTTTTCATTTGGGGCTAAGACTTCGTTTGACACGGTGGTGGTGATCAGGATCATGAGGGTTAAATTGTCATTCGTTAGTGTCCACCTAAGAAATTTCATTCCTTTTTATGTTCAAACGGTAGCTATGGCTCCGTTTGGGGAGACTTATAACCGCATGAACCGGTCCTTAATTAAAGTCTGGTTCATGCGATAGTAACCGCTTGATCGGTGAAAATAAGTCCCCCCAAACGAAGCCTAAGGCTCCAGTTGGAAAATCGCTAGGTTCTTGGAACCTTAATGGAAGGTCTCCTGCTTAGTCGGTGCCTTGATGAGAGAGCTCATATGGAGAAAGATGTCATGTCTTTGATACATTGAGATGCATTCACATTAGAGAGGGTGTAGAGGGAATTCCAATCGGGGAATGATCTAAGTGTCACGACCTCGCCGGAAAATCTCAAAGTTCTCTCTAACCTCTTGAGTTGCTTGTCTTCAAATGAAGACATGAAGACCTATTTATAATTTTCTGGAAGGATGTGCTGATAATTGCACTGGGGAGGAATTTGTGCTGCCGAATGACGTCGTTTCGTTTCGGTCACCAGGATCACCAATTTTAGCGAAATGACGAAATTGCCGCCCGGGCGGTCCGGGCAGGGTGTCCGGCGACAACGGCGGCTGGAGACGACGGCCTCTTGCGCACGCGTGCTGCAAGGGCATGCACGCAAGGCCGCGCGACAGGAGAACCCCATGAACACTAAATTTATTCTCTTTAGTATTGACCAACCGTAATGTTTAATGACCAAAATTTTCATCATATAAATTCTTAGAATGAATATCCAACTGCGCCAACATTCTTTTTACTATGATTAGTGATAATATCTCTCGAGTTATTATGACATATTGACATGTGACTAAAAAAAGTAACACCCACACAAAGCCCACCTACAATGCCGGGTCCGGGGTGGTGGTAGTGCAGCGAATGCATTGCACGGTAAAGTGCAGTGCATCAGACGGTTGCGCTGAGATCGCGCGCGAGTTCAACTTTGCGCCGCGATTTGTGCATGCTTTGAAATGAGTGCGCTGAGATGTGCACGTATCTCAGCGCACTCACATCTCAGCGCAACCGTCGGATCACACTTTACCATGCAGTGCATTCGCTGCACGGCACCACTCCCGGACCCCTACAATGCCCGAGAGGAGTTCAAATATCATCCACTCCAATTCCCTAACACATACCCAAAAATCACAAAAAGTGGGCCCCACTCAACACAAAACACCCGACTCTTCCAATTAGGTTTGAAAAGTTGGGGAAATAAGGAGATCAGGTGTTTTTGTCGGAGTGGGTCCCATATTTTGTGATTTTTTTGATATATTTTAGATGAGTGTAGTATTATTCCTTTAAAATCCCCCTAAAAATATCATTAGAACGAAATAAACCAGGATAATAAATGAACTAAAATAATAATGCGCTATAAATGAGTATCTAATCAGGACAGTGGCAAAAGGCCTTACGGATAATTAAATATCTAATTGCATTATTAAAATCCTAAACTAGTAATTAATCTTCCAACAACCACAATAATATTCAACATTTGGAGACATTTCAGACGACTGGCTTCGATAAGCATCAGGAATTTAAAATAAATAAATAATAAATAAATAAATTGCCACCGCAGGCATCCTCTGCTAATATTTTGGCAAGTTGCCTGAATAATGATAATTTTAAAAAAAATCCACTTGTCATTGTTAAATATTTTGTGTCGCCATTCCCGTCGCTGTTCCCCGTAGAGCTCGAATTGGACCAATCACCGATAGGTTCACAGATGCCTCGTCAGCTCCCCAGATGCAACATCATCATCACATCATGTGGCTGGCACGGCGATCGTTTTTTTAATTGTATAATCAAAGTGATCGTATAAATGATCTTTTAGAAAACGGGTGGAGAAAGATCAAATAAGCAGAGCATTAAAATATATATATATATATATATATATATATATATATATATATATATATATATATATATATATATATATATATATATATTAATAAGGATTTTTAGTCAGAGGCGTCGGTCACGCGAAATCCCGAAAAAAACCCTCCCGACCGCTCCTCCCCTGCTTCGGTCACGGTGACATCGTGGTAAACGCTGCCACCGCTGCTCGCCTGCTGCGTCCACGCGTGTACGGCGACCGAAATCGCGACGCCGCACCGCTCTTCCGCCGCCGCATCGCCATCAACGTGCCACGGCCCCTTCTTCCCGCGTGCCGCACAGGGCACGTTCCGCCCCCGCCGCGTGCCGCCCCCGCCGCGTGCCGCACCGACGCGTGCCTCCTCCGGCGCGTGCACTGCTTCTGTTCGAGCTCTATATTTTCGCCCAACCTTGGGATCTTATCCTCCGTCGCTGGTCCCTCTTCCTCCGCGTTTTCCGTCGCCGGACTCCTCTCCCCTGTTACCTAAGCTGCTTCTGTTACAGCCGCACCTGCTTTTCCTGCAACCCCCCACCACATCTCGTAATTTCGCTACTTTCTCTTGTTTTTTTTCCTGCATCTTCCATTTGTGCTTCCGGTTTTTTCTTCCCGTGATTTGCTCCTGTTAGCCTCTGCACCGTGAATGCTCCAGCTGCCGACGACATCATCGACCATTTCCTCAGGTTGCCATCGTCAGATCTGGTGGACGCAATTCATCTTCCGCCGCAGAGTAAGCCCTTCAATGATTTTGAGTATTTGTTGTCTCTCTTTCACTGCTATTGTTATTGGTTATCCAATTATTTTGCTCTGGGAGACTGCACTCTTTGCTGGAACGATGAAATTAATTTCGCTGCATTTGCTTCAGCGGTTAAGTTTTCTGGAGCACATAAGGTGTTTGTGGCTTATGTCCCATGAATTGATTGAACAACTTCTCAAACTAATTTGATCAAAAAACCTCTTCTAATTACAATTTCTCATTGAATTTTGTTCTTTCAATACAGCAGAGTATGTCTAAATAGGGATGGCTGGACAATATTATGTCTACAGGGATGCTTTTGTCGAAAAATATGGTTTTATTGTTTTTAGAGTTGATCAGTTCTTTGTTCAGGCTTCAGTTGATAGGCTGTAGAAATTTGTCATTGTTTTAATCATATGCACTTAATCATATGTATTTATCATATGCATGTAATCATATGCTGTTGGAGCCGCATTGCCACACATTTTGATGTGGGTTTCACGTGCATCAATCTACGCTGCTGTGCACAGATCTTACCTTCCCCATAGCAAGTCCTTAGAGCATGGAAGTACCCTAAACATATGAACTAATTACGGCATGATGTTTGGTTTTTTGACTCCACTTGAGTGGCGATGAACACGCCACTGTTTGCCTGACAAATTGCTGTGTTTTGACGACCTGTGTTGAAGCTCCCGTGCGGTGAGAAAGCCAAAACTGCGATTTTATACGGTAGCCACAACACGAATGGGCCCAAGTGGATACAATGTGTTTTTGCGTGTGGCAGTTCATGCTGCCACAACTAGCTTTTTGTCCCATGCCCAGCAGGTATTTTACCTTAAAATAGCACAGGTACACACGAGTAAGCATTGGAAAGGGAACAGAAGAAGAAATTATGCACCTGCCAATAGTGTGGGTGAGGATGCGTGCTCCTATAGGCCAACATTACTCTGATTCATATACATGACTGTATTATTAATGCATTGTTTTAATTCATTGTATTATAACTGAGGTTTTTAAAGCCCTATAGGTTGAAGTTCCATGTTTTGGTCTCTTGTTCTTCAGCTTTGGGTTGATTGTTTTTAAAGCTATGTACTCAGTTATTGCAATATACTCATATTATTATATGTATTAAGACTGCCTCACTGAAATATTTTGCGTTCCTAGAGGAAGTTACAAAGTTGTTAAGGGTTCCCAACCGTACTACCAGACTGATGTAACTCACGACCGATGTTGCCTTTCATATGCAAGCAATTTAATGGGTTGTGCTTATTTTTTTGCCTTTCCATATGCATGTCAAGTTGTTCTTTGTGTCATAGAGATATATACTCTGCAAGCAATTTAGGTGTTAATTCACTCATCATATCTAATTATATTTGTTCAGCTTCAACCTCAACAGAATCAAAAATATGTGGCGAGAAATCAAGTATGTTTTTAGTAGTTTTTAAAAGGAAAATAGCTAAGATTTTCTATATTCGTACAAATCAACATGCTCATACACTATGAGCTTGCAAGAGCAGGGCAAAACCTTGCATCAACTTGGAATGCACACACACAGTAATACAATTTGTGCTTGATCACTTTCAAAGATACGCCCTACAATCTTGCACTCACTGAATTGCGTAGAGATAAATGCACGAATGCATGCTCAATTTAGTCTCATTTTCGTGACCGACTATATTACCTTTTTATTCACTTGATTTAATGATTTATCACAAGTCATGAATTGAATAGAATGTTATGAAATATTCATTCCACGCACATTTCTCCTCTTGCTTTTGGGTATGAGTCGTCGTTCACGAATGTTCTCGCACGTAATAAATCAGGCTTGCCCATAGCCTATGAGCTCCAAGAGCAGGGTAACACCTTCCATCAAATTGAAATGCACACACATAGTAATACAATTAGTGCTTGATAAACTTTCAAAAATAGGAACTACAATCTTGCACTCACAGAATTGCTTAGAGATCAATTCACAAATGCATGCTCAATTTAGTCCCATTTTACGTGGCCGAATATATGTACTTTCGATTTCACTTGAATTAATGATTTATCACAGGTCATGATGAATAGAATGGTATGAAGTATTCATTCCACGCACATTTTTCCTACAATAAAATAGGTACATGGAGAGCACCAGACACAGGGGTCGGCTGCATGGGGCTTTGCGAGCTGCAGAAGCGGTGCCACGTTGGGGCACTGTCGAGGCGGGTGTACTGTGGCGTCGGGAATAGGGCTCCCTATGCCATGTCAATTGATGGAGTGTCGTAGAGGTGCCAGGTTTGGGCAGTTACCGTCGCAGCTGGGGTACTGTCGATGCGAAGAGCATCGAGCACGGGCATAGCCCGTGCGAAGATGCTCGTATATATATATGAAAAGACAGATTTACGTGGTTTGCTCAAGCAGATGGGCTATGTTCACAGGCAACAATAATTTGTTTTTCGCTGAATCAAGAATGGAGACAGTTATAGGGAAGCAGGCATATTCAACATAGCGAAAATGAGTTTATAACATACGGTACATTTACAAAATACTCAAAATACCCCTGATAACTACCAAGTAGGTCGAGATCAGTATCAACGTTGTCTTTGAGTTAGAACTCGATGCATATAATTAACATCCTGATAGAAATAACCGATCATTTTAAATTAGTACCTTGAGCATATATGTTGTGGGTCGCTCGATGTGCTTGTAAATCGGTTTTCAAATGAACTGTTTTAGCTCAAGAGCGGTTCAGCGAACAAGCAATCACTGAGAGTACTGATATCTGACATGAAGACATTTACATGAAAAACCAAGAAAGGTTGAAAAATCACGGGGCCGAATCGATGCTGATCAAATTGAACTATTTTTTTGTGTTAAAAGTTGTAGAAAGCTCGAGGGTAACATGTCACAACTGTTGAAATTGTTGAAGTGGAAGTGGACGGTCTGAGGTGTGAAAACCGCACAGACTGCAGAGACAGCGCGAGTAACGCGGATGGGTTCTGGCGAATAGGTTGTTCTTCGACTTCTCTTCTTCTTACGGTCTGTCTTAGTAGTAACTCTGGAGTGGTAACCATGCAGTTTGTTTTGGGCTAACCGCGGACTACACGATCTGCTATGGGAGACCGCGAAGACCGACAGCCCGCCGCTTGGTGTGGTTAGACTTCTAGTCGCTTGGCTGTTTGCTTGACTGCTTAAGTCCACATGGACTGAGTTTGCTATCCGCATAGCTGTGCGGACTGATGGTGTTAACCACATGCAGTCTGGTGTTGGCAGTCCGCATATTGGGTAGACTTGTGTTGTTTGCTGCCACGTCACTGGTGGTTACTCTATCCCCCTGGGCGGTGTCGATATCCGCCCGCCCACCTATAAATATGGGTGTTGGTCTCGTCATAAATAACAAGAACGGTAAGAACTGTAGCTTGTATTAAACTTGACGGTTATGTTTTTCTAACTGTGCGGCAAGGATTAGTGATTGGTTCTGAAGGCAGTGTGAATAGCTGGTAACAGTTTGCGGTGGTTAGCAGCAAGTCGCGTATAGACGACTAGATGGTCTTCTTCCGTAACAGTTCCCAGTTTGGATAAAATAGTTTCCCCTTGGCGGACTCAGTAACAATTTGAATAAGCAGTTCACTCTACTTGCGGTTAGGCGACCCTGACGGTTAGGCAACCACGTGTTGTGGGTAGCTCAGTTCCAATTAGGAGTGCAAACGAGTCGAGCTTGAGTGAGCTCGACAAAATTTCCAAGCTCGAGCTCGAGCTTTTTATTTCGAGCTTTTTATCCCAGCTCGAGCTCGAGCTCAATGCCAACTTATCGAGCTCGAGCTGCTCGCGCTCGCGAGTTTTTTTAGCTCATGAGCTTTATTTTCTTATTTTTTTAATTATTTTTAAAATGTATATATAAAAAGCTCGAGAGCCGGTTCACGAGCTCATGAACAACACTAGATGAGCTCGAGCTCCACAGGCTCGAGCTCAAGTCGAGCTTTTTCCGAGCCGGCTCATCGAGCTTTCGAGCCGGCTCAACTCAACTTGCACCCCTAGTTCCAGTTCATTTGTTTGCGGCGACTTCAGCAGTTACACTACCTCGCGGTTAGGCGACCAGAAGTTGCAGACATGGTTGTTTCCACATCATCCAATAAGCAGCAGTTCACTCGGCTAAGGGTGTGGTCTGGCAGTTCAGCAGACTTGACGGTTAGCCTTGGCGGATATGCGGTTTGGGCGGTTACAATTTTCTTTCCGCCGGTTTTTGCTCTTGTTATTTTTGTGATTTCAATCGGGTGCATTGCAAAATCATGTCTTGTAATGTATGTCTCACACTGTAAAGAAGATAGTTAATTCAATTGTGGCTCTTGTTCTTTTATCTGCTTCTGATTTATTTAGTTTGGTTGGTTGAGTGTTCCTGCGACCTATCATGTTTTACAAAATTTTACAACCACTCATTATGATGAGTGTTTTGTAGAGAGAAAAGCGGGATCTTCGAGGGGCTTGAAGGAGATCTTTAAGTATGAAAGAGATCTTCGAGGGCTTGAAGGAAATCTTCGAGGGGCTTAGAGGAGATCTTTGAGTCCTGAAGGAGATCTTCAAGGATGTCTTCAAACGCCGAAGAAGAAGTCTAAAAGGTCTTCAAAGGGCTTGAAGAAGATCTTCGAGAGAGTCTTCAAATGCCGAAGGAGGACTCTGAAATTTTTGCTAAGAAGTTCTCTCTGGTGCTAAAAACAAGGTCCCCTCAAATGAAGGATATGGACTCCTTTAATAGCTTTTGATAAGGGAGGTTTGGTAATTGCGCCGTTGTAACCGCCATAACTATCGGACAGACGAATCCAGTTCCTCGATCCGGAGCACGCGGAGCGCAGAGGAGTTGTGAACGCGTCATGAGCACAGAGGCGTCGGCGAGATGTCTGAGACAAAACGTCGCGAGCGTGAACGTAGCCGTGCGACAAAGGGAGGCATACAGACGGACGCACACGGCCAAGGGTGTGCGGCCAAGGGCGCGCGACCCTTGCGCGCCCTAAGGGGACCCAACCCACATTATCCAAGTTATTGTTTGCTTTGGTTTAATCTATCCCATATTAAGCTGAACCATAAATTTTGTCATTTTTCATAGGTGACTCACAAATGCTTCTCGTTCAAGAGGTCGTATAACATTTGTAACTCTGAAGTTCCTAACACAACTCCATCATCTTCCCTAAAAAGAAACCTATAATATAATTTTGTGTTAAATTTTCTCAACGTGGTCAGCAAGATAGCCCAAACACCAAATTAATATCTTCGGAACTACCCAGTTCGCACGCTGAACCTGCGGAAACCCAAGGACTAGAGGTTGCACCCAAACAAAACAATGGAAGCACAAGAAGATCTTATTATGCATTCACTTCTTTACAATCCGAGGCATACATAGCGAGACATGATTTCGCTAGTATTACAGCTGTAAACAGAAAGAACCAAAAAACAAGCCGGTGGACAGCACTCCAGTCCGCCGAGACCGCGAGGTCGCCGAGACCGCCGAGACCGCTGAGCTCGCCCAAGCTATGCTGCAATCCGCCGAATACCACGGAGTCCGCCGAGACCGCGAGGCCGCGCGGACAGACCGTTATTCGCCTCCTGCTGAACCCGAACTGAGGAACTCCCCTACCCGCCTGAAGCCGGCGGACAGGTTATTGAAGCTGGGAAAGTTGAAACAGAACTGACAAGCCGCAGAGCGACCTCCTGCTGAGTCCGCAGAGACCGCACACTTCCAAGCACTGACCGAAGTCACAGCCAAACTCCTGGCTCCTTGAAGTTATCCGCGCGACCTGCACACAGCAAACCGTCAGCCTGAAACAATCCGCGCGGACTGAAAAACACAGACCGCAGCACTCGCCCAACCCAATTTACTGTTCACTCACGTTACTTAGGTTACTGTAGATGTGCCAGGGGGTCCTATTTATAGGCCAGGTGAGGAGTGTGGTCACCGCCCATGAGATAGCGACACCGCCCCAGTCCGCGCGAACACAAACGACTGTCCGCTCAGTCCGCGAGGACTTAGCCAGTCACCAAGGGAAACCGCCAGGAGCAAGGCAACCAATGACGAACCCTCTCCAGTCCGCCCAAGCTAAGCGGACAAGGCACCAGCCCGCAAAGCTCCAACTGCTTCAGGACAGCACCCTCTTCAATGGCAGTCCGCACCAACCCGAGGCAGTCCGCAAGACTCACACCTCAATCCGCCACAAGTCCACGACCAAAGGCAAACAGCAACAGTCCGCCCGGTCACAGCGGACTTGGCGGATACGGCGGACACCATGAACTTGACACCAAGTGTGACCAAGTCCAAAACCATCAAGGGCCAGTGCGAGCATGGCGGACACAAAGTCCCGTCCGCCAAACACCCTAGCACAGACCGCAACCAGTCCGCGAGCTCCTCGCACTTGTCCAACGCAGTAGCACCCAAGCCGGACTCCAAACATCAGTCCGCCAACCGGTCTCCACAGCAAGACCTGCTGTAACACCTGAGCTCGACAAGGCCTCAGCCAAGCTCAAGGCCCAGTCCGCAACAGCCCCAACCGCGGACACACCAGTCCGCAAGGCTTCCCGCGAACTCGAACCAACCCGCCAACAGCGCAAGCATGCACCCGCGGCCACTGAGCAATGCACCAGTCCGCAAGCCTCTCTATCCGCAGATACCAGGCCGCACCAAACCGCGGACTCCATGCAACAACCCGCTCAGAACACAGCCGGCTTCCACCAGACTTCTCACCAGGCCGCAACCCACAGTCCGCCCAGTCCGCCCAGTCCGCCAAAGCTGTCCGCACAGGCCGCGCGGCCTGTCCCGTCACCCACTTCCACTTCACAAATTTCAACACTCCCCCTTGAAGTGAGAAGTGGTGACCAAGCCCAGCAAGCTGCGCAAGCGTTCAAAGGGCCCCTTCGACAGCGGCTTCGTGAAGATGTCAGCAAGATTATCTTCACTCCGAACATGCCCGACCAGCAGAGACCCCTCCAACACCTTCTCCCTGATGAAGTGGTGATCAATCTCTATATGCTTGGTCCTGGCGTGACACACTGGATTGTTTACCAGTTTGAGAGCACTCTCATTGTCACCCCGGAGTAAAGTAGGCCCTTGCACTTCTTCATGAACATCCTCTATGAGCCTCCTCAACCAAACGGCTTCCCGAGCAGCCAAGGCCGAAGCCTTATACTCCGCCTCCGTGGTTGAAACCGACACCGAGTCCTGCTTCTTGCTACACCACGAGATGCTAGCTGAACCGCAAGTGAACACATAACCCGAAGTAGACCTTCGATCATCCGAATCACCGCCATAGTCAGCATCCGTGTACCCGAGCAACGCAAACTCCGCATCCCTTCCATAGAGGAGTCCCATCTCAGAAGTCACCTTGACATACTTCAGAATTCCCTTCGCCGCCACTAGATGAGATTGCCTTGGTTCAGCCATATACCGACTTACTCGGCCAACAGCATAAGCTATATCCGGCCTTGTAATCGTCAGATAGATCAAGCTCCCAACAAGAGCCCTGAACACCAAGGGATCATTAAGCACCCTTCCCTCATCTCGTCGAAGCTTCAGCCCAGATTCCAGTGGAGTAGAGCACTTCTTCCCTTCGCCCATGCCAAACCGCTTCACAATGCGATCAGCATACCCTTTCTGGCTAATGAGAATCCCGCACTCCTTCCTCTCCACTTCCAGACCAAGAAAGTGATGCAACTCTCCCAAGTCTTTCATCTCGAAGCGTATAGCAAGCTCTCCCCTGAGCCTTGCTACTTCCTCCTCCGAGTTCCCTGTGATGATCATATCATCCACATACAGCAGGACCAAGACTCTTAGCTCTCCCTTCTTCTTGACGAACAAGCTAGAATCCGAGTTAGAAGCCAGGTATCCACAGAACTGCAGGTACTCTGCAATCTTCCCATACCACGCTCGAGGAGCTTGCTTCAACCCATAGAGAGCCTTCCTGAGTTTGCAGACATAGTCCGGATGCTTCTCAGAGACGAAACCAAGCGGCTGATCCATGAAGATGTCCTTGTCAATCTCTCCGTAAAGAAAGGCATTCTTCACATCGAGTTGCCACAACCTCCATCCCTTGCTAGCAGCCAAGGCGATCACCACTCTTACAGACGTCATCTTCGCAACTGGACTGAATGTCTCCTCATAGTCTTCTCCATACTGCTGTGAGAATCCTCTAGCGACCAGGCGAGCCTTGAACCGATCAATGCTCCCATCAGCCTTCTTCTTCAACTTATACACCCACTTGCAAGTAACCGGAGTAATGCCATCAACCTTGGGCACAAGGTCCCAGGTTTCATTCTTCTTCAGAGCATCAATCTCTTCCTTCATGGCACCTTCCACTCCTTCACTCCAGTGGCCTCGTTGAAGTTTGCAGGCTCTCGCTCATCCAGAGGACCTGCAAAGAAGCAGGAGACAAAGCTCACTGCATTCCCATCACAGTACCGAGCCGGTGGCTTAACCACCCTCTTCGATCTCCGAAGACACGGCTCCTTGCTCACGGCTTCCGTTGCTTCTTCTTCAGGCTCCACTCCTACCTGGGGCAAGCATTGAGCAGTGCTCCCCCTGCTTCCTGAGCCAGAAGCTCGCTCAGCCTCGGAGTTCGAAGCAACAGGAGCTGCTGGTGAAACAGCAAGCTCCTCTTCCAAGCCTTCAGCAGCCTCCACCGGTGCTTCCTCAACCTTGCTACTTCCGGTAGGCTCCACCGAGCCACCTCCATATGACGTCAGCTCGTCAAAGACAACGTCTCTTGACACCACGAACTTCTTCGTCACAGGGTCCATGCATTTCCATCCCTTCTTCCGCTCATCATAGCCAACAAAGACAAGTTTCCTTGCCTTCGCATCCAGCTTTGTCCGTGAAGCATCCGGGACATGCACGTAGCAAGTTGAACCGAACACCCGAAGGTGTCCAACACTCGGCTTCTCCTTCAGCAACAGCTCAATGAGAGTCTTCATGTTGATAGGGCTGAGTGGCATCCGGTTGATAACATAAGCAGCACAAGACATTCCCTCCGCCCAAAAGGACCTCGGGATATCTTTCGCATGCAGCCAGCATTTGCAGGTTTCCGTCAAATGACGGATCTTCCGCTCCGCTACCCCATTTTGTTGTGGAGTGTGAGCACATGTAAGCTCCCGTTGGATCCCGTGCTTCCTGCAGAAGTTAGAAAACTCGGAAGAGACAAACTCCCCCCGTTATCAGTTCTAAACTTCTTAATCCGCAAGCCAAGCCGGCCTTCTACCAACTCCTTGAACTCCACGAACAAACGGAAGGCATCCGACTTCTCCTTTAAGAAGTACACCCAAGTATACCTTGAGTAGTCATCAACCAAGACAAGCATGTATTTGCTTCCACCAAGGCTGGCAGTAACAGTCGGTCCCATCAGGTCGCCATGAATACACTCCAATGGTTTCTTGCTCCTTGTTTGAGATTTATCAAACGGAAGGCGATGTGCCTTACCGTATTGACAGCCCGCACAAACATGCCCATCACCAAAGGAGGACAACATCGGCAACCCCCTCACCAGACTTCTACTCGCCATTGCCTTTAGCTTGTCCATGCCAACATGCCCCAGCCTCTCATGCCAGATAGCCGCACTATCATTGGCCCTCATCCTATCAACATAGGCACTGGTGGAAAGAACAAACAAGTTCTTCACCCTCCTCCCAACATGAGCAACATCAGCCTTTACCGCTGATACGTTGCGAAGGAACCTCACGTCTGTTGGCCCAAACAGAACGTGATACCCAGCGTCCACCGCGTTGGTCACCGAGAAGAGGTTCTTCTTCATGCCCGGCACGTGATACACACTCCTTAACGTGAGTGGCCCCTGATCACTACCCAAAGACACGACCCCCTCCTTCTCTACTGCATAAACAGTATTATCAGCAGTGATAATAGCTTCATTACCTGAGTAAGCCTGCATGGAGGTGAACTTCGACTTGTCTCCGGTGAGGTGATGACCACACCCGGAGTCGATGATCCACTCGCTGTTGAAGTCCTCAGCAGATAAGGCCCGGACACAAGTGCCCGTCATGAAAGCTCCTCCCCATTCTGCTTCTTCACTTCGCGAGCAAGCTTCCTCCTTTCCCGCAGCATGCCCAGGCTGCAGTTTGACCTTGCAGTCCCGCTTGAAGTGCCCACGCTGATGACACCGGTAGCACTTCAGATTCTTCTTCCAGTCCTTAGGAGCATTGCTCCTCTCCGGCGGATATGAAGTTGAAGTCTCCTTCTCAACAGCGGCCTGCACCTTCTTCTTCTTCTTCCCTTCCCATCCCTTCTTCTTGCCTGAGAAGAGAGCCTCGCTGCCTTCCTGATTCAGATTCACTCCAGCCATCTGCCTTGCTAAGCTCTCCTGCGAGGCAAGCAGATTCTCCAGCTCCAGCAGAGACGGCTGAGTAGCCCACCCTTGAACAGATGTAACAAAGGCCACATACTCCTTCCGCAAGCCGCGAAAATGTGCCTTTTCATCTTTGCCTCAGAGATAGGCTCATCAGGATCCAGTGCCGACAGCTCAGCACACAAGCTCTTCATCTTTAAGAAGTACCTGGAGATGGAAAGGTCTCCCTGAGTTGCCCTGGCCAACTCATTCTCCAGGAACTGAAGCCGCGCCACATTCTTCCTATTGAACAACTCATCAATGGTTGTCCAAATATCAGCAGCCGACTCACATCCAATGATGTGATCAAACAGTTCCGGAGAGACAGCTCTCTTCAGAACGAACTCTGCCTTAGCATTA
The DNA here is from genome assembly GCA_039583875.1 of Platanthera guangdongensis. Classification (NCBI taxonomy): domain Eukaryota; kingdom Viridiplantae; phylum Streptophyta; class Magnoliopsida; order Asparagales; family Orchidaceae; genus Platanthera; species Platanthera guangdongensis. Next base: position 12,166,686 of record CM077147.1, on the reverse strand, counting down.
GTTCTTCTCCAGAGCCTCACCTGTTCAGCAGTACCGAAAGCAGCAGTAACTTCCTGTCTGTCGTCTCCACCGACAACTTCCCACAGCTCCTCGCCTAGAAGATAACTCTTCATGCACGACTTCCACTTTTTATAGTTAGTCGGCGTTAAGAGTTCAATGCCCAGACCTCTTGCTAAGCTTCCTTCCATTGCAACCACCTGTTGGTACCCTTCAGCAGCTCCGAGCAACAACACAGGTTGATCACCACTCAATCACTGAGTAACAACACTGGTTGACCTCCGCTCACGCAACTGAACCTCCGCAACCTCAGAAACCTGGCTCTGATACCATGTTAAATTTTCTCAACGTGGTCAGCAAGATAGCCCAAACACCAAATTAATATCTTCGGAACTACCCAGTTCGCACGCTGAACCTGCGGAAACCCAAGGACTAGAGGTTGCACCCAACAAAACAATGGAAGCACAAGAAATCTTATTATGCATTCACTTCTTTACAATCCGAGGCATACATAGCGAGACATGATTTCGCTAGTATTACAGCTGTAAACAGAAAGAACCAAAAAACAAGCCGGTGGACAGCACTCCAGTCCGCCGAGACCGCGAGGTCGCCGAGACCGCCGAGACCGCTGAGCTCGCCCAAGCTATGCTGCAATCCGCCGAATACCACGGAGTCCGCCGAGACCGCGAGGCCGCGCGGACAGACCGTTATTCGCCTCCTGCTGAACCCGAACTGAGGAACTCCCCTACCCGCCTGAAGCCGGCGGACAGGTTATTGAAGCTGGGAAAGTTGAAACAGAACTGACAAGCCGCAGAGCGACCTCCTGCTGAGTCCGCAGAGACCGCACACTTCCAAGCACTGACCGAAGTCACAGCCAAACTCCTGGCTCCTTGAAGTTATCCGCGCGACCTGCACACAGCAAACCGTCAGCCTGAAACAATCCGCGCGGACTGAAAAACACAGACCGCAGCACTCGCCCAACCCAATTTACTGTTCACTCACGTTACTTAGGTTACTGTAGATGTGCCAGGGGGGTCCTATTTATAGGCCAGGTGAGGAGTGTGGTCACCGCCCATGAGATAGCGACACCGCCCCAGTCCGCGCGAACACAAACGACTGTCCGCTCAGTCCGCGAGGACTTAGCCAGTCACCAAGGGAAACCGCCAGGAGCAAGGCAACCAATGACGAACCCTCTCCAGTCCGCCCAAGCTAAGCGGACAAGGCACCAGCCCGCAAAGCTCCAACTGCTTCAGGACAGCACCCTCTTCAATGGCAGTCCGCACCAACCCGAGGCAGTCCGCAAGACTCACACCTCAATCCGCCACAAGTCCACGACCAAAGGCAAACAGCAACAGTCCGCCCGGTCACAGCGGACTTGGCGGATACGGCGGACACCATGAACTTGACACCAAGTGTGACCAAGTCCAAAACCATCAAGGGCCAGTGCGAGCATGGCGGACACAAAGTCCCGTCCGCCAAACACCCTAGCACAGACCGCAACCAGTCCGCGAGCTCCTCGCACTTGTCCAACGCAGTAGCACCAAGCCGGACTCCAAACATCAGTCCGCCAACCGGTCTCCACAGCAAGACCTGCTGTAACACCTGAGCTCGACAAGGCCTCAGCCAAGCTCAAGGCCCAGTCCGCAACAGCCCCAACCGCGGACACACCAGTCCGCAAGGCTTCCCGCGAACTCGAACCAACCCTCCAACAGCGCAAGCATGCACCCGCGGCCACTGAGCAATGCACCAGTCCACAAGCCTCTCTATCCGCAGATACCAGGCCGCACCAAACCGTGGACTCCATGCAACAACCCGCTCAGAACACAGCCGGCTTCCACCAGACTTCTCACCAGGCCGCAACCCACAGTCCGCCCAGTCCGCCCAGTCCGCCAAAGCTGTCCGCACAGGCCGCGCGGCCTGTCCCGTCACCCACTTCCACTTCACAAATTTCAACATTTTGAGGGTCTAAAATATTATTTAAGAGCAACAACATTTGGTTTAATGAGATTTAGTTCATTCATGCACCTCTTTTATCTTGAAACATGACAATAGTTGTATTTCTTAGAGCGTCATTACTGAAAAGACTCTCCCCAGCCGTCGGAGTCGGGATCTTACATGCCCATCAGCTCCCCACTTTGTTCGCCATTACACATCGTACTCTTTGGGTTTAATTATAATTCCATTTGTAAAGCATGATCATATACTGAGCTGAACCTTACAATTTTTTCTGTAGGTATTCACAAATACTTTTTAAAAGTTCACTCATCCAAGTATTACTCTCATCTAAACACACCTAATTGAAAAATACAACTTCATTGCCTGCTCTGAAAATACATCTTTATTTTTTTTAAATGAATTATAACCTAAGCACAATAATTTTCTCTCAAATTTTAATATGACATTCAGTTTTGTTAGAAAAGCCCAATTAAGGGCCCATGTTTTTCTCCTTTCTCTCTCCTTGTATTAGTCCCACATCATGTATTAGGATTTCTCTCTTCATTCTTCTCCTATATAAATGTATGTATACTTGTAACTATTCATTCAACAAAGTATATACAAGATTGGAGATCTCTCTTTACAAGTTTCATGATGTACCTTTTCATCTAGAAGCCTATCATGATCTATCTTTCTCTTAGCTTCACTGGCCCAAAGACATTCTCATCCCTTATCAAATTCGATAGTTTATTGTTAGGTTTGGAAGACAAAAAATGCAGAACTAAAATACATGAAACCCCCTAATGGCCCGTTCGACGCACAGGTAATGACATTCTGGAATTGGCTTTGGGAAACAGTAAAGCCAATGCCAGCGTTCGGCGGGACGGTTTTGGCTTGTTAATGGCTTTGGGAAAAAACCATCGGTTTTCACTCCAAGTTAAAACAACGGCCTCCAAATTCTTATCTTCTAGGTTTGATTTTCGCAGTTTTCGGCTAGGTCGTCTCCTCTCGACTCCCGATTGCAGCCTGTTCTCCTACCGATCGCTGCAGGCCGCTGTCCTTCATGCAGGTATATGTCTTCTTCTCTTCTTCCTCCTCTTCTATTCTTCTTTTTCCTCTTCCTCCTCTTCTCTCCCTCTTTACCATCATCATCCGCCCGATTCTGCTCCTCCCTCTTCCGCCCAATTCTGCTCCTCCCTCTTCCTCCTCCTCTTTCTCCTCTTCTCTCCCTCTTTACTCTTATCATCGATTTCTCAGGCCATCCTCCTCCTCCCTCCATCCGACCCTGCTTTTCTTTTCCGGGCACCCGCAGATCCGGCCACCCTCGCCATAGCTGCTACTTCGTCCCCCATTCTATCCTCAGCCCCAATCAATTCCCTGCTCCATACATGTGTCTAAGCCCCACCAGCAGTTTCCCTCCCTCCCTTCCTCAATCCCCCTTTCCGAAACCTGGAATTCTCACTTATTCTCCTGCTGGAATTCAATTTCAGCCACTGGAATCCTCACCTATTCTCCTCCAGCAGTCCAAATTCAGCAATCCATGGTCCCTACAACTACCGAGACCTCACTGACAATCCACTTAATATTAGTTTCTATAAATTCACAGTTTTGAATAATATTAGTTTGATATATTGTTTGTGTTAGTTTTTGTTTGATATATTGTCTGTCATCAATACTGTGTATATACCGTGAGCATTATATACCTTGATTTATTATTTCAATAGTTGTTACATTAGACGTTTTATGCGTAGTTTTGCTACAATGGATCGTAATGAGGCGCACAATAAACACAAACAAGATATCATCATCTCGGCATCAGTCGGAGCGACCTTAGATGCAGCTGTAGTTGTTCTGAATTCCATTCCTAGACAACCTACATATGTTGCAGACAATGAAACCCTTCGATATCATCATCTCGACATCAGCCGGTTAATACTTTGATTTTGTGGACAATGCTTAAATTTTTTTAAAAATAATTTCTAAAATTTACAATTCCAGAAAAACAATTCCTTTGCGCAGACGAACAACATTTAAGTATCAATGTCAATTTTGTTCACTGAATACCTTCCTACAGCCGAACACCAGAATTGGTTTTCTGCACAAAACCAATTCCTGCAGATATTGGTTTTCTGACCAAAGCCAATTCCAGAATACCATTACATGCGCACCGAACGAACCATAAAAGATTCATGCAAATATACTAATTATGAATTATAGATTATACCTACAATGAAATAATTAAGAAATATATTTTATTTCATAAGAGTTTGTTGAAGATTAAATGTAGAAATTATATCCGCGTCTTTTTAGGGCGTTTATATTGGCTGCCCGACTTTGGATATTGGCAGCCCAGAAAATCGATAATGGCAGCCTATTGACTATTGACAATCCAGTTTTATATAATTGAAAGTGTAAAAACACGAAACCCGGAATTAAATAAATATGAGTTTCATCAGCTTTTTGAAAATATGCCTACGATATAATAGTTTTAGGAAAAGTGTTCAACATGAAAGATGTAGATCTCGACGAGATCCACAACGTTTATGTTGAACATTTTTTCTAAAAATGTCATATAATAAGCCTATTTTCAAAAGACGTGACACCGGGCGGAACTATTGCGAATCACATATTTCCTCTGGGTTCCGCCCCTTTTAAAAATAAGCGTACTATATGACATTTTTTAAAAAATTGTTCAACATGAAATGCATATAGTAGGCCTATTTTCAATCAACCCTTATATAATATATTTCTAAAAATTTCATCAAAGATCAATTGGTCTAATGGTCCTCATACATGTTGGAGTTGGAAGTGATCTGGATTCAAGTCCCGACCAAATCTTTTTTTCATGCATTAGATAACTCGGCTTGTGGCCCGTTCGGTTCTGCAAACCAGCTCCTGGTTTGCGATAAGCTGGTCCGCCTGCCCGGTATACCGGTTCTTGGTCGGTCCACTGTCATAGCGGGTTTTTATGCTTGACCGGATCGGACCGGGGTCCGGTCAACGGTCGAACCGGCTGGTCCCGTCCGAGTTTTAAAAGCTTAGGCAAAGTTTATTTTTGAATTGTTATTAGCGATCATATTATATGTGTTTTTTATTATTTTGTTGGACTACCAATATAAACGTCCCTTTTTTATTATCCAAAAGAATGCACAAAACTTTAACGGAGTGTTCAACAGAAGAAGATCACAAGTCTTTAATAAGTACTAGTTTTAGGTTGTGTTAGGCGCGGCTTATCACGGCTTATTTGTTCCGATGATGTTGGACAAAAATGTCATTGTCATATAAAAATCTTATGCCTCAAACTATATTTTTTTTTATAATGATAGTAACATTTGTAATACCAAACATATATTTTATGACAATGACGTTTTTGTACAATCTCACCGGAGCAAATAAGTTGTGATAAACTGCGCCAAACACAGCCTTATTATTTCTCCAGGAATCCTCTCTTGCTCTTCAATTCTCTCTCGAAAAATGGTTCTCAGGAGTTATGAATGTTCTTCCAGACCACACCCATTCTGATCAATACTGAATGCCATCTTTTTCACTATCAAAATTGCAATTAATGCTCAGTTTGGCACGGTGTTGACGGTCGTAAGCGCGGTGGTTATGAACCGGTGTTCATGAACGTCCGAAGTCATCTAAGAATCTTCATTTGCTTTTATATTCAAACTGTTGACACTTGAAACATCAGACAAACATTCTATGTCTGGAGGCCAGCATTTTTGTCCAGCTCACCCGGAGCAAAAATGCCGCGCCAAACCGTGCTAAAATCTTTTGAAATTAATCAAGTCCAAATGAATATATATCATTAATGTTGCGGCCAACTTAACTCTTGTTAGACCAGACATAACTAGCCCGTCTTACCTGTGGATCGGTCAAGCGCGCACACAGTCACAGAATAAGTAGAACGGAACACAAAATGATTTTAACGTGAAAAAACCCTTCAATTAGGTAAAAAATCAGATGACCGGAACGATGCAAGTCAAATTTCACCATTGGCTGCGGTTTACAGATTGTTGGTGGAATTGAGGGCGACATGTCGCTCATCGTTACAGCTTTGAGATGAGAGAGATTGCAAGTGCGCTTGGTGGGCGATAGACCGCCACACACGAAGCTCAGTTTCTGTCACTTTCGGGTCGAGATGAGCGTTCTCGGACGCTGCTTGGCTAGCGAACTTCGTGGCCTGGCACGTAGAGAAGCGTTGGCAGAGACTTGAAGTGCGTCGCGCACGAAAGAGACTTCACAGAGCGGCGAACATAACATCTTCTTCTCTGGAGCGTCGTGCAGTTAGGCAAATTTTCAGATGTCTCGACAGGAGTAGGAGGCTCATAAGAGGATTTTGGCAGAGCTCAGACCCGAGGAAGAAGAAAACTGGAGGAGAAAAAATTAGAAATGAGAGAGGTCCTGAGACTTTTTTATAAGCTCCAGGAGATGATTACAGTGGTTATGCAGCTATCCGCACATCGTAACCACCCAAATTACTGGATGCATATCACATTTTACATAGTTTTAATATGCATTATTGTCATAATATTTGTTATATGCAAATCGTTAATTAAATAAATTACATTCCCCACTAACCATTGTGATTCGGCCAACTCGCCCACCGACGGCCGCCAGCGAAGGAAGAGGAGCCGCGGCTGGCGGAATGTCCGGCTGCGGCAGAAGAGAAAGCGGCCGCGGGACGCAGCCGCCCCGTGCGGGCGCGCCCCACGGAAATGGCCTAACGCTGATGCTCAAAATCAGTAATTTCTCCACGGAAAAAAGAAGTTTTACCATGAAATCAAAGCCAGGAGCACATCATGGATAAAAGTACAAATAGAAAGGAGAATGGGCCCAAACCACACTGATATAAATGCCACCAGCTTTCAGAAAATGCGAATGGCTACAGAGAAGCTTTAGGAGGAAGGGATTCTTCAGAGGAAATTAAGCAAATAATGAAGCAGAGACAGTTGGAGGCTTTGATGATTGGTAGTACGCAATATGTTTATAACATATCGTAAAGGGGTCACTGAATATGCACACTTTCAATGCCCAAATACACTTCGGGCCACCCCTCTCAGAAATTCAATCAAACCCCCCCAACAAAAAAACATACTTTAGGCAAAGGGGATGCTCTTTACAGGATTTTAGGGAAGACAGCGACGACGCACGGAGATCATCGAGCACGTGAAACCAAGATCAAACTTATGATAAGAATTCAACGGCCGGCTCAAAGCAAAGCCGTTTGCAGAGAAATCAGAGGGAGGGAGATACAAATATATCATTTACTCGATACAAATATACGAGCGTAGAAGATACAACTTTACTTGATTCACTCTAAGATGGATTGCGTCCACAAGCAGCTGCAAGTTTTTCACTAAAACAAGAACAAAGACGGTTGCATGCGGAAGCATACCAATTAATTTCATATTTCTAAATACATCTTTAACTTGGAAATAACATGCAGTAGTTTATATAACACTCGATGCATTTACAAAATACTCTGATAACTATACCGCAGGTCGAAATCAGCGTCAACGTCGTCTTTGAGTTAGAATTCAAGACATAATTAAACAAAATCATCATCGTCATCAAGAACATCATCATTAGTTTAAGGTTGAATTTATGAATCCTCTTCAAGAACTATGCAAATGTTCCACACAGTCTACATTTCTGGTTGGTCATTTTCTACCCTTTGTTTATACGCTAGACCCAACTTTTGTCTATTTTAGTAACTTCAACAGATGACACTGTGATTGCTTCTTTAATATAAACATTTTTAGATTGGACACGCATTCATCTTACAAGAAGCCAGCTTTATAAAATTACATGCTTTATTCTCTATTTTTGCTCTATGAACACTGTAGCCATCTATCATCTAAATGTCATTTTCATTTTTCTAATTTTTTTCATTAATCTTTGATGAGGCATGTTAAATTTATAGAGTACATAAGGTGCACTCTATAAATCACCCATAATCCCCACTAACCTAGTAGTGACATGTCGCTCTCGATTTCTCCAACAATTCGTAAACTGTTGCTCTTAGTGAAGTTTGACCACGTCAAAATCTTCATGTGTACTTCCATATTTATTTTGTGACTGTTTGCGCGTTCGACCGCTCCACGGGTTAAGGCTGCCTACTTAGCGCGCGCGCGCGTGTAGGAGAATCTAGGGCAGTCGGGGGCCTGCGAGCACATAGCGACCGACTGCCGTCCTTTAAAAACATTTGCGTGCTCGCCGGCGTTCAGATGCTGGAACTCGCCGCTGATCTCGCCGGCCGGTGAACTCTCCGCTCCTCACCGCTGAACTCGCCGCTGAACCGTCGGCGGCCGCTGAACTCGCTGCTGAACCGCCGATCGCCGCTGAGCTCTCTAGTCGCCGCTGAACTCCCGCCGGTGGCGTGCAGGTAAGAGTTCAGCGGCAGCCGTAGAGCTCCGCGGCGAGTTCAACGGTGGCCGGCGGTTCAGCAGCGAGTTCATCTATGAGTTTAGCGGCGAGGAACGGCGAGTTCACTGGCTGGCGAGCTCAACGGCGTGTTCCAGAATCTGAACTTCGACAAGCACACAATTTTTTTACAGGGCGTCAGCCGGCGGTTGCGGGCCCGCCGGCCACCGGCCACCCTGGATTCGTCGGCGAATCCAGGGCAGTTCAACGGCCGACGAGCTCAGCGGCGAGTTCCAACATCTAAACGCCGACAAGCATACAATTTGTTTTACATGGCGGCGGCCGGCGGCTACGTGCTCGCCGGCCACCGGCCGCCCTGGATTTGTCGGCGAGCACGCCGATGAATCCAGGGTGGCCGGCGATCCTGCAGTCGCTGGCCGACGCTCTGGTTTGCATCGCCCCTGGATTACACCAGATGCGAGATGCGAACAGGAGCCGTTGTTTCACCCTAATCGAGCGGATGTCCTTGCACGCCCACATAGGAGAACGTCAGTATTTGATATAAATTATATATATATCTTTACTACTATAATAGAAATAGTAAGACCATGAGTTCAAAATTCTAATTGCCGTCCGATCTAACTCAATGAATCAACTCCCTCTCTTCACATTTTCGTATGTACCATAAACCTAGGATTAGGATGTGTCGTAAACCTATAAATTTCATAGGTTCTTACCTAAGGTATGAAATTACCAATTTATCCCTTTAGCTTTGAAAAAAATCTCTACTTCATGGCAGCCCGCTAAAAGCCCGCGCAGCCCGCCAGCCCAACAAATTTCAAACACAATATAAATAAAGCCCGCCAGCCCGCCAGCCCAGCTGATCAATTTCAAATGTTGAAAATGGGGTACGCAATATAAACCCAAAAAAATAAACTCTACTGGCGGTGTGGGACTAATCCCGCGGATGCCTGGGGTTTATTATTCCGTCTAATTAGGCGGAATTAATCCCGCCTAATTAGGCGGAATTAATCCCGCCTGAACAGGCGGGATTAATCCCGCCTGCTGCTCAGGCGGGATTAATCCCGCCTGTTCAGGCGGAATTTATGTTCAGGCGGGATTAATCCCGCCTGTTCAGGAAGGATTAAATCCTGCCTAAACGCCTGTTTAGGCGGGATTAATCCCGCCTAAACGCCTGTTTAGGCGGGATTAATCCCGCCTAAACAGCCGTATGCGGGATTAATCTCGCCTGTTTAGGCTAGGATTAAATTTCGTCTAAGTATGCCTGCCCGTCCGCCAAAGAAGCTCTCCTCATTACGGCCGAAGGACGCTGGGAGGCGGGTGCAGCCCGCCGGGAGGCGGGTGCAGCCCGCCGGGAGGCGTGCTTCAGCCGGGGGCGGGCGCAGCCCACCCGGTGCGGGCGAAGCCCGCCGTCGCGAGCCGGGTACTGTGGCCATCGGGCCGGAGGCCCGTGCCTGTCACTCGTATATATATATATATTTAACATTTTCCAATAGAAAATATTTGAATTCAATGTTGATTATTGTCAACTTTTTTTTTACTTTAATTAGAAACTTTTCAATGACCTCGCAAATAGGGGCGGATTCAGAAGGAGTCCGAGAGACACTGACTCTCCATTATTTTTCAGAATATTTAGTGTATTTGGATCCTCTTGCCGAGGCAATGAATTTTGACTATTTATATGTCAAAAACGATGACCAAATGAGAGAGAAACAACTCCGATAAGATGGAAACGTTCAAATTTTTTTTCTTTGCACCTCCATTATCAATTTGTACACCCCATTATTAATTTTCTGGATCCGCCACTGCTCACAAATACATCTAAAACTAGCATAGACTTATCATGCACATCTTTAATAACTTCAAAATACTTTTGGCATATATCATGTTTCTTGATGTCACCAAATTAATCATTGAATCATATACCTTTTCAAGATTATTTTTTTATATAAAAATCCTTATTTTACTCTTTATACTTTCGCTAATTATCTAAATGTGACATAACTATTCAAAATCAATGTTTCATAAGTCCTTTTCATACCTTCATTATCTATTTCATAATTTTGATTCATCTATAATTAGCACAAACTTGAACATTTCTGTGTGCTCCCCAGCTGGCCGGGCCTAATACTCGCCTAAGCCTGGCTCGGCCAAGGTACAAAAGGTTGGGTTGGGCTGTCGCCGAGCATTAAACTTGGGCTTGCCACGGGCCATGCACTAGGCCCGGCCCAACTAAAATCAATTTATATGGACTGGCATGTCTGTAAGCCTAGATTAATAACCTGAGTCATAAGCTATTTACTAGTTCCACAACTTCAAACTCAGTTGGCAAGTGGGTTTAAATGAGATTAGCTGATTGAGCAAGTCACTTTTTTGAGCAACTTATAATTTAGCAAACTTATAGAGGAGGTTTCACAAAACTACCCTAGATTTATGTAGGATAAATCTGGTTTCTAACAAAATGGTGGAGAACCCTCACCATCAATCAGTGTAAAAGTATATCATGAAAGAAAGCAAGGTAGTTCGAAATGCCACTGTAGAAAACACGGGTAATGTTTGGCTCGCAGCACTTACAAACGCGCAGCACCCAAAACAGTGGAGTGTTAGAGCCTCAGCGAGATAGCGAACTGCCGAAATGCTTCCCCAGACCAATCAAACGTTCGTGTAACGTAATGGCTCTTTTTTCTCCCAAACAGAGAGCCCAAGACGAGAAGGGGCAGCCTCATTTTGAATTGAAATAATGGTGTTTATTGCATGCCGGTAGCCAACACAAGGGAAGGTGCCTGAAATGGGCACCCAATGTTCTAAAAGAATGCTGAAAATAAACAAACCGCTTTCCCCGCAAACCCTTCTGCTCTAAGAGACCTCCGTTAAAATTGATGGAGTTCCCTCTGAACCATTATATTACATCAATTATACACAACAGACTCATCCCCTCTTACTATCCAAATCAACCTCCAGGCCGAAAAGCTTCATCCTGAACAGCTTTCTACTTCGATTCCGCTACAAAGACGCATTCCAAAGGACGTTCTCACCTTCACTGCATCGGCGATGGACCTCCCACATCCTCTCTGCTGACTTGCAGATTCCGCTGCAGCTCCAGTCGAATGAAGCGACGCATATGTTGCCGGCCTGAGCCTTCCACTCGCAGTCTGATGAATGGGGGCCAACCATTATACAATCAGCATATATGAAGGCAATGTAAATTTGTATGATTCAAGACTGTGTAGGATAGAAAAGATGTTTCAAACCTTGAATTCAAGATTATTGTCAAAATGTAGTCAGAGCCAAATGGTGAATTTCAACAATTAACACTGTTTTATAAAACAAATTTTATAATTTCAATCATTGAAAACAGTCCTAGGAAGAATTACTACCAGGTGGGGTTCCGCAACATAGTCTACGATCATCGATATGTTCCACGTCCAATCCAATGAACCAAGCTCCCAATGAGACATCCTCATTCGCATATTTGTGAAGTACATGCCTATGATCATGTGAGTTAATTTCATTAGTGTCACATTTAAAGCTTGAATAATGCCTTAGAACCTAATTATCAAAACCTAAAACCATTTAATTGTAAAAAGAGGGGTCCAATATCTATATTAAGGGCACTAAGCTACATGAGTTTCCTACTGTGGAGCTATACCCTAAACCTAACGTTCATGAGCATAATATTCAATGAATTTCGAGTCCCCAGGTGTGAAGCGACATTGATGTGGAAGCATGCGATTGTTTAGAAACGATATTTGCGTATGAAAAATTTCATTTTTTGTAGGGTAAAAACTAATGAAAAGAACTAAGATGAGTACTTACCGGTTTATTGATATGTAAGTAGCCAAGTCTCTGGAAATAGCATACAGCTGGCCAGTTGCGTGCCGAAAATATTTGTTTCCATATTCCCCAAATTTCCAATACTCGGGTTCATGATATCTCACGCCACTGCAATCCAATCAAGGGTAGATTTTATATGCAAAGAGAATAAGCAAACAACAGATACATGCAAAATAACATGATGCACCCCTTTCTTTTTTGAAATTACAAAAACCTTCCCTCTGAGTTTACATTTCAAACATGAAGCTCAAAAATACCCCCTTTGCATGTTATGAAATGTAAGCTCAGAGAGGAGGTTTTTGTGATTTCAAAAATAGAGAGTGTGACTTGTAATTATACAATATAAATTTTTACATATCTATAATATAATAATAACATGATATCATAGATTATTTATATAAATAATTTTCATTTCAAATAATATAAAAATGAATTTATGTTTCAGTTTTTTACTTGGATAAATATCATGTATGACGTTTAATTTTTATTCCTGGCTTAGATTATGTATTATGTTTTAATTTTTTAAACCACATAAACCGAAACGAATCATTTGGTTTGGTTCGGTTCCAATGGTTTGCGCGGTTCGGTTCCAATAGTTTGCGTGGTTCGGTTCCAGATTTCTGGAACCATGTAGGTGTGATTCGATTTGCGGTTTTGCTCAGAAACCTAACCAAACCGAACCGGTACGGCCCTATTCATGAGGAAGATATGGGTAATTAATAATACATATATATATATATTTATATAAATATAATCAATTTGATGCTCACTGTTGGGCCAGGACAGGGCCAGATTTCATGCATCCAATGTATACCCCAAGTTTTGACCTGTGCTTGGAAAGAGTAGCTCCAAGTGTTGCTGAGAGAATTTTGAAGATGAATTATCAGAAAAAATATAGTAAAGTTTAAATTTGTGTTAGAACTTAGCACTCTTTAAAGTCTGTCACAGGAGAAGGAACGTGAGCTGGAGAAACTTTTATCAAGTTATGATGTAGGAGAACGGAAATTGCGAACATGTTGGGGAATCTGAAATCAAAGAGGATCACAAATAGACCCGATAAACTATCACCATACTCATTTTAAACCAAAAATTCTAAGCACTTGGGATTCATTTGGTATCTCTGTGCTGACATATATTTTACTCGTCTGATTTAGTACTACACTAAAATCTTAATACCCACATGTTCCTTAATGATGCACACATCACACGAAAACTCTTCACATCGCAATCACTTCTCAAACATAAGTTTTTTCTTCAACATCATCAAGTATTATGCATCTCCACTCAACAATATAGAGCTCTGAGCATCATGAGAGTGACAAAGGGCATGGACTTGACCCCGCTTGAGAACATCGATCTAATACAATAGTGCTCAAACTAGAGGGGAAACTAAAATTAGCCTTGATACACTAGTGTTCAAACACATATCACCATAACTGCTTAAAATCTAATGAAAGACATCTTGAATTTCTGCAAAATATTTTCACATATTCAATGTGGGATTAAACCATAAGGTAGACTCGACGAAACAGTCAATCGATAACATAAAATATTACTAGACAACTGAATAACCCAATCTCCCATAAATTATTTTAGACTCAAATTAGTCAACCTTAGATAAATATCAATCAGCAAATGAAAGCATCAGGACATAATGTTGATGCCATACGATAAGATTAAATCTCACCTATATTTACATGTATGTCATCATCAACCTTCACGTAGAATTCGGCATCCCACATACTTACAGCAGCTGCAAAATATGCCTTTGTCTTCCCAGACAGCTCAAGGTAACCCTCGACGTGTTCCTGGAAACAATCATTGTAATTCACAGGAGTAAAGATGATAGTGGGGCTAAAGAATTATTTAATCAACACAAGTAGGATGATGTCGGTGAAAATCTAATATAGCTTCATGTTATGGGACATTTGGTTCATGTTTATGTAGAAAGCAATGTTATATAAACAAAAATGTTATTTATAAAGCAATACTATTTACAATGAGCATGGTTCAATGCCATCTTGCCTAAAACTATATAATGTTATATCTAGAAAGGTTAATATTGATCATCACCTTTTTGTTGCTGACTTGCTGGTGATTGATGGAGATGGATTACGCATCAGTTTGGATATTCGTGAGATTCATATTTTTGGATCGTAGATGGACGATTAGAGACCGTGATCGCGGCCGACTCGGTTTCTTGTATTTTTATGCACTTTTATTTTTATTTTCTGAGGTGTCTTTCGAGATTTAGAGTAAGTTGTCCAATCGTGTGTATAGGTCCGTTGGATGACTTAACCTAATCCCCCCTTGATATTCCAGCTGGTTAAGACATACAGGTATCGAGAAATTTGACTTCAAAACTGAAGCCGCTCGGTCGTTGCTCCTCGGTGCGACGCCGAAGACCCCCGCCAGTGGCCACACCTCCCACTGGCGGTGCCGACTGCATTGGACCCACCATTCTGAGCCGCCGCCGCCTCCCAGCACCTGCCACCGCCGCTTTTTGCATTCCTTCCCAATCACGACATTTCCAACAACCTTCTCCTTCAATTCCGACGTCGCCAACCATCTCCTCCTCCAGTTTCGACATCGCCAACCGCCTTCTCCTCCAGCTCTGACATCGCTAGCCCTCCACCTTCATCTTGACGGCCAGCAACCGCCCCCTCTAGCCACGAAAACCTCTGTTGCTGCCTCCTACTGTGATGGTCCTCATTTTAGATATCGATTTTAAATTGTGATGGTTTGCGGATCGTGACACATACAATCTCCACCAGCCCGACAACCACCACCCACGGTCTTCCCCACCTCCCAGCCTTCCACCGCCGCCTCCTACACCCTCCATCAACCCAACAGCCACCCCCAAAACCATCTTCCTTCCCTTTCTCATCTCAGATGAGCCCCTACATTCTTCCCTACCAATATCCGAGCACCCCAACCACCCTTCCTCACCCCAGTAGAGCCCCCAAACGCCTCCATACCTCTGTCTGAGCTCCCTCCCAACCATCTTCCATATCTCTAATTGAGCCCCACAAGCCTTCTCTTGTTGAACTCGCCCCTAAACATCGCCACTAGTCCTGAAGGGCAACTTTCGGCGGCCATCTCCCTCCGGCAGACCCTACACAGTGGCATTCTCCCTTCTAGGCAGTCCCCCCCACCACCGGATCTTCCCAACCACTGTCGGTGTCGATTACTAGGTGTGCTTGCATTTCAGTTTTCATTTCTTCGCATTGTACATGTATATTGCATCACTAGTAAAATTTTGCTTATTGAATATATTTGTGTTCTCTAATCGTCCTTCCATTTAATCTTAACATTTTCAGTTAATTTGCACTTATTATTTGTTTTCATAAATCACAATATTTGTGATCAAATGTGCCGCTTGCGTGAGTATTTTAAAGTTAATATTGTTTATTAATTGTGCGTAAAAAAAAATACTTGTATGATTGAATCATTCACAAGCATCACATTAGTACTTAGAGTTGGTCGTCATAAGCTCATTGAATTGTTTGAGCATTTGTTCGCATCTTCATTTTAGGATTTGTCGTATGTTCACTGCAATTGTCCGCGATTGTTTGCATTCATTTAGTGTTAGGGCATCACGCCTTCGACATCTGTAGATTCGTCCTGCGACAAATTGTTATCAGAGCCCGAGGTTCGGGTTTTACGTTACGGGTCGATATTATTGTCTTATTATATTATCTATTTCCTTTCATTCGCATTCCTAGTTCGTCGTTTATGTCTAAGTCTGTCGTTATTTCCTTTAGCGTTATTTTATTTTCTTTGTAGCTCTTTCCTTTTTGTGTCGATTATAAGTACTATTTAAAGGACCCAGCGGGTCTTGTATTGGTATGAATGAAGAAAGTCTTCCCAAACCCTAAAGAGATCTTGGAAGCTCTCTCTCTCGAGTGCGCATATCAAAATGTTAATTAATTGACATTAAGTAGTAGATTGTCAAGCGAGCTGAAAAAACATGATCCTGAAGGGACAGATTCATATACTAATAACTCAAATTTCATAATGAAAAGAAGAAAATAATCTACCAGCCTCAGGAAATCCCCATGTTTTTTATCCTCAGCCTCAATTGCTTTGTCCAGAATACCACCAGGAGTTGCACTGTTTCAATGAAAGCATATTAATAACATGATTAAAAAACGGTATATTTATCCAGCAAAATAGAATGACTATAAGTTAAAAAAACTAAATAGTGTTAGAATAGCCCATGTATTGGGGCCCATGTTTTTAGGCCCATTTATGGTTTCTCTCCTTTAGTCCCACATCTTGCATAGCATTTGTTCTCTCTCTCTCCTATATAAATGTATTCTCTCCTTGTATTTACATACTCAATCAATACATACAAGCTTTGAGCTTTTTATACATGGTATCAGAGCCAGGTTCCGGTTCTCGCGGTCTCCCCTGTTCTGACCGCACCTATTGACCTCTCTCGCGGCCTCTCTCGCGGCCTCTCTCGCGGCCTTCCTTAGCGGACTGTTCATTTCTATCTGCTTGCCTATGCGGCTTGCCCCCTCTCATGCCGCTTCTTTCCTGCTTCCTCCTGTTACTCTTCTTCTCGCGTGGATCCACCTCTCCCCCTTCGCTTTTTATAGCCTTTCCTCCTTCCTAATCCGTGGGGCCACCTTCTTTTCTGTCCGCTGCGGACTCTCTACTCGCCGCGGCCTGTCTTCAGCTCGCCGGCTTGTTCCAGCTTGCCGGCTTGTTCCAGCTCGCCGGCTTGTTCCAGCTCGCTGCAGACTCTCTACCCGCTGCGGACTTGTTCCAGCTCGCCTACTTCTGTTTTTCCCCAATCCGCTTGTTTCTCTACTCACGGTTTGTTTCTGTTCGCTGCTGTGATCTGCCTGACCGTGCGGGCTGTTTTCTTTCTCACCCGCATCCTGCTCGCGGTCTCTTGCTCTTCTCCTCTCTATCCGCGCGACTTGGTTCCCCCCTGCAGACTTCTTCCCCTATCCGCTTCGCCTTTGGTCGCGGCCTCATCCAGCCGCTTGTGTGTTTCACACCTTGACCGGGCGGTCTCTGCTCTAGTCGCACCGGCTATCCTCTCTTGCGGCTTGCTCTCTTCCGCCGACCTCTCCCTCCCTTCTTGCGGCCTGCTCCTGTCCGCTGCGGCCTGCTCCTGTCCGCTGCGGCCTGCTCCTGTCCGCTGCGGCCTGCTCCTGTCCGCTGCGGCCTGCTTCTGTCCGTCGCGGCCTGTCTCCTGTGCTTTGACCGCTACTGTGTTCACCTAGACCGTGCGGACTCTCTTTCTTTCCGCATTTTGGGTCGCGATCTGACTCATCGCTGGTGCCAGTGTGACCGTGCGGACTAGTTTTTCCGCTTTCTTGGTCGCGGTCTCCTGTCTTCCCCGGTCTGTGGCCTGTCTCTATGACTTCTTCTGGTAATTCTACGGGCTCGGCGGCCAGCCCGCCTATTGTCCACCCGGCCTGTCCGCCAGACCGCCCGACCTGTTCTGCCGAACTCCGTGACGAGCTCCGGATCACTACCATCTCTCTCTGGCAAGAAAAACTTTATTCCTTGGGTACATTCAGTTCGGCGGGTTCTTCAGGCTAAGGGACTTCTGCCGCACCTTACTCAGGCCCCCCCTCTCCCCTTACGGATGATTGGCTCCGCAATGACGGACGCGTTCAGACTTGGATTTTGAATTCCTTGGATGGTGAGCCTTACCAGATGTCTATGTACCACGACACCGCCAAGGCTATGTGGGATGAGCTACATTCTTTGTACTCCGGCCGCGACAGCCTTCAGCATCTTTACGACATCCTCACTGACCTCTTCACTCTCGACACTGGCGGCGCTTCAGATATGACCTCGTTTGTCGCTCGGGCTAAACTCTTGCTGAAGCCTAGATCCAACATCAGCCGCCCACCAATGATCATGCTGCTCAGCGCGCTCAGAAGGAAGCTGCGTGCATTTCCATCATCATGGCCCGCCTTCCATCTCATCTTCAGAGTTTTCGTGCTCAGGTCCTGGCTGCTCCCACTATACCATCTTTCTCTGATGTCTGCTCCATGATTCTCCGGGTCTCCCCCCTCCAGATCCTCCTGCTCCTTCTCCACCAGCTCTTCTTCAGCAGGCACCTCCGCTATTACCCTCCCCTCCCACTTCTGCTCGGGGGGGGGGGGGGGACGTTCGGGCTCGCGGGGTCGCGGCCGTGGTGGCCGTGGCCAGCCAAAATGCTCCTTCTGCGGGAAAGATGGTCATCTTGAGGCGACCTGCTATAAGAAAATCGGCTACCCCCCTCTCCCGACAGCTTCTGTTGTTACTGAAGTCAGTTCTCCTGATCTTGAGACCGTCCGTCTTCAGCTCCAGCATCTCCAGGGCCTGCTCAACCCACCTTCGGCCTCCGTCGCCTCCGTCTCCAACACAGGTACTGCTTGTCTCTCCACCAGCCCGGGTTGGATTGTGGACTCTGGTGCCACTCATCACATTACTTCTCACCGGCCTGCAAAGTACTCGGAGTCTCCTTATCCGAAGTCTATCATTGTGGCCAATGGGGCGCTGGTTCCCGTCTCCGGCTCGGCAGATCTTTCTCTCACCCCATCCATCCCTCTTCGCTCGGCTCTTCATGTTCCGAGTTCACCCTTTAATTTACTCTCTGTTGGGCGTCTTACTCGTGATCTGGATTGTTCTGTTATATTCACCTCTTCTTCCTTTGTTATACAGGATCGGCGGACGCGGACTACCATTGGTAGCAGACAGTTGCGGAACGAGCTCTACCTTCTCGATGACTCTCCCATCATCTTGTCTTCCGTCTCCTCCACTGCATGACATCGCCGACTTGGTCATGTCCCTCTACCGGTTCTACAACGGGCTCTTCCTGATATTCCTTTTACTTCTTTTCAGTGTGATTCATGTATCCTCGGCAAACAGCCGCGTTCTTCTTTTCCTTCGCATTGTACTCGGAGTACAACTCCCTTTGATCTAGTTCATTCGGATATATGGGGTCCCTTTAGGATTCCCAGTATAAATGATTTTCGTTATTTTATTACCTTTATTGATGATCACTCTCACACTACGTGACTCTACTTACTCCGTGAACGCTCCGAGCTTCCCCGGGTTTTTCGGGCTTTTGTCCTCGAGACCCGGACGCAATTCCATACCACTCTCAAAACCCTCCGCCCTGACAATGCTCGTGAGTACACTAGCCACGACTTTACCACTTTGTGTTCGGAATACGGGATTCTACATCAAACCTCTTGCGCTTACACACCCCAGCAAAATGGGGTTGCCGAACGAAAGAACCGTCATTTACTCGATGTCGCCCGCTCCCTCATGCTTCAAAAGCATGTGCCCAAGGCATACTGGAACTTTGCGGTTTCCACTGTCTGCTTTCTCATCAACCGTCTCCCCTCTTCTGTCCTCAATTATGCTACTCTGTTTAGCATATTGTTTCCCTCCACTCCGGCTTTCTCTCTACCACCTCGTATCTTTGGCAGCACCTGCTTTGTCCACCGCCTCGGGCCATCCTTGGATAAATTGGATCCCAGGGCGGTGAAACACATCTTTGTCGGCTACTCACGCACCCAAAAGGGTTATGTCTGTTACTCACCCGCTACTCGCAAGATCACCGTTTCTGCTGATGTTACCTTCCAGGAAGAACAACCGTTTTTCCCTGCTCCGTTGCCTGCTACGCTCCCACCGCCTCATCTCTCGCCAGCTTTACCACGTCCCGTTATTCCTGCTACTACACCATCTTCACCCGTTTCCCCTGCCCCCGCTCATGCTACCACCAAACCACCTCTCATCCGTGTCTACACCCGTCGCCCTCCCATTTTCGTTGCCCCTCTGCAACCGACTTCCACCACGGATACTTCGCGTCCTTCTGATCAGGTAACGCCTTCCACTGCCCATCCTCTGGATGCCTACGTCTCTCTTCATCGCCTCTCTCCCCCTCTGCACACCTTGGCTACTTCTCTCTCTTCGATTGCTATTCCTAACTCTGTGCAGGAGGCGCTTCAACATCCGGGCTGGCGGGCAGCTATGGAGGAGGAAATGTCTGCTCTCTGGGCTAATCAGACATGGATCGTTGTACCCCTTCCTCCGGGTCAGAAACCGGTTGGGTGCAAATGGGTCTTTGTCATCAAACATGCTGCTGATGGGTCGATTGACCGACTGAAGGCTCGTCTTGTGGCTCGCGTCTTCTCCCAGAAACAGGGGCTCGACTATGAGGAAACTTTCTCTCCGGTTGCCAAGCTCAATACCGTTCGCGTCCTCATCTCTGTTGCTGTTCATCGACAGTGGCCCCTCTTTAAACTAGATATCAAGAATGTCTTCTTAAATGGGGATCTCCAGGAGACGGTCTACATGCAACAACCGCCCGGGTTTGAGACCACGGGGGAGTCTCAGGTCTGCCGCCTTTTTAAGGCTCTGTATGGTCTCAAACAATCTCCGCGGGCCTGGTTCGATAAATTCAGTAAGGTCCTTCGTGATATCGGGTTCACTCGAAGCTCGGCCGACTTCTCGTTGTTCACTCGTCACCGACCAACAGGGACGGTCCTTCTGTTAGTTTATGTTGACAACATCATCATTACAGGAAATGATTCACAAGGGATACATGCTGTCAAAGTGTATCTAAACTCGGTCTTCCAGACAAAGGACCTGGGAACTCTACGATACTTTCTGGGTCTTGAGGTTGCCAGACGCCCGGATGGGCTTATTCTATCTCAACGAAAGTACTGTATTGATCTTCTTCATGATGCTGGTCTTTTAGGGTGTAAGCCAAGTGATACCCCCATGGATGTAAACCACAAATTATGTGCTCAGGCATCTGACTCGGATCTACTTCTCCAGAATCCTGAATATTATCGATGACTAGTTGGAAAATTGATCTACCTCACGGTTACCAGACCAGATATTTCCTTTGCTGTTGGTCTTGTCAGTCGATACATGCACTCTCCTCAGAAATCTCATCTTCAGTCTGTTGAACGCATTCTCAGGTACCTAAAAACAGCCCCGGTCAAGGACTTGTTTACCGGACTTCCTCGTCTGCTCCTACGTTAGTGACATACTCTGATGCGGATTATGCTGGCTCTCTTGATGACCGGCGATCTACTAGTGGTTTCTGCACATACTTTGGGGACCACTTAGTTATATGGCGAAGCAAGAAACAAGCGGTCGTTGCTCGATCATCCGCTGAGGCAGAATACCGGGCAATGACATCTGTTGTATCAGAACTGACGTGGCTTGAAAATCTCCTCACTGATCTGGGTGTCAAATTACCTTCTTCGGCTCTTCTTCTTTGTGATAGCCAGGCGGCTATACATATCGCCAAGAACCCAGTCTTCCACGAAAGAACGAAGCACATTGAAGTCGATTGTCACTTCGTTCGAGAGAAAGTTCAAATGAAGAAGCTCGATCTGAGGCATGTTCCAGGGACGGAACAAATTGCGGGTGTCCTCACAAAGGCTCTTCCCAAGGCATCCTTCTATCAATGTCTGTCCAAGCTTGGTGCATACGATTTGTATGCTCCAGCTTGCGGGGAGTGTTAGAAAAGCCCATGTATTGGGGCCCATGTTTTTAGGCCCATTTATGGTTTCTCTCCTTTAGTCCACATCTTGCATAGGATTTGTTCTCTCTCTCTCTCCTATATAAATGTATTCTCTCCTTGTATTTACATACTCAATCAATACATATAAGCTTTGAGCTTTTTCTACAAATAGATTAGCTGAAACAAAATATATGCATTAGGATCAGATAATAATGCTTACCCATGCCCTATAACAAATCGGATGATGATGCCCTTCTCTTCTTCTAGTTTCTTTCTTCTCTCACCTTTTGGAAATAATCGCATAGGTAAATGATGCGCAATTAAGATCACAGCTGTAGTGATATACGAAATGGAGGAAGAATTTCAGACCTTGAGGCATCCAAGTGGCACGAACTGAATCTCTTCGTTTACGACTGCTAAAAGCAGTATTGATCCCAACAACCATTAGAAATTTTCGTCTTCCACCCGCAGACACATCATTTAAAGTATCAGCCAATGGAGAACCATTGAGCATAGACTCCTGTGTGGCCCTTGCTGCTCCTAATTCCATTTCTAAGCTTTCTATAGTTTTCTCTAACGTGCTATAGAAAAAAATGATTTTTATTAGCAAGTACCCGGATGCTGTGAATTCAAACACAAAAGTAAGAGAAAAATACTCCATTTGATTTTGTATCACGTAATTGAGTTTTGATGCTTCTCCCAATATCTCTTTAGGCTCTCTGTTTACGTTCATCTGATGTCAATGCATGAGAAATCACAATTAGATATCATGATGTAATAACAAAGAGAAGAAAGAAGGTTTTGAACATAAAAAACTTCCCAGTAAATAATGGCTTCCAAAGTTAACTATACAATCCTAATACACCATGAGCACATTCTTGACTTAATTCAAATCATGAAAAGTTCATATTAGGATAGTTGACTAGAAGGGGGTTGATGTTGAGCCTAATATAACAACTTGCCAAACCTCTTTTTTTATTGATCAGCCCCATATTCAACCCAAATACTTAAGCTCGTGGATAAAGAATAAACCACATGGTCTACACCAACAAATACACCTCATGTAACGCCCCAGTCTACTGTGGGTGCGTTACAGGTCTGCAGACCAGTGACCCCAACCCATCTCCATGGATCTGAATGGCCGCAACCGCTAATTCCAATGGCTGGTTGTTGAGGCTGGGGTTTTGTTACAGATGTTCACGATGAGGGCCGTCCGTGGTGGGCCTACACGCGACGGGAACGAGATAGGGACGCTCGTGCCAATGGGGAACCGCAGGAGGCGGTTCCCGGCGGGCGCGGCTCAGACCGACGAGGATGAACCGGGTGCGGCGGAAGCGGGACCGACGAGGAAGAACCGGTTGCGGCGGGCATGTCGGATAATTAAAATTAAGTTTTTTATATAATTCAGGATAATTAAGAGGGCTTGTATGGACTTTTGTTTTGGCTGGTCTTGGATGAAATCTAAAAAAGTGTTGCTCCCTTGTCTCCTCTAACCCAAGCCTCCTTCCCCTCTCCCTTCTACCGCCGACCCTTCCCCTCGCCCGATTCTTCTTTCTATCGGTAATATTTTGTCCGACCTGCCGGATCGCTAGCCTAAACGTCGCCGGTGGTTCGATTCCCTGCTTTCCGCTACTGTGTCGTCGCCCCCGTTCGCCGCATCGGGCTTGCCCGCAGCCCTTCGCAGCACTCCCGCATGGCTCCTCCAACGACAAGCCCCCACCCCAACACCGATGCCTCTGACGACGCCGTCCACTACCTCCCTTCGGGATGTACGAGGTTTTTTGGGCCTGAATGGATACCATCGGCGCTTCATTCGGGAGTACGGTGCCTTGGCTCGCTCCCGACACAGTTGCTGGAATATACAGAAGAGAGACCTTTTTTGTGGACCCCGACTGCCATATCCGCCTTCACCGCCCTCAAGGCGGCTCTTGTGAATGGCCCAGTTATGTCCATGCCCGACTTCAACCAACCTTTCATTTTGGAGTGTGAAGTCTCAGGCACCAACATGGGTGTGGTCCTCATGCAAGGCGGCAGCCCCATCGCCTACTACAGCCGGGCATTCTCCAACACCATCCGTAGCCATTCGGCTTATGAAAACGAGCTCATGGCGCTTGTCCTAGTTCAACACTGGAGACCGTACCACCCGGGCTGCCCCTTTATTGTCCGCATTGATCACCATAGCCTACGGTACCTCCTCCAACAGAAGATCGCCACGCCGACGCAACAGCTTTGGGTGGCTAAGCTTATTGGGTATGACTTCTCCATTGAATTCCGCCCGGGCCACACCAACCGAGCGGCGGACGTTCTCTCCCGACAAGTGCAATCCCCGGAACTCCGAGCCATCTCCCATCCGGTCTGGGAGGATGCCGCATCTATTCAAAATGATGTGAAATGGACCGACACCTTGTCGCCATTCGAACGGCCCTCATCGCCGACCCAGGGAGCCACCCCCCATACTCTCTAGTGGGCGGTCGACTCTTTTACCAGGGCTGCTTAGTGTTGTCCGTGACCTTCCCTCTCATTCCGCGCCTCCTCGCCGAGTTCTATGCTACGCCATCCGGGGGCCACGCCGGAGCTTTCCGCATCTACCGGCGCTTAGCGGCTTCCCTATATTGGCCGCACATGTTCAAGCAAGTCAAAGCCCACGTGTCTGCTTGCCTTCCATGCCAAAAGGCGAAGTAATAGACTATGTTTTCGGGTGGGTTACTCCAGACCCTGCCCATTCCAGATTGTATTTGGGAGGACATTGCTATGGATTTCATTACACGCCTTCCCCGATCCAATGAGTTTGACTGCATCTTGGTAGTGGTGGACCGACTCTTAAAGTACGCACTTCATTCCTCTCCGACATCCGTACACGGTTGCAGGAGTGGTCGACAGTTTCATCTTCGAAGTCGTGCGACTCCATGGCTTTCCGATTGTGAGCGATCGCGATCCCCTCTTTATGAGCAGCTTCTGGACGTCTTTATTCCCACCTTCAAGGCACACGTCTCTGCATGAGCTCCGCTTACCATCTGCAAACGGATGGCCAATCAGAGGTTCTCAACCGTTGTTTGGAGACTTATGTTGTTTCATTGGGGAGTGACCGGGCACGTGAGCCAAGTAGGACTGTTCACGAACCGAATCGAATTGAATATCTCTTCAATCGAATCCAAATTTCATATATAATGCAAAGATTCAGATTCGGATTCGTTCAAATATCCGGATTTGGATTCAGATTCGAATTCGACATGAAATGTTGGGTTCGAATTCGGGTTCAAATTAAGATTCGAATTCAAATTCGAATTTTTCTAATAGGAATAATTAAATATATAATTTTATGAAATATATATAATTTTATTTAAGCAATTTTACTGTTCGCGAACTATTCGCGAATACTTCGAATAGGGATAACATTATTCGGATTCGAAAATTAATCGAATCCGAATTTGGATTCGAATCCGGATTCGAATTCGAAAATTACGAATATTTATCGAATCTTTACGAATCGAATCCCGAATTATTCACGAAGTATACTATTTGTTAACAGCCTTAGAGCCAAGTGGTTGGGTCGGACCAAGTACTCGTACAACACCGCCTACCACCATGCGGTGGGAACAATGCCATTTGAGTTCATCTACGGCCGACCACCACTGGATGTAGTGCGCCACCTTCCGGGTGAGTGCATCGTGCTTAGTTTGGCAAATCATCACCAAGATCGAGACATCATCTTCTTAAACATCACCTACGCCGGACCCAAACAAAAATGACGTCCTTCTCCAACCGCAAGCACCGGGTTCTTTCCTTCCAAGTCGGCGAGAAGGTCTTCATAAAACTCCACCCTTACAGCCAACTCAAGGTCGCCAAACGCCCTTGCCCCATGCTCGCGCCGCAGTTCTTTGGGCCGTTCACCGTCCTGGCTCGGATTGGAGCTGTCGCCAACAAGATCCAACTTCCCGAGGGGAGCCATATCCACCCGCTATACCACATCTCTCAACTTCGCCGCAACGTAGGCGACCAACCTTAGAACACATTCCGAGCGATCTTGACTACTCCGACTCTACTCCCTTATACCCGCACGACATACTCGACCGTCGCCACTACCTACCCAGAGATGCTGATCCGGAGGAGCTCCTTGTGGAATGACGCCACCTCCCACCGTCCGAGGCCACTTGGCTATTGCAGGATGACTTCCGCTGGAAATTTCCCGACTTCTGACTTGAGGCCAAGGCGAATTTCCCAGATGACGACATTGTTACGGACGTTCACGATGAGGGCCGCCCGTGGTGGGTCATACGTGGAGGGAACGAGATAGGGACACTCGTGCCAATGGGGAACCACAAAAAGCGGTTGAGGCGAGCGCGGCTCAGACCGACGAGGATGAACCGGTTGTGGCGGAAGCGGCTCGGACCGACGAGGATGAACCGGTTGCGGTGGGTGCGCCGGATAATTAAAATTAAGTTTAATTTTATAATTCAGCTTTGTTATTGACACCTCACTACTATAAGAAGGCTTGTATGGACTTTTGTTTTGGCTTGTCTTGGATGAAATCTAAAAAAGGCTGCTCCCTTGCCTCCTCTAAACCTAGTCTCCTTCCTCTCTCCCTTCTACCGCTGGACCCTTCCCTTGCACGATCCTTCTCTCTCTATCAGTAATAGTTTTAAATCTCATACCTCCTAGATAAGGGATCTCTAAATTGGTCCTCGTCACCAATTAAGTTGCAGCTCAGTTAGTGATGAGGATCAGTTTAGAGCTCTCTTATCTAGGAGGTCAAGTCAAAATTGAGCGTAATCCACCTTCTTTATGAGTTGTATTTGTAACGGAGATAGAAGGTCTAAACTTGGAACTAATTGTTCTTTCATAATAGCTAATTGAGAGCGAGACAGACTAAATTCTAGCAAATCTTTCTAGATCAAGTCAATATCAACACACATCTGAGCAAGTGAACATTCTACAACACTAAATGATCAAGTCAAAAGAAGACTAAGAAAGGTGTTTGTTGAGTAAGGCCGGTTTTAGAGCCCAAGCACCTTTAATATGATGAGAAGAAAAGGGTCTTTTCTTTTTTGCACCCATCCTTATTCACTGCTGCATCTTTTTTTAAGTGTATAGCTCAGTTGGTAGAGCATTGGGCTTTTAACCTAATTGTGGCAGGTTTAAGTCCTGCTATACCTAAACCTTTATATACCCTAAACCCGTGGGACATTTTTTATGTAATGTCCCGGTCTATTGTGGGTGCGCTATAGGTCTGCAGATCAGTGACCCCAACTCCTATCCACGGATCTGATTGGTCGCAACTGCTAATTCCAATGGAGGATTGTTGAGGCTGGGGCTTGAACCCCAGACCTCCTAGATTAAGCTAGTTGCAGCTCAGTTGGTGATGAGACTAGTTTAGAGATCCCTTATCTAGGAGGTCTAGGGTTCAAGCCCCAGCCTCAATAAACCGTCATTGGAATTAGCGGCTGCGACCAATCAGATCTGTGGAGATTGTCACTGGTCTGCAAACCTGTAGCACACCCACAACAGACCAGGGCGTCCAAGACAAATATGCTTCTCACATGCATCAACAATCCTCCCCTCGCGTGAGATCTCATTCGCACTAGCCATCGTGCCTCAAATGAAAGCCATCAACAAGTATCATGAACCACGAGCACACTCAACCATAAGGGAATTATAGAAGTAACCTGCTCAACTATGGTGGAAGTTGACAAATGTTATTTATTTAAGCTTTCACTAGCTTAATTTTTTGTTGATAACAAATTATATTGATGTTAATATGAGTTTAAGTTAATCTATGCATATTTGAAATGATTCATCAAATGACGGTGGATGTGACGAACTAGCTTGCTTTAGAAGTTGCTTTGAAAGACATAGAATTTAATTTATTTTGTCTACACTCTACTGAAATTTAAATCGTTCTGCACTCATTTATCATGTTATGTGCATTTGATCATTTCCTACTCATTTGAGCAAATCTAGCCGCTTGATCTTAGGTTTGGTGTCTTGCTAGATTTCCTTATGTTTAATAATGATCACAGCCATTAGAGTAGTTCATAATTATATTGTATAAATGTTTATAATCTCTCAAGTTATTCAAATTTAAAATCTATAGGAAACTATTTATTGCTCCAGGTACTTTGAAACTTTAATAAAATTTTCATTGAATTTTCCTGATTTTAGCATATCTATTTGAAATTGATTCAGCCACTAATAAAGTCCCCGGTAAATTTTAGCCCTTTATTTAATTTTTAAATATTAAAAAATTGTTTAAACATTTTGTGCTAAAGTGACCCATGTTTGAGATCGCTACATCATCTAATATTTCCATGCACCACTTACTCCATCAGTTGTGTAATCAGCATTATCCACATAAGCTGTTGCATCAACTCTTCTTCCTCAGCTGCTCACCGCCACTCTGTTGTTGCACAAGTCATCGGAAAATCATAAAATATGATATAAGGCATCATTTTTCATTCTCTAGCGTCCTCTTGTTGATATGAATCCATGCTCATCATCCATTTAACATTTCATTCATGTTCGCTTCACAGCCACAATAAACTCAAATCGATTTACTCTGACGCTGAGCTTATTTGGCCCTGAGTTCCTCTGGCTTCCTTTATTCGACTCCTTTAGGTAATTTGAACCTTCCAATATCATCATTTGGAGTTATTAGGATCTGTTTTAGATTCTCTATATTTGGCTGACTATCTCCTCCTTCAAAGTTATCCTTGAGGTCCCACCCTTTTTGAGCCTCGACTTCATTTTTGAAAGCCTATTTCGAACCTTATGAATCTTCTGAGATATCCAATTTGAGTTTTACCGTCTTTATACCTTCGCCATTTTTGTACCTTTGAATTTTTATTTGCTCGCTATTTTTGCCCATTGAGTCTGTTAGAGGAATCAATAATGAATTTTATTGAGTTTGTCCCCTTTATATATGGAGGCGGACACAATGCATAACAAAATAATACATATGACATATTGTAAAATACATATTATAACACTCCCCCTCAAGTTGGGCATGAGATATTGATCATGTATAACTTGACAACAATTCTTTCAAAGGTAATTTCACTCAGGTCTTTCGTGAGAATATCAGCAAGTTGTCTGTCTGAGGGAACAAAGGGCGTACACACAAGACCATTTTCAATATTCTCCTTGATGAAATGACGATCCACCTCAATATGCTTTGTACGATCATGTTGGACCGGGTTGTGAGCGATGTTGATGGCAGCCTTGTTATCACAGTATAACCGGATAGGCTCATCTTCTGAGAGACCCAAGTCACTTAACAACGACCGCAACCATAGACCTTCACAAACACCATGAGCCATAGCCCGAAACTCTTCTTCAACACTTGATCTCGCCTGAAATTCTGCTTCAACACTTGATTATTGATTGCTAAGTGAAATTACCTCGAGCAGCAATTCTTTCTGAAGTTCGGGATGAGCTCTGAATCACCACTCTCTCTCTTAGTGGTCAAAAAAATTGTGAAGTAAGGTCCACTCGGTGCGTCGGACCCTCCAGACCGAAAAGCTTCTTCATCACCTTACCAAGGTAAAATCACCAACCCCAACCGAAAACTGGTCAGTGGCTCCGCGATGATGGGCATGTTCAGACGTGTCTTCTAAACTCTATGGATAGTGAACCCTGCCGAATGGTCATGTATCATGACACAGTCAAAGCTATGTGGGATGAACTTCACTCCTTATACTCTGGCCAGGACAGTTTGCAACACTTGCTTGACATCTTCAATGATCTCCAGTCTCTTGATCCAGAAGTGGATGGTGACATCACTTCTTTTGTTGCTCGGTCCAAAACTCTGATCGAGGCATGAATTCAACATCAGCCTCCTACGACGGTTCTCGTTGCCCAACGCGCCCAAAAAGAGGTTGTCGGCATAAGCATGATGATGGCCCGTGCTCCCCCACATCTCCGCAACGTCCGTGGTAATATCCTCTCATCCTCAACTCTTCCTTCTCTCTCCAATGTATACTCCATGCTCCTAAAAGTGACTGTTACGTGCCTACTTTGATGTATTCGGTGGAGGGGCAGCGAGCAGATACAATGGATTAAATCCCTAGAGGAAATCCAAGAGAGGGTAGAGGTGAGAGAGAAGAAACCCTAAGCAGAGAAATTTGGAGAAGAGAAGGAGATGAAGACCCCAAAGGGAGATGAGAAGGAACTAACTTTGCTATTTCCTTGTTTAATTCCAAGTACAAGACAATGCCTCCTTAAATAAGACCCAAATGGCACAGACGTAAATACCTGCTACAAGGACAATATGTGAAATATTAAAATACTCTAACTTGACTCATCATAATAAAGACTTGATACAACGTAACACTAATATAATAAGATAAATGGCGGTGGGCAGGTAATACTCCATCCGTCCTTGACATTAAGCTTGCCCCCAAGCTCGAACTCCACGTGTATGGACGGTGCCTCTGGCATCTTGATTTCGCTCCAGAATAGCGCTTGATATCGTGTCAAACGACAACCACGCCCATGAAAAGACTGGTAGAAGATGGACTGGGTCCAACGGTGTTGGCAGCACGGTGGCAGCAACCGACAAGATGGATGGAAGCACAAGAGGCGGTGACTTGTGGGCAAGGGTTGGCTGCAGGAATGGATCCGGCGGAGCGGTGGTGAGGAGACATGGCCATGTGGCCGGAGGGAGCTCTGGCGGCAAAAGCGAAGGCGAGGTGACTGGAGGAAGTGAGGTGGTTGGCGGAACAGGGGGCTAGAGGAAACGCGACGAGAATGTTAGCAGCGTAGGTGGACGGAGGAGAGGTAACAAGGGGTCGACATAGCAGGGTTTGACCGCGGTAGCGGCGACGGTGATGTTGGTGATGGTAAAGTGATGACCACTGGGGAGGGCGGAGGCTCGTCTGCATTCGGTGGTGGCGGTGGTTGCATGAGTGTTGGTCGAAGGGTGGCCGGTGGGTCTGGTGGGGCCAGCGGGGTGGGGCCCGACAAAGAAGGAGGTGACGTGGCTAGAGGGGCCCGCAAGGAAGGGGCCGGAGGCGCAGGCGGCAGAATGGCCGATGTTGGAAGCTCAGCTGGTGACGGCGAAGCGTCATGAACGACGGAGGACGGTGGTGGCACAATCATTGGAGAGAGAGGCAATGACTCCAGCTCCGGTGGTGGTGGTGACAAAAAAACCACCAACGAGTCTCGAGACGTGCGGAGGGCGGCGAGCTTGAGGTCGAGCTGAGCGTCCGGGTGGCCAAGGCGATCCACTCGTTAAGTAATGCAGCGTTCCAGCTCGGTGAGTCGGGCAAGCAGCGTAGTGTGGTCGGTGGCACCGAGTAACATGATGAGAATGATAATTATATAATTAATTAATGTAATATAAGATGTGATTAATTAAGGAGGATAAGAGAAATACGGTGAGAAGAGAATTAGAAAAGGGTGCGGTTAAGGGAATGTGCAGGTTGTTGCAACAAGTTCTGGATGAGTAAAGCTGTACTTATATTTTGGCCTGTGCAGGTTGTTGCAACAACCTGTTTTAGTTGTTGCAACAAATTCTGGATGAATTTAAAATTCAAATTTCGAATTTTGCGTCAAATTCAAATATGAAAGGAGGCATCGATTGGGAGAGAGTTGTACGTTTTTAAGAGGCAAATCTATTGTCTAAAAGAGGAGACAAAATACATTAGAGAGGAGGAGATCAAGAGGTCATCTTCACTATTATTCAAGATGAGAACTAGGATTTGAAGAGGAGTCACAACAGATATTTATCATAGAGGGATTTTGCGCAAGTTTTGGTGGAATTTCCAGCACCGTTTAGATCACAAAACAATCATGTCCTATAAGATCTCTTTAATTTCGTGGTATATCTCCCAAATCATAAACTAATTTCCTATGTTTTGTATTTTGAGAGTACTTTGTTCTGTTTTGATGTGATCTATATTTTTATTTCAATTTATTTTTTTATTGAGTTGTTGATCTTGTTGGTAAAACTTTTGAGTTATATTTTCATTCTATTCTCCGCTTCAAGATTCGAGAGATGAGACGCACGAGTTTATGAACAAAAATTATTTTTCCACACGGCGACATTCGAGTTGCATAAATCCTTAACCAAAATTTTCGGCCTGTTTTACTGCACTTCGAGATTTAAGAGAGGAGGGGTGTAAGTGTATCATCCACTCAATATAACAAAGAGAGAAAAAGATTTCACGTGTACGTTAGCAACTTTGATTTTTACCATTATTAATATTTTTCATTTTGCCTGAGTTAGAG
This sequence comes from Platanthera guangdongensis, assembly GCA_039583875.1. Classification (NCBI taxonomy): domain Eukaryota; kingdom Viridiplantae; phylum Streptophyta; class Magnoliopsida; order Asparagales; family Orchidaceae; genus Platanthera; species Platanthera guangdongensis. Next base: position 12,134,807 of record CM077147.1, on the reverse strand, counting down.
ATGACAAGGAAAAGTAGGAATATTGTGATTTCCGATATCGAGAGGTACAGATCTCTGCTTTAAAATCATTGCAGAAAAACGCACCAAAGTTTCTCACAAATATCTTCTATCGATCCATCATAATAGACTTAGAAAATTAAAATATAAGACCATGTGCTCATCATTTGATAAAAAGTAACTTTAGGAAGCCCTAGTTAATTTTCTTTAGAATTTTATTTGTTTTTTAAAATCACTCAAATTGATTCACTAGGATTTAGAGAAAAGGTTAGCTAGTATTTGTAAGCGTTAAATTAATCACCTCTCCATGAGAACGATTTTTATTCACTTTATATTACTTGATCCGACACGTGCACTTGCGTTAATACATATATTATTTCAGGCGCATCAGCAGCAGAAAGAGCTTACGTGACCGGACAGAGCAGGGATGGGCTGCTCGACGAAGAAGCAGATGGCGCGGGGCAGCTGCTGGGGGAGCGATGAAGACCACACGGCTCCATGATGTCGGGATGGGTCTTGGGCGCAGGGGGAACAGTAGTAGTTGACAGGAGAGATCGTCGGGAGGGATTCTCGAGTGTTGTCTTCGAATTAGAGTAGGGAAGATGATCCCGCAGGAGGAAAGAAGCAGTTCGACGAAGATGCGCGTGAAGTGCGCCGGCTGGTTGTCGAGAGCTTACGGCGTGAAGTAGCTGTGGCTGGAGGTCTATGAAGAAGAAATGGCTGGAGATCTATGGATTCGACAATGGATAGTGAATCTGGTGAGGGGCTTGCTGGAGGAACTGGGGGGGGGGGGGGGCGAGTGGATTGTTGGATGACGCGTGGTTGAGCGGCGAGTGGTCGAGCAGAAGAGGACTGTCGCTGGATGGACATGCTTGTGTCGTTGGCAAGCGGGTGCAGCTGTAGCGGAGAGGTGTTGATGTGTGTCGGTGGAAGAAGGCCGAGAGGCTCTGATACCAAGTTTGTTACATGCCAACTTCGATGGTTTCGATGGAGGGGCAGCGGAAAAAGGGATTAAATCCCTAGAAGAAACCCAAGAGAGGGTAGAGGTGAGGGAGAAGAAACCCTAAGCAGAGAGGGTTGGAGAATAGAAGGAGAGGAAGACCCCAAAGGGAGATGAGAAGGAATTAACTTTGCTATTTCATTGCTTAGTTCCAAGTACAAGACAAGGCTTTCTTAAATAAGGCCCAAATGACATAAGCGTGAATACCCGCTACAAGGGCAATATGCAAAATATTAAAATATTCTAACTTGACTCATCATAATAAAGACTCAACATAATAAAGATTCGATACAACGTAACACTAATATAATAAGATAAATGATGGTGGACTCGTAACAGTGACACCGCCTCCTGATTCTCCTGGCATTGTCTCTCCAGCTCTTCTTCAACAATCTCCTATTATTCATCTACCTTCTTCGCCGGCTCGTGGAGCTCGCATCGGCTCTCGGGGGAGAGGTCGATCTAGTAGGCTGCATCCCAAGTGCTCTTACTGTGGTCGGGACAGTCATCTTGAGGCTACTTGCTATCATAAACATGGTGTCCCTCCTACACACCTTGCATCTATGGCGACTGTTGCTCCTACTGCTACTTCCTATGACATTGTTGCCTTACGTACTCAACTTCAGAATCTCCAGGGCTTGCTTAGTCATTTTTCAGGCTCTATTGTGATTATCTCTAATGAAGGTATTTCCTGCTTATCACATAGACACATAGTCAAACTTAGATTATGGACTCCGGGGCAACCAATCATATTATTCCGGAGAAGTCTCCTCAGTACTTGGACACTGCTTGTCCTAAGTTAATCACAGTGGCAAATGGTGACATTACTCCCATTCATGGTTCTGGCAGCATGGACCTGACTTCATCTCTATCTCTCTTCACTCGGGTTTTCATGTTCCGAGCTCTGATTTTAATCTTCTTTTTGTAAGTCATCTTACTCAGGACCTCAACTGCTCAGTCTGCTTTGAAACCTTTTCTTCCTCATCTTTTGTTGTACACCTTGGATGTTTCCCCCACTGCTTTATCTTTTATTACCTCTATTGACTGAAATCGACATCTTGAGCATGCTACTCTCCCCATTCTGAAGAAAGCCCTTCCAGATGTGTCTCTCGCTAATTTCACATGTGAATCCCGCATCTTCGAAAAGCAACAACACTCCTCTTTTTCTTCTCATTGGACTCAGAGCAATGCTCGTTTTGTTTTAATTCACTCAAACATTTGGGGTACCTATAAAATAGCTAGTATTTCTAGTTATCGTTATTTTCTTATTTTTATTGATGATTACTCTCGCAAGACTTGGTTGTACTTACTTCGTGACCGCTCTGAATTAGTTAATGTTTTTCAAGCCTTTAATGCTGAGATACGTACTATATTCTCTGCTACTATTAAGACTCTTCAGACCGATAATGCTCGCGAGTATACGAGTCATGGTTTTTCAAACCTTTGAGTTGAGCTCGGTATCCTCCACCAAACCTCATGTGCTTATACACCACAAAAATGATGTTGCTGAGCGTAAGAACCGTTATCTACCGGACACTACTCGTTCACTTATATTTCAAATGCAGGTACCCAAGGTCTATTGGCATTTCGCAGTATCCATCACTTGATATCTCATCAATCAAATGTCCTCCTCCGTTCTTAACTTTGTCACTCCATTCAGTCTTCTTTTCCCCTCCACCTCTCCATTTCCTATAACACATCATGCCTTTGGCTTCACCTTTTATGTCCACTCTCCTGGATCTACAACTGACAAACTTGATACTCGCGCTACTAAGTATATGTTTGTTGGTTACTCCCGTATCCAAAAATGCTATGTATGTTACTCTCCTTCCACTCGCAAACTAGTAATAAGTGCAGATGTAACCTTTCTCGAAGATAAGTTTTTTCACTCATCCCCTCTAGCCTCTCTTGCACCTCCTATCCTACCACGTCCTGTCATTCCTGTCACAACTTCTGCACCGCCTCTTCTTCCCAGACCCTCCACCAGACCCACCAAACCACCTCCCCTTCTTTGTGTGTACACTCATCGTCCTACTAGCTCCGATGCCCAGCGGTGCTTATCCCTACTGATGACACTCTGCGCTCTGCTGATCCAAACATGCCTTCTACAACTCACCTCATCAATAATTTTGTTTATTTGCATCAATTATCTTTGATGCTTCACACCTCTGCGACATCATCGCCATCGACTTTCACCCCTACTTTGCAGGAGACTCTTCAACATTCGGGATGACATACAACAATGAAAGAAGAAATGGCTTCCCTTTGGGCAAATCACACATGGGATTTTGCTCCCCTCCCTCCTGGATAAACCTGTGTGAGCTGTAAATAGGTCTTTACTATCAAAATACTCCAACTGGGACGGTTGACCGACTAAAAGCTCGCTTTATCGCCCATGATTTTACTCAACAACACGGTCTAGACTACGACGAGACCTTCACTCCTATTGCAAAGCTAAACACTGTCTGTGCCCTGATCTCTCTGGTCGTTCATCGTCATTGGTCGTTGCATCAATTGGATGTCAAGAATGTCTTTCTCAATGGTGATCTTGTTGAGACCGCTTACATGCATTAACCTCCCGCTTTGAGACCACGAGGGAGTCACTTGTATGTCACCTCAAAAAATCTCTTTATGTCCTCAAACAATTCCCGAGCATGATTTGACAAGTTCAATCAGATTGTTAGTGATGTTAGGTTTACTCGAAGCTCGACTGACTTCTTTCACTTCACAGGTCATCGTTCAACAGACATCATAATACTCCTGGTTTATGTTGATGATATTTTGATTACAGACGATGATTTAAAAGTTATCCATATGATCAAGGCACACTTGGTCACTGTATTTCAAACCAAAGATTTTGGGGATCTCCGATAATTTCTTGGAATCGAGGTAGCTCGTCGTCCCAATGGTCCTGTCTTATCTCAAAGAAAGTATTGTCTTGAACTTCTTCATGACGCTGACTACTCTGGTAGCAAGCCACCTAACACATTCATGGATGTCAACTACAAGCTCTGTGTTGGTTCTTCTGACTCTGATATGCTTCTACCAAACCAAGAATACTATCGTCGTTTTGTGGGAAAGTTAATCTATTTGACAGTTACAAGACCCGATATATCATTTGCTCTTGGGGTTGTCAGTAGATTTATGCATGCTCCACAGATCTCTCATATCCAGGTATCTGAGCGCATTCTCCGATACATAAAGTTTGCTCCTGGATAAGGGCTCGTACATAAGCTATCTTCGTCTCTATCTCTCATCGCCTACACTGATGTTGATTATGTTGGATCCCTGGATGATCGTCATTCTACAAGTGTCTTTTACACGTACTTTGGTGGGCATCTTGTTACTTGGGGAAGCAAAAAATAATTTGTCATCGCTCGCTCATCTGCAGAAGCTGAGTATCGATCAATGGTCTCTGTCGTCTCTGAACTCATATGGCTAGAACGCCTTCTAGGATACCTGGGTGTCAAACTCTCCTCTCCTGTCACCTTGTTCTGTGATACTCAAGCTGACATTCATATTGCCAAAAATCCAGTGTTTCATGAACGTACCAAGCATATCGAGGTGGATCGTCACTTTATTCGAGAAAAGGTTCAACTAAGGAAATTGGACTTGAGACATGTTCGGGCTACAAACCAAATCGCTTATATTCTTACTAAAGCTCTATCGTGACCTCTATATTTTCAATTCTTGTTCAAGATTGGTTCCTACAACTTGTATGCTCTACCTTGCGGGGGAGTGTTGAAGAAATTGTAAAAAAATGCCTATTTAAGAGGCTCATGCAAATCCCACTTAAGGATTAGCCTCATACCTTAGGATAGAGTTTAGACTCTTCTCTCTCCTCCTGCATATATGTACAAATACTTGAGATGTATTTATGAAGATTTGTGAGAATTTAATAAAATTTCACTTTTCTCTCTTCCGTCACTTTTTTCTACACATGTTAATTGCAATATATTTTAATATTCAAGTACTTTTTCATTTAATTATCATACTTGAACTTATTTTCAGTATTTATTTCTTTTCTAATAGTGTACTTTACATTCATAAATTTATGTTAATATATTATAAGCTTTATTTGGTTAAATAGAACTCAAGTTATTGCATTTCAAGGTTTGCTTTTTTGAATTCTGTTTTTACTAGTGCAGTTGTTTACTTTGTGCTCCCACTGTCTATCCCTCAACAAAAAAGGGCTTAGTTTTTTTACTTCAATTAATTTACTTCGTTAGCTATATAAATTGTATTTGAAATCTTTATTTTGAGTTTTAGTGATAAATTACAAGGTTTCAATGTTCAAATTTATTTTATATCTATATTGTGTTACTTTATTGATCAACATCAAGCAAGTTATAAATCATATCATAAATATTTAAAGCTCATATATATTATCATTTATCATTATCATGTGTTTGACTATCGTTGTGAAGGGAGAAAGGAAATGATACTTGTGGCCACTTCCTTGACATATATTTTCCAATGGTGGGAAAGGATACTTGCGATGAGGAGTCAGTTCAACCCATTCACGACAATCCTAAGAAGGTGCAACTATTGGCTAGGGGGAAAGGAGAAAAAGATGAGCAGAAAGAGATTTTAGAAATTAGGTTTGTGCATGCTTAGACAATTAGCTACTTTGATGAAAAACCTATCGATCTACATAAATCCAGTGAGCTAAATCTTTTACTTAGACAATTAGCCACTTGTTTTTTTGTAGTGATATGACCCAGCTTCAGTATCCCACCATCCAGCTTTTCTTTGATGAAAAACCTATCGATCTCTATATATTTGGTTCTATCATGTTGAACGAGATTGTTTGCAATGTTAATGACTGACTTGCTATCGCACCACAATGTCATTTGTCCGCCATGATCTATCTTGAGTTCATTCAACAGGGCTTTCAACCATAACAATTCCCCTACACCTGAGGCCATGGCCATGTATTCTGTCTCGGTTGTACATCTTGCAACTACAGTCTGCTTCTTGTTTTTTCATGAGATAAGGTTGCCCCCTACAAACATGCAATATCCCGACGTGGATCTCCTGTTATTTGCACAGTTAACCCAGTCAGAGTCGCAATAGTCCTCTATATTCAGATGTCCATTCTTAAGGAATATCGGTCCATTTCCTGGTGCACTCTTTAAGTATTTAAAAATTTGATACACTGCATCCAAGTTCCCCTCCCTAGGATCGTGCATATAGCAAGCTACTACGCTCACAACAAAAGATATGTCGGGATGGGTGTGGCTCAAATAAATCAGGGGACCTACAAGCCTCTGATACCTCTCTTTATCAGTTGGTTCTCCTGCCTCAACGTTGAGTTTGGACTTCTGATCAATAGGAGTGACCGCAGGCCTGCATCCCAGTATACCCGTCTCTTTGAGCAGATCTAGAACATATTTTTGTTGGGATAGAACGATTCTCTATGCACCGCGATCCACTTCTATGCCAAGGAAGCATTTCAGCTGCCCCAAGTCTTTCGCCTCAAACTCCTTGCCCAATCTCGACTCCTTGCCCAATCTCGTCTTTAGTTGAGTGATTTCATTCTTGTCATCGCCTGCAATAATCATATCGTCCACGTACACAACAAGCATCGTAGTGTGTTCTCCATTTGCCTAAAGAACACGACATAATCAACATTGGTCTGCCGATATCCATGCTAACCATCGCTTTCCTAAACGTGTCAAACCAGTCTCGAGGAGATTGCTTTAACTCATACAATGATTTCTTAAATCTACATACATTGCCTATCATTTGTTTTGTGTCAAAGTCTGGTGGCACCTCCATGTATACTTCTAGCAGAACCCCATGAAGAAAGAATTCTTTACGTCAAGCTGGTGTAGTTTTCATCCCCCATTTGCCGTCAAGGATATTAGTGTCCATACCATGCTCATTTTGGCGATGGTTGCAAAGATCTTGTCATAGTCAATATCATAAGTTTGACTGTAACCCTTTGCTACCAATCGAGCCTTGTAGCGCTCGATCTGACCCTCTGGGTTTTGATTCACAGTGAACACCCACTTGCACTCAACTGCCTTTTTTCCTGGTGGTAGTAACATAAGATTCCAGGTTTTGTTTTTCTCTAATGCGCCAAGTTCTTCTAGCATTGCAGTTTTCCATCGAGAATCCTTCTTAGCAACCTGCCAACACTTAGGAATAGAAACAATGTTCAAAGATATAATGAATGTTCCATATACAGTGGATATATGAGAGTAGAAAATAAATTGGGCAATGTCATGTGGAAAGTAATATCGATCAGGTGAGACTCCCGCATTCTTATGGGAACTTCGTCTACCCGACAAGGAAGTGAGATTAGAGAGGTGAGGGGTTATCTTACATGGGATGTATGAACTAAATGTCTCAAGGATTGGAGTAGGAAAAGGCAAGAGACTTGACAAAGGTGGCAATATAGGCATTATAGCCTCGCTCGATTGCTTTCTTCTCGTATACACTCTGAACTCCCCTGAGTCTGAGGCCCACCATCAACAAATTCTCTCTCCTCAAGAATCGACACCTCAATTGACTCTGATTCGTTTTGCACGGGTGCCAACAGGATACTCATTATCCATCTCTCACCATCACAACTATTCTCCCCCTCTTGTCTCATATTTTCTACACCGAATGGTCCTCCAAGAGGTGAGTCAATCAAGAAGTAATATGACTACAGCTCTTTGAACGTGACATCCATGCTGACGAATAACTTTCTCTTTACCGGACTCCAACATACATACCCATTTTTGGGTAGCTGAATACCCAACAAAAACACACTTCAGGGCCCTTGCATCCAATTTTCTCACATTTGGTCTTTTATCATGCACAAAACACACAACCAAAGATCTTTAGGGGAAGAATATCTTCACTCTACTCTCGCAGTATCACAATCGGAGACTTCTGATCCAATACTTGTGAGGGCATCTAATTGATTAAGTAGTTGTTGTTAGCACGGCTTGCCCCCACAAGTACTTTGACACATTCATTGTTATCATCATACTCTGAGTCACTTCCAGAAGATGCTTGTTCTTTCGTTTTGCTACTTCATTCTATTTTGGTGTATATGGAAAAGTAGTTTGATGTTGGATTCCCTGGGAGGACAAGTACTCTTCAAAGGCCCTATTGGTGTACTATGTCCCATTGTTAGACCTCAAAACCTGTACGACCGCACCGTGTTTAGTTTGAACCCCTTTATGGAAATCCTTGAAGCATGCAAACACATCACTTTTGTTTTTCATTAAATAGAGTCAAGTCACACGTGAGGAGCATTAAATGAAAGACACAAAATACCAAAATCCATTTATAGTGGGCGTGAAATATGGTCCCCAAACATTAGAATGTATCAGATTAAATGAATGAGAACTCCTACTTCCAGAACAAGAATAAGAATTTTTGGTGTGTTTTCTTAGTTTGCACGCATCACATAAAAGTTTTTCTTTATTTATCTTTTTAAATAGAAGATGTATCTGACTCAAAACAATAAAGGAAGGATGACCCATACGTCGATGATGAAGTAGTAGTATGTCATGCACACTCTTTTCGACTTATGCAGTTTCTTCAATAATGGTTGAAAGGGCCGAGTCCATATTTTTTATATCCAAGAAATACAAGCCAGTATATCATGTGTCAGTCCCAAGTCTTCTGTCAGTCTCTTTCTCCTTGAATATCACCTTCGGAATATCAAACAAAACAACACATTTTAGTTAGGAAATGATAGCACTAATGGATAAGAGATTTACGGAAAAGGATGGAGCATGTAAAACATTGGACAGAGTTAAAGTGCTGGTATATTGCACGGTGCCCTTACCAACCACTGGCTGAGTTGTGTCATCGACAATTTGGATGCGCTCTGCGACTACTAGAGGAGTTTACGACAGGAATTCCCTAGCATCCTCAGTGATATTTTGAGAAGCACCCAAATCAACTATCCAATCTTGTGATGTAGTATTGGATATAGATGCGAGGACAAGGATTTCTCTCGTGCATGTGGTTGAATGAGCGAACGAGGCAATGTTATCCCTTGATGAAGCTGACATGAGTGCATCGGCAATGTTGGGAGTAAGCGTTCACAATCTCCTGCTCCTCTGAGTTACTCATCTCATCCCTACTTTCGTCAGCCTCGTCCTCGGTTATCATAAGGTCTGCTCGGTGGTCTCCTCTTCCACCATCTCTGCGACCCCCACAACCGCGACCACGGTAGTCTCCTCTTCCCCGTCCACCCGCATCCAGCTCTTTTGGTGTCTTGGGGCAAGACAGCCGGAGATGACCTATTTTACCACATTTGTAACATTGTCATGTCTCAATCTTGTATCTTGTGTGTCCAGAATTGGTTACGAGTAAGGCTGATTTCAACCCGACGGGTGCAGTTACACTAGACTGAAGCCTAATCCAACTCTCCTCCTGCATCATAACTGAGATTGCCTCATTCAGGGTAAGAATCTTTAGATGAGCGAGCAACATCGCACTTCTTTGCTCAAATATCTGGTTTAACCCCCTCATAAAGTGCATAGTCCTCCGCTGAGCATCTCACTCCCCTTTCGTGCATTCAGGATTTTTGCAGTATGCGGCCGGTGAGAAAAAATCATAGTCTGCTCATAGTCGCTCCAGATCTGCGGCATACTCTTGAATCGAACGATCTCCTGCGTTACGGTCTCAACCTCATGTTCAATCTGAGACATGTGCATGTTGTTGTTGACTCCTGCGTAGAGCCTCTGTAACTTCCCCCAAACATCGCTTACAGTTTCTATGTCATCCACCGTGATAACGATAGATGCGACCATTGAATTCAAGAGTCAGGTGTGTAACAGACTGTCTAGTCTTTCATTCATTATACCCATCCGAGTCCTCTGGCTCCCCTTTTTCACCAGCCAGATAGCCCTCCCGGTTCCTTCCGGAGAGTGCCCTATTCACCCGATGCAACCAGCTCAAGCATGTAGTGGTCCATCGAGATTCAGCTCCACAGGAGGGGAGATCCAGTTTTACCATAGGCAGTGACGACTGAGCCAACCCCTAGCCTTTGGACATCCACAAGAACTCGAAGAACACCTTTAGATCTACCACCTCTAGTTTGGCAACCAATTTCTCCATAAGCACACTTGGTAAGAAATGATAGAGCCATTTGCCGCACATACTCCTGCGCAACGCCGCACTCCTCTTGGACAAGTTGCGAACAGCGCGCTCCAGCCGTACTATGCGCACTTCGGCGATTCTGCACGATGCGCACTACGCGCTTCTCCTTAGGCGCAGAAATGCACGCGCTCCTCCACAGCCACGTGTACTCTGTAGGAAGAGTCGTGAAGAAAAAATCTTCCCCTGTGCGCTTGATGTTCAAAGAGCCGCTTGCGATCCTGCGATCCTGCCACAACAGGAATGCCTCTGATCCTTCTCACTCGAGAACGCTTCTTTCACCGCGTGGAGACTGTCGCAATTCCGCTTCCGCCGCGAAAATATCTGCCGCCGCATGCGTAATTCCTCTCCGACGCGCGATGCTTCACCCTGCGACGCACCTTCTACCTGTCGCGAAAATCTCCGCCGCCGTGCACGTAATCCCTCTCATGCACGATGCTTCGCCCTGCGACACACGTTCTCCCTGTCGCGTGCGTACAAAGATCCGCTTGAGCCCCCAAAATTTTGTTTTCCTTTGCTGGATGCTACACTTGGAAAGTACAGAAGAGAGGGATTTCGCTGGACAGAAGAAACTGTAAAAGGAAAGGAAAAAAACAGGATGTCTTGGTCGATTTTTTTCCAAACCTAGCTCATAATAAACAGGTGCAAGGATCGGAGCCTCACGTTGATATCAAGTAGAAAATAAAAGAAATGAAGCTTTTTATTATTCACACACTTGCTTTACATCAACACATATCTCCTCTATATATACATATAAGAGGGAGACCCAAAAACAAATTTTGTGATGTGGGACTAATCCCAAAAGGAGGAGCCCGCTAATGACACACCAATTTGTACTATATGCCCACCAAATTTCAACACAAAATGGTTCCATAATATTATAAATTGTCCCTTACCTAGGCAGGCTACGTGATATGTGAGTAAAAATGGGATATCCAAATATATAAAAAAACACCACCACCCCACTGGTCCACGATAACTAATATTTGCCATTAGCCAAGACTCATGGGAGCAGTAAACCGCATTCATTAACATATAGGACCCCAATCGAACCAGTGACACTTATACAGTTGTTGGGGAACAGAAAACAAGGAGAATAAACCAATATTCAATAACACCAACAAAGACAACACATATCTGATGTGGACTAAACCATGCATCTCATGTGCATCAACATATTCTATCAAAAGCTTAGACCTATTAGTGAGAGCCTAGTATTAAAAAACTAACAATTTTTTTCCTATCAGAGGCTTGACTAAATCCAAAACTTTACATGGCTTAATAATTCAGATCATGATAAAATGCATATTTGAAACTATGAAGAAAATACAAAAATGTTGAGCAATTTCACTCATATTGAAAGATCTTGAAGAAAACTTGAAGCATGCATATTCCTATTGCAGGCGATCAATGAAGCAGAAAAAATTATGCATACTCACATTTTTATTGGAACCTCCATTGGAACCTCCATCTATTTTTGTTCTATAATCTTGAATCCTGCTTGGTGTGATTGTATTATGTGGTTCAGGCAATGTCCATAACCTGCTTCAAGCAGAAAAGTTCAAGTCTTCACTTCTATAGTCAGCTAAGGCCAAATTGCTGTTTTGATTTAGTAGAATAGTAAATATTCAAGGTGAAGAGACAAACTCATATGTTGTAGAATGAAATCAGGGTAAAAATATTGTCGCACCAGAAAGGAAGAGTTCTTTACATTCAAAGCTGATAGCAGGACATGATCTTTAAGGGAAGAAACTTTTAGATGACCAATGCTCACAAGTTTCATATTTTAGATAGTGTAAAATATTGTCTGGTTCGCTAACATTGTAATGCAATGTTAAATTTTGAGCAAGACCCTTGACCTCTTTTGTTCCTCGTTGTCACTACAGTAGTTCTTCTGGACCCTGCAATTATAAAATCTTCCTTACAATTATTTGAAAATTTCAAGAATTCACACTCAAACTAAGAATTGTATATTGGTTATTGCTAACTTCTTATAAATTCTTCAAAGCTGTTGATACGACACGACCGCCACAACTGTTATGAGTCAATGTAGCCCCATGGGCATTACCGTACTTTTCTTTATCGCATTATTTTAATGTTTTGTCTTATAGTGGGGGGTGGGGGCTCCATCTATATAAGGACCCTGGGGGTGGAGTCTAGGTTATCTTTGGAGGTCTAGGGTTTTGGCTCTCTTGGAGAATGGAGTATCAACAAGGACCCAGCCTTTGGATGCTTGGCGAGATTCGTCTTGATTGTATCTTTATCGTTTAATGCAATGTAATTTTCCTCTTCTCTATCAACTGGTCCGACTTGCCCTTGATTAGGGTTCTTCCGAACTTTAATTCCTCAACCTCGCGTCCTTCGATTCAGCGAGCGCCGCTTCTGCCAAATACATCGCTGCTTCTGCCGACTACATACCGCCACTTCCGCCAACAACAGATCGCGCCCTCGGTCAAATACAGAGCGCGACAATGCTACGGGATCGCGCAATTTTGCGCGTCCCTCTTCCGCCGCATTCAATGTTTTGCACGGTGAGCCTCTTCTCTGCGCTCGATGGCACCTTCTGCCATCTACTCGAGCAACGTTGGCTCCCTAAATCTCCTACAGCGCCATTGTGTCGGCTTTCCGCATCGATCTTCCACCCGCAGCCGATGTTCTGCACGTCGGGCCACTTCTTGCGCCCGATCGGACATCCTTCCGCCTGCTCCAGCATCGCCAGCTCCCAAAACCTCCGTCAGCGCCCTCTCCACTCGGCTACGCCTCCAGCCCGCCTCTCCATCAGCGTCTGACGGCCCTCCAGCTTCCTCATCGCTTTCTGGCGGCCCTCTTACAGCTTCGGTGGCCTTCCAGTAGTCGTTTCTCCTCCTCGCCGCATTCCGCCGCGTCGGGTCACCCTCTTCCAGTGATTGCAGCTGCCCGACACTCATTACCGCTTCTCGTGGACGTGGTTCATGCCCAAGACTCGAGCCACGACCCTCCACACCGATGAGAACACCTCTACCACGACCAAATTTGACTCTCAGTGCATGGATCACATTGAAGCTCAGCTGGAGGACCTTACGCTCCTCCTTCGAGGACTTACCGCGGCAGTCAATCGCCCTTCGGCCCCTCCACTGCCACGAATCCCAACCGTCCCGACCACATGGGGTTTTTACACCGCACGGCTGACTGTGCCCCGACCCACCTCCGTCGGATTGAGATTCTGGTGTTCGATGGCATCGACCCTCTCAGGTAGATCGCCCGCGCTGAGTAGTTCTTCAATTTGCAGGCCACCCCCGCCGACCAGAAGGTCCCTCTCGCCACTATCTATATGGAAGGCTCCGCGCTCCATTGGGTGAGTTGGATGCACCAACAAGCACCTGACATGTCCTGGCCCGCATTGAAGGAGGAGCTCCTTTTCCACTACGATAGCCTCCAGGCGGGTAACACCTTTGAGCGCCGCAGCTCCGTTCTCCAGTCTGACTTTGTGGCCACCTACATCGACGAATTCATTGTGGTCACTACGCATGTTCCCGGCTTGGTCCCGGACCACTACTTGGGTTATTTCCTGGCGGGCCTGTACCCCACCTCCACGCGCACCTGTGGGTACACAATCCGACCACTCTCTCCCGTGCAATGGAGCAGGCGAGGTATCTCGACGCGGAACTCTACCTAGATCAACCACTCACCTCAACCCGACCGCCCCAACCGCCGCGGCCATTGCCGCCACCTCTTTTGCACGTGAATCCTCTGCCCCACCTGGGCCCCAGCCACCGCTTCCACCTCCGCAGCCGCCAGCTCCACGTCCACCGGCCCCCCGGGGACCTCATCATCTGTCTTACCAACAACAAGCCGAGCTCCGTCGCAAGGGCCTCTGTTTTCATTGCGAGAAACCCTACTCGCCCACCCATGTCTATGTGTGATGTTGGGATCTGAAGATACTGATCCGGACTCCGGGGAATTAGATCCGCTAACGCTTTCGGACAAGCCATATGGCCCTCGACCTTGAGGCCAAGGTCGTGTTTCGGGCGGGCGTGTTGATACGACGCGGCCGCCACACACTGTTATGAGTCTATGTAGCCTCATGGGCATTATCGTACTTTTCTTTATTGCATTATTTTAATGTTTTGTCTCTTAGTGGTGGGGAGGGGGGGCTCCATCTATATAAGGACCCCTGGTGGTGGAGTCTAGGTTATCTTTGGAAGTCTAGGATTTTGGCTCTCTTTGATAGTGTAGTATCAAAGAGGACCCAGCCTCCGAATGTTTGGCGAGTGTTGAAACCGAAAACTCGCTCTCTATGGAGTTCACCCTTGGGGAAGGGGTGATCGCACACTTACTTCTATCTCGCGAGCCAAACGACTCAGGAAAAAGAACAGAGGACAGACCCAAGGGCTCGACGTGGAGGTCCCACCACACACCCAAAAGATCTTAGAGCGCTTCCCCTCCCTAGCCAAATGCCGAACTAAGGATACCCCAGAAAGCGCAAGAAGACCGGGGCACAAGTAAGCATGCCTTCTGAGGTACGCCCTGGGTCTATTTATAGATTTCTGAAAATGGTCTGCAAATAGCCAACCTCCGTTGTTCTGAACAGCTATGTGCAGCCCAACTGGGTCTGCCAACAGCATAACTCCGTTGTTCTAATAGGCTATAGACAGGCCAACGGGGGCAGAATAGTAAAGATACATCACAAGAGGCTGGGGCGAGTGGACCTCTGGAACCTCCACTCGCCGGGGGCGGCGAGTGCTCGGTGGAGCTGGCACTCGCTGCCTCTTCCCAACCCTGGGCGTGTGCGGGCCCGGCCTGCCCCACTCACCCACTGCTCGCCGAGCCTCTGGGGCGAGTGCGAGCCGACCTGTTCCGCTCGCCCCTCGGGTGATCCACCCCACTTGGGCGAGCCAAAGGGGCTTCCAGGGATCTCGCCTCCCTCCGGCTCGCCTAGGACCCGGACTGCTGGACTTTGGCCGATCTGGCTCCTGTCGACCACTACTCGCCGGATATGGGGTTGTACAACGAGATTCGTCTCGATTGTATCTTTATAGTTTAATGCAATACAATTTTCCTCTTCTCTATCATTGGGTCTATAGATATTTTGTCTGAATGTCCACAACTTGTCAAGGGGCCTTGGCGCACCAATTAAGGTGTTGTCATGCGACCTTGAGGTCACGGGTCATGGGTTCGAGCCCTTTTTTATAAACAACTTGTTGTCTAGAAATAATATACATATATCTTGCAAATGCCCGCCTCATCAATTTTCTTCTTGATAAAGCATTGATCCACTTCTACATATTTTGTAGGATGATGTGAACTGAATTGTAAGCACTGTGCATGCTTGCATTATTGAAAAGTATAATCTCATAGGTTTTCATCTTCTTAGTCCGCACTCCATCTTTAGCCATGTCCCTCACAACATTAGATGACCTAGAGTACAGTTCTTCAATAGCTTGAAATGGATCTCCCAATTGACAACAAAACCCTTCAAATCAGTATTTGTATGGATTTCAATCAATCTATTCTCATTCTTTCTTAATAAAAAAACATTTTCTTGATATACTCTTTAAGAACTTCGCAATTATAAATACGGCTTCAAAATGTTTCTCCTTAAAAGAATGTATAAACTCACTTACCAAGATCAATCCACAGGCAGTACTTGGTCTTGTATGTGGCAAGTAAATAAGTTCACCGACCAACCATTGATACCGTTCTCGGTCTACGTCTACGTCATCTTCTTTCATTCCCAATTTCAAATCTGATTCCATTGGAGTTTCAACAGGTGTACATCTCATCATTCTAATCTCTTTCAATAGATCAAACACATATTTCCTCTATCAAATAAATATCTCCCCCGCCTTTGGTAACCTATATTTCTAGAATATACTTAATGCATCCTAGGTTCTTAATTTCAAATTTTACGGATAGATACTTCTTCAAGGTGTAAATTTATCTCCTTAGGCATGTCTTTTCTAATTTTTTTAGTCTCAAGGTGTTAGACAACCAGGAGCTTTGCACTTTCATGGTTCATAACTGAATCTAAACATTAGTACCAAAACAATCGAATTAGATCCTTTACCTCTTTTTCTCCTTGTCGTCATTACAGTTGTTCTTCCAAAATATCCCAATTCGGTCTAGGGAAGTGATTAGTACATACATGTACAATCCGTAATTTATTACAAAATTAAATGTGATTTCAGGGCCTGATCGCGTGAGGATTTGATCGTCGTCATCTATGAGTGAGGTATTTGTAGCCCTTACAATAAGTTCCTTAATTATTTTCCTAAACTAATTAATTTATGAATTTGGGTGCTGGCGCATTTTAATATTTTATGTGAGGGCGTAGAGTGCAGACGTAACCGATTTGAGGGGAGGACAATTTTATCAAAATACATAATTTCCTATATTAATAAAAACCTATTTGCAATTTTATCCTCTGTTTCACGTCTAATTGGAAGGCATAATCGAATAGATGCGTTTCCTTTTGGAACCCTGTCACGCCGACAATTTTAAAACAAACCGTAACCCCGCTTAAACCTGTAACCCTATTTTTCCGCTTCTTTCCCCTATGGTTTGTCGCAGTCGACGAAACAACCACTTCCCTTTTTCCTCTCGCAGACGCCTCCTCCCCCCTCGCGCGCACATTCTGTGTTCTCTCCTCCCTTCAATCTTCTCAGTCAGTGGTGCGAGGGATCTTGCCGCACCAGACGTTGACACTCGGAGGAGCAGTGTCGGCTCCCTTCCTCCAGAAAACACTAGGCTTCATTCCTCTGCTCGCAGTAAGGTTCCGTCAACCTTTTCCTCCTTGTTTTTCAGTCCCTTGGTAAGCCAAGTTTTGATGTTCGTTGTTTCTGCGGCGCCCTTTCACAGTAACATGGATTTTGGAGTCGTTTCTCTTCCAAATCAAGGGCCGCCCTCTCCGGCGTATTCCTTCCCCCTCCTAGTAAGCAGCCATGAATTTTTATTTTGATGAATAGACTAGAAATTTTAGAACCCTAATTTGAAGGGGTGATGGATTCAGCCTTACAGTGCTTTTGTAAAATCCTTGTAATCTGCTCTTTTGTTAGCATGTGATAGTTGGTGGTGGCGACATCAAACTCTAGGAGATGGATTGTTAACTAATTGGAGTGTTTGTTTTCACTCCAGATCCATAGTTCGAGTTAGCGAAGATCGGCAATTTAGGGTAAAGAGCGCCGAGATTAATCAGAGAGGATTTCTGCTTATCATCCAAAATAACCAAGACAACCACACCGCTGCGCCTTGTGTATGAACGCCGCAACACTGCGGTAAGAAATTCTTATTCTTTCTGGCTAGATATATCAGATAACTTGCATAATAATGTTAGTTGTAATTCAGTAAAATTTACTATGGTTATACGAATCTAATGCTCACATAAATGTTTAGAATGTGCTAGATATTGATCATATAAATATAAATTTCTAGTTGAGCAGTTGTTAAGAGGCACCACCTAGGATACGTAGATTAATACATTAAGCAGAGTGGATATGATAGATTATGATTAGGGGACACGTTTGAGACCTCCTCTTGTACTAGATAGAGGTGCACTATCTTTCTCATGGGGCGTAGTATACCCTGTGAGCTATAATTCTTGTGATGATATCACTTCTTTCAAAAATGTAGTAGAGTCGGGTTCGTGTCCGTGAGACACAAGAACACCTGAGTTCGTTAGTTGAGACTCAGATCGTTTGATTAAATTTGTGCGTTAGAAGCTACTATGCCTAGAATTTATAGAAGGGCAAACATAAATCTTTTAGAACTCAAGTATAGACCGAAATTTAGAAGCTCTTAGTCAACCAATTTTCGTAACCTGAGAAATTGTGCTTATCATGATTGGACTAGAACAAATTTTTACGTTGCCAATATTATTTTAGAAAATCATGTATAACACTATATTACATAGATTTTCATAGTATAGAAACTTTAATTTTGAAAAACATGCATTCATATTTTTCAGTATATTTTTTTGTGTCACTAGGCGAAATAATTTTTCTTACTCTTCCACTGGACTGACCCTTTTTTGGGCATGTTTTTAAAGGAGACTCGGGTGGAAAGTTGTGTCTAGGATGAGTGTGTTTTTGGAGTTGCTCTTATAGTTTGTTTCCTTTAAGTTGTTCTTCTTTTTAATGCAGTATTGTTTAGTCATGGTCACTTGTAATGTTAACATTCAATAGTTTTCTTTGTACCAGACATTTTATAGTATTTTAGATATTCAGTTGTTTGGTATATTATCTTTTCTAGTAGCTTTGTGAATTCAGCTTGATGAGGTACACATTTATCATTAGTTACACTTTCTACTTCTACAGTAAGTTTAATTTCAGTATTTTTCAATTATTTCTGCAATGTACCAGTTGTAATACTGTTTCTTAATTTACTGTTTATCACTGGGCCCGACCGGACTGCTGATTTATTGTTAAATTAGAATGAGATGTTACAATACAAATGATTGAAGTTGTATAATTATCTAAGTACCCTTTGTACATATTATTACATTTCTAACATAATTTCCAACAAAACACCACTAATAATATTTGAAAACACCCAACAACGTTATGTTATTTAAAATATTACGCATTTTGTTCACAAATATAATTAAATAACAAATGAAAAAAAATGACACTTATTTGTTACCATGACATGTAGATGTCACTCAAAATCATGTGACATCAAAATGTCTTGACATCTGCTTTAGGTGTACTTCCATGTGATTCACGTGCATTACTTGTGATTTTTGATTTGGGATTTTGCATCATTCGCCAGAGGAGACTGCATCTCTTTGAAGGTCACTTCCATAAATCAAATATCCTTCATCCTTCATTGTTATGCTATTTGTTACCATGACATTTAGATGTCACCCAAAATCATGTGACATCAAAATGTCTTGACATCTGCTTTAGGTGTACTTCCATGTGATTCAAGTGCATTACTTGTGATTTTTGATTCGGGATTTCGCATCATTCGTCATTCGTCAGAGGAGACTGCATCTCTTTGAACGTCACTTCCATAAATCAAATATCCTTTGTCCTTCACTGTTATGCTACTAGAAGAAAGCTAGGAGGTAGAGAGAAGAGATTAGGGTTAGTGTAAGAAGGAGAAAGAGAATACCTGAATTAATTCTTCATAATGCTACAAGAGGGGTTCCGGGTATATATATACTCGGAACCAAGGGGCTAGGAGGTAGAGAGAAGAGATTAGTGTTAGTGTAAGAAGGAGAAAGAGAATACCTGAATTAATTCTTCATAATGCTACAAGAGGGGTTCCGGGTATATATGTACCCGGAACCAAGGGGACGGCCGGCCCCCCATATGGGCTGAACCGGTTGGTTCAGCCCCGCCAGTCCGAGATTAGTGAATGGGGGCTGAACCGGTTGGTTCAGCCCCGTTGCTTCCTGTCGCCTCCTTAGGTCGTCGAGCATATTTGTGCCCCTTGAACCGTAGCGCGTTCGGGGGCATAACATTCCCCTCCCCATCAAGCACCAAATTGTCCTCAAGATGGAAATCGGGAAACGAGTTGCGGAACTCTAGCAGATCGACCCAGGTATAGTGTGCAGCTGTCAAATTTTTCCATTTAACTAGTATCTCGGGCCGATATTCAGTACCATGTTGCTTCCACTTGATCATCAGTATTTCCTCCGGTAAAGGACGCAGCTCCCCCGATGTAGTAGCCTCGGGTAAGAGGGGGCTTGTCTGGACGGCGTCGCCAAACATCCTCTTGAGTCGGGATACAAGAACGGTCGGGTGTATACGGGAACCTTCCGGAAGCGCCAAGGTGTATGCCACCGGTCCCACCCGCTGAGTAATGTGAAACGGCCCATAGTATCGTGGTGCCAGCTTTTGATTCGTCCGACAGGAGACGGAGAGCTGTGGGTAAGGTTGAAGTTTGAGGAATACCTCGTCTCCCACTGCGAATTCCCTCTCGGTCCAATATTTGTCTGTCTGCACCTTCATCCTGTCCTGAGCTACCCGGAGATTGTCACGTAGGAGAGATAAGGTGCAATCACGATCACGCAATTGTCGGTCAACTGACGGAAGAGCTGTGCTGTCGGGCTCATATGAGCCCAAAGAAGGCGGCGGGCGGCCGCATACAACCTCAAATGGGGTAAGCTTGCTGGCAGTATGATACGAGATATTGTAACAGTACTCGTCCCAGTGTAACCATCGGGTCCACGTCCGGGGCTCATCCATCACGAAGCAGCGTAGTATGTTTCCACTCCGCGGTTGAGAACCTCTGTCTGGCCGTCCGACTGAGGATGATAGATCGTTCTCAGGCGTAGTCGTGTTCCTTGTAACCGAAAAAGCTCCTTCCAGAAGTTGCTCACGAACACTGGGTCACGATCCGAGATGATAGACCGGGGCACGCCGTGAAGGCGTACGATCTCGCGAACAAAAAGATCGGCAACGACTTCGCCCTTGTAGGGGTGGCCCAGGGCAAGAAAATGTGCGTATTTGGAGAGTTTGTCGACCACAACCAAGATAACTGACTTGCCCTGAAATTTGGGCAATCTGTCGATGAAGTCCATGGATACCGTTTCCCAAATATGGTGTGGAATTTCCAGCGGGGTAAGCAAACCGACCGGAGAGGTTGTTTCATATTTTTGTCGTTGGCACACCTTACACTGTTGCACAAACTGTTGAACGTCACGGCGTAAGCCCTTCCAGAAGACATTCGCCTTCAGCCTTTGGAGGGTCTGGAGCATACCGGTGTGGCCTCCCGTCGGTGACGAATGAAACTTCTGCATCATAACTGTCCTCCAAGCTGAGGACGAGGGGATGACCACTCGGCCTTGATAGTAAAGGTGCCCCCTTGGAGCCGGTACCCCGGTGTGGTGGGCTGCCCCTGTCGCAGTGCGTCCACAATGAGCCGGAGTGCGGGATCCTGTTGCACCTCCGCCTGGATGTCGTTGAGGGAATCGATCAAGGGGCCCGAAATGTGGAAGAGAGAGCTCTCCGGAAGGCGGGAGAGGGCATCAGCGGCCACATTCTCCTTCCCTTGCTTGTAGATGATCTCGTAATCATAACCCAACAACTTGGTCACCCACTTCTGTTGAATAGAGGAAGCTAGGCGTTGTTCCAAGAAATGTTTCAAACTTTGGTGGTCGGTACGGACCTTGAAATGAGTCCCCTGTAAGTATGGATGCCACAGGGTCACCGCGTGTATGATGGCTAACATCTTCTTCTCGTAGGTGGACAAACCAAGAGTGCGAGGAGCGAGAGCCTTGCTGGTCTCCCGTCGTGCATCAAAACCGCCCTGATGCCCACTCCGGACGCATCGGTCTTTAGTATGAACTCCTTGTCGAAATCTGGTAGGGCGAGGACCAGTGTAGTCATCATGGCTCGTTTCAGAGCCTGGAAAGCTGCCCCAGCGTCATCTTGCCACACGAATCCCACCTTCTGTAAGAGCTGAGTAAGCGGCCGTGCGATCTTGTCGTAGTTTTTTACGAACCTCCAGTAGTAGCCAGTGAGACCAAGTAATCCCCGTAAAGCCCGTAACGTCGTGGGGCGGGGCCACGTCACCATACTCTCGATTTTGTGCGGGTCGGCCCGGACCCCTTGGGCCGAAACCAAATGACCTAGATACTCGACCTATGTTTGGCCGAAAGAGCACTTGGACTGCTTAGCGTACAACTGATGGTGGCGCAATATGGTGAGAACTTGCTGCACGTGCTGGAGATGTTCTGCCCAACTGCTACTGTAAACCAAGATGTCATCAAAAAATATCAACATTGAACAACGTAGAAGGGGCCGAAAGAGTTCGTTCATCACCGCCTGAAAGGTAGAGGGGGCATTGGTAAGCCCAAAGGGCATCACGAGGAATTCGTAATGTCCATCGTGGGTTCGGAAGGCTGTCTTATGAATATCTTACTCCCGCATTCGAATTTGATGGCAACCGGAGCGCAGGTCAAGTTTGGTGAATAAACATGATCCGTGTAGCTCATCCAAGAGTTCCTCGATCATGGGAATGAGAAATTTATCCTTGATTGTTGAACTATTCAGGCTTCGGTAATCAACGCAGAATCGCCACAAACCGTCTTTCTTCTTTACCAGAATAATGGGTGACGAGAAGGAACTGGTGCTAGGACGGATGATCCCGGTGGTGAGCATCTCCCGAATTCTACGCTCGATCTCCTCCTTCTGGATGTGCGGGTAGCGGTATGGTCGGATATTGATAGGTTCCGACCCCACCTTGAGTTGAATCGCGTGATCTCGGAATCCCGGTGGAGGAAGGGCGTACGGCTCCTAGAAAACGTCCTCGTACTGAGTCAGTAAGGGCCGCATCGACTTTGGTACTTTAGATGAGAGAGGGGGAGAAGATGCTAGGTCTATTATCGTTGCCATCGAACTGCCCTCTTCGGATAGACGTTCCAGACTTCGAACCGATATCTCCTTCAGCGGGGCTGATTTGAGGTCATGGATGCAGTGTTCCTGTCTGAGTTGTGCGAACTCCATGGTCATCTGGTGCCATTCGAAAGTGACTCTCTGCAATTGTCGCAGCCACTGAACTCCCAATACCATATCAGATCACCGGATGGGCAGCAGGTAGACATCGGTGCGGCAAGTGTACCCCTGTATTCACAGGTCGACTCCCCTCATCAGCCCATCACATCTCAGTTTGCTCCCATCCGCTACCATGACCTGGAACGTGGCGCTCTGATCTACCTGGTGCCCCACCTTTCGAGCCACGATGGGGTTGATGAAATTGTGGGTACTCCCACTATCAATCAATATGGTGACCCGCTCCTGGGAGATCTTCCCGGCTATGCGCATGGTGAGGGGTGTTGTGCACCCTTCCATCGCCTGGATGGAGACCCTGAACTCGGTCAGGGTCAAATCCCCCTCTAGGTCCAGCTCGTTGGTATCCTCCTCCTCGTCTTCCTCTCTCAGCATGAAAACCTGGATCATCTGACACTTATGCCCCAGAGCATAATTCTCATCGCAGTTGAAACACAACCCTTTTTACTTTCGCGCCCGCAGTTCAGGCCATGTTAGTCGCGTCATCGTTGGTTTCCCGACAGCCAGTTGGTCCAGCCTAGCCGGTGTGGGGGTCGTGGCAGCTTTCCCTATGGTGCGGGACCGTTGTCAGTTGAAACGTTCCTCATGTATTCTCTCCAAGCTGATAGCACGACTCAGGCTGCGAGGCATGTAAGCATGAACCTCATCCCGTAGGTGATCCTTTACACTCGAGACAAAATAGCTCAGCAAGGTTCTCTCCTCCCAACGGACCTGATTGGCCAATCTCTCAAACTCGGTGTGATATTCCATCACGGTTCTCCGCTGTTGTAGTTTATGTACCACGGCCTCGACGTCTTCATACTCCAACGACTCAAACCGAGCTGAGAATTCCCCTACGAACTCGGTCCATGGCCCAAAATCTCATCCCCTCAAGAACCACTGCGTCCACTGGTAGGCGTCATCCTCCAGATGGAAGGTTGCTAGCTGCACCCATTGCTCCTCGGGGATTTCCTGATACTGGAAAAACAATTCCGCCTTTTGTATCCACTCGAGTGCATCCCCGCCCCTGAACTTCGGAAAATTCATGCGAGTCCTCTTGGATGCCAAGTGGGCCCGCTAATGCGCTTGTCCAAACCCACTCATCTCATGTTCGTACTCCGCTGCCCTCTGCTGCTCCACGGGGGGGTATGGTCCCTGAGGTCTGGGGAAGTGTATTCCTCCTGGGGCTGTAGCTGGAAAAAAACGCTCCCTTCCTTGTTCGCCGCCAGGGTGTTGTCCATCCCCGTAAATCCCCGCCAGTAGTGGCCGCATGTACCCTTGATCGCCAATTCCGTAGCCCGTGGGGTGTACGATACTCCGGGGAAGGGGTAATAACCCAGCTATCCCTCTAGTGGAATCACCTGGTGCTGCCGAAGGATGAAACTGCCCTGTCGCTGGCTCCGGAAGCCGCCCAAAGGGCGTGCGCCCTGTGCCGAACTTGCCCAAGACCGCGGATGAGCCGCCAAGGCCGTACGCTCCCGCGGCCTCCAGAACCCCACGCGTCCCCCTCCGGCCTCGATTCCTGCCGGATGGCCTCCGCCCATGCTGAACGTCGGGTGAGGGTTGCCTCGGGGACGACCTGTGCGAAACTGCTCGAACCCAATAGCGGGAACTGTTGCAGAGCGGGATCGGGCATTCCGCCTTTCCTTTTAGGTTTTGAGTTAGCAGGGTCTTGATCTCCTCCATGCGGGCATCCATTTGTTCCTCCATTTGTTGGGTCTAAACCTTCATTCTTTCCTCCATGACCGCTACCGAATACGTCAACCCGATGTAGTTCTCATATAACGAAGCTAGTCGGCCGGCATCTTCACTTGAACATATGTTCACCATGGTGGGAGGAAGAGACCTCTGATACCAAATGTTATGCTACCAAAAGAAAGCTAGGAGGTAGAGAGAAGAGATTAGGGTTAGGGTAAGAAGGAGAAAGAGAATACCTGGATTAATTCTTCATAATGATCCAAGAGGGGTTCCGGGTATATATATACCCGGACCAAGGGGCCGGCCGGCCCCCCATATGCGCTGAACCGGTTGGTTCAGCCCCGCGGTCCGAGATTAGTGAATGGGGGCTGAACCGGATAGTTCAGCCCCGTTGCTTCCTGTCGCCACCTTAGGTCGTCGAGCATATTTGTTCCCCTTGAACCGTAGCGCGTTCGGGGGCATAACATTCACCTACAAGGGTCACATCTCCGGTCTTCACCTTTATGGTTAGCATTTTCTGCAGTTGCCACCTCCATGCATCATTGACATCAGCTGGTCATACATCGACTTTGATGTTGCATCATGATGCATAATAAGAAAATCCAATCACTGACAACCAGCAACCCAACACAAACTACCCAAGTATTCTTATAGTAACGAGTTCTCAGCAGGGGTACTTGATGGAGACTTCACTATAGAGCCACTTTGAGGAAAGAATCTAGACAATAGCATAAATCCTCGACAATGGCTCATTTAATAGAGTTGTTACATGATGGATGATCCATGGTAAATTCATCCACATCAGAACCTTCCTCTTAAGAATATTTAAGTCTTGAGTTCTTGTTCGTGGTGTTTTCCGTGCGACCACTGGCATCAGACCCTTCCACTTGAGAAGAACTTGGACTCGAGTTCTCATTGTTGCAATTGCTGATCGGGACATTTAATATTTTTTTGTGATTTTGTAGTACCCATTTCATTGTTGGTGTGCTCATTGTTTGCTACTCCTGTGAAGCATGCTGTTTTAGAGTGCGAATGAGAGATTTAGAGCAAACATAATCAATTGGCAACTTCTTTGTTGATTAGTATGTCACATTGTCATACTCGGGATTTATTTATGTCACAGCGTGGTCCTTCGGTTGAAATCTTTTTTCATATAGACTGTTAACTGACACATTGCCAACACCCTGCAACTCCTTTAGAGGGATTATTTGAAACTCACCGGGTATGGCTTGTGTTGTGCAATCGGCACCGGATCCGCGACTACGGTGGTTCGCCGCGGATGTGCAACGGAAGATAATTATTTGAGCAAAACTTGAATCCAAAAGTACAAACTCAGACGACAAAATATTTACGAGGTTCGGAGTGGGGGCTCCTACGTCCTCGGGGAGAGCGCGCTGGTAAATCCACTATAATCACGAGAGGTTACAGATTACACCAAGAACAAACGGTCGTACAAGAGAAAAAATAGAAAACTAGAAATTAAACAGAAGTAGGAGTTGTCGCAATCGTCTTCCTGGTCTGTCGTCACCGCTTCTGCACTCCAAAGGCCGATCCTGTCTTGAATCAGCCACCTGTTGTTGCTGCCGCCGCTACAGAACCACCAACTGTTATCGGCTACCGGGAAGAAGCCCGGCCGTTGTCGCTCCGGCTTCTCCGCCGCTGCAGAACTCGGCCAGAAAAAATACCCGATCCCGTCTGGATCGAGGCTGAGCGTTGCTTCTGCTGCGCGCCTGCTGCCACTGCCGCCGCCGGAAGGGAAACTCCCACTGATGTGCTCCCGCCGCTGCCGCCCAAAGGGAGTTCCTCAAAGTATGTCGTTGCTGCCGCCGTTGCTGGAAGGAGAACAAAATTTCACTGCTTCTCTCTCTGTTTCTCTCTCTATTTCTCTCTAGATTGCTGGTGTTGAAGGGTATATGTTTTTCATACTCTTAACGGTGGAATGGCAGCCCCTTTTATAGGTGTGAATCCCCCCTCTCCAAAGGAGGAAAAGAGCACCATCAATGGAGAGCCATTGAAGGCGCCGACCAAGCATGGAAAATAACAGCCGATTATGGTTGTGCAAGCCATAACCGCAAGGTGGCCAGCCGGTCCCCCCTTGAATGCATTTCCATAAAATTAGGTGTGTCATGGATCGCAAACGTGGCGCGATCCGGACGGTCCGTCCTTGCGTGAGGTGTCACGATCCTAACAATCTTCACCGTGACGCCTTATGCAACGAACACCACCTCGAACTTAGATCTCCCCAACCAGCGACTGTGAACCCCCTCTCCCTGGGGTCTACAAAATCAACATGCGCAAATATTAGCCAAGTCCAAGCAGTGCTTGAACTTGACTCATGTCAGTGGCTTGGTTAGCATATCTGCGATGTTGTCCTCCGTGGGAACCTTTAGTAACAGAATGTCCCCGCCCGCAACGAACTCTCTCAATTTGTGGTAGCGCACATCAATGTGTTTTGTCCTGACATGATAGGCCGGGTCTTTGGCCAGACAAATCGCACTTTGACTATCACAATGCAGCTTCACCGGCTCTTGAGAAATCCTAAGCTCCTTGGCGAGGTATTTAAGCCAGATGGCTTCCTTGGCCGCTTCCACTGCAGCGATGTACTCTGCCTCCATCGTGGATAAGGCCACGATGTCTTGGAGGGTAGCTTTCCAACTGATGGGACCTCCACCTAGAAGGAAGATGTACCCGGAAGTAGATCTTCTTCTGTCTAGGTCACCGGCGTAGTCGGAGTCAACGTAGCCCTCTAACATTCCAGCACCTTCGCTTTTCTTAAATACTAGACCGACGTCTGGCGTTTCATTCAGGTACCGCAGAATCCATTTGACAGCTTCCCAATGTTGTTGTCCTGGATTTGCCATGTATCTACTCAAGACGCTCACCGCCTGAGCGATGTCTGGTCTAGTGCAGATCATCGCATACATCAGGCATCCTACCGCACTCGCATGTGACACACTAAGCATCTTTCTCAGTGGTGGGACACTGTAGGGATGACAACCTGAACTGCTGTCCCAACGGGGTTGAGACAGCCTTGGAGTCTGTCATACTGAACTTCTCCAACACCTTCTTGATGTAGCCAGTTTGAGAGAGCTGGAGTGTGCCACGCTTTCTATCCCGCTTGATCTCCATACCGAGAATCTTCTGAGCATGACCGAGATCTGTCATTTCGAACTCAGCGTGCAACTGCAGCTTTAGCAGTTGAATTTCTCGGGATGACTTACACGCAATCAGCATGTCATCGACATATAGCATGCGAATCAGAATGTCCCCGTTTGCTAGGAACTTAAAATAGACGCAACTGTCGTACTGGCTTCTGGTGAACCCAAGTGAAGCCATAAATACGTCGAACCTCCTGTTCCACATACGTGGAGACTGCTTCAAACCGTAGAGGGATCTGTTCAGCTTGTACACCTTTTTCTTGTTGGTGGGTTTGATGAACCCCTCAGGCTGCAAGATATAAATCACCTCCTCTAACAGACCGTGAAGAAATGTTGTCTTCACGTCCAACTGCTCCAGCTCCATGTCATGCAGTACTACTAGGGCTAGTAGCAAGCGTATTGAGTAATGCTTAACCACAGGTGAGAAGATTTCGTCAAAATCGACTCCTTTCCTCTGTGAGAATCCCTTCGCAACGAATCTCGCCTTATATCTCCACGGGTCCTTTCCGGAAGTGGATTCCTTCTTCCTGAATATCCACTTGGAGCTAATAGCCTTGGCTCATTTGGGTAAATCGACCAGCTCCCAAGTCTGGTTCTTCTGAAGAGAGTCCATCTCTTCCTGCATCGCAGCCATCCACTGAGAGCTGTCACTGCTCTCTATAGCTTCACGATAAGAGCTAGGGTCGGAGGATATCACCTGAAAAGCGTATGCTATGGTATCTTGTAGTCTTAGAGATAGTCTGACCTCTCTCCTTGCCCTCTCTCTGGCAATGGAGGACGGCTCCACTCCAGTGGGTTGCTCTGGATCAGCATCCTCCGGGTCGGAGGGATCACCCTGATTGTCAGCCTGGTCACTCACTTCAAGCTCCACCTCTAGTGGTGCAGCTGGAGTCTTCTCCACCTCTTTGGACTGAGGTTGAGACTTCTTTAGCATAGAGGTCTCATCGAAGATCACGTCGCGACTCACCTCCACCTTCTTCGTGTCGGGGTTCCAAAGCTTGAACCCCTTAGTGTCGGCCTTTTGGCCCAGATAGATGCACCTCCTGGACTTAGCATCGAGCTTCGTCCTCTCTAAGTCCTGTACTAGGGTGTACAGAGGGCAACCGAAGATGTAGATATCAGAATAGTCGACCGGTTTGACTAGCCAAACCTCCTGTGGCGACTTCAAATTTAGTGACATCGATGGGGATCGATTCACTAAGAAACATGCGGTATTGACGGCTTCGGCCCAGAAGGAATTTGGGAGTCTTGCGAACAATCGCATGCACCGAGCTCTCTCTAACAGCGTCCTATTCATTCTTTCAGCGACGACGTTCTGCTGCGGTGTGCCAGGAATAGTGAGGTGGCGAGTGATGCCCTCCTGATCGCAGTATGCCTTAAACTCTACTGAGGTATACTCGCCGCCGTTATCCGATCTTAGATATTTTACCTTCTTGCCAATCTGCTTCTCCACCTTGGTCTTCCAGATCTTGAATTTCTCGAAGACTTCTGACTTGTTCTTCAGAAAGTAAATCTAGACCTTTCTTGCGAAGTCGTCGATGAAGGTCACAAAGTATTTGACCCCTCCGAGTGAGGGCTCTAGGGCTTGTCCCCATACGTCTGAGTGAATATATTCCAGCACCTGCTTGCTGCGCTTGCTCGAAGTTGCAAACTTCACCCTGTGCTGCTTCCCGAGAACGCAGGTCTCGCAGAAGTCTAACTTGCACGTCTTGACTCCTTTTAGTAGGCCTTTCTTGTGTAGCTCAAGAAGGCCCCTCACGCTCATGTAGCCAAGTCTGGCATGCCACAGTAGAGATGAGTCCTCGTCAGATGTTGCAGCAACTGCTGCATCACCGACAATCGTGGTGCCGATCAATCTGTAGAGAGTTCCGGATCGCTCTCCCTTCATAACTACTAGAGCGCCTCTCTTTACCTTCAGATATCCGCCTTCGCCGGTGTAGGAGCATCTGGTCGCCTCCAAAGTTCCTAGGGATATCAGACTCTTCCTCAGATCAGACACGTATCTAACATCAGTGAGAGTCCTAATAGTCTCGTCGAACATCTTAATTCTAACGCTCCCAATCCCCAGCGTTCTACACTCCGAATCGTTTCCCATCAGTACTCGATCGCCGTCGCATTCCCTGAATGTGGTGAACCATTCCTTGTGAGGACACATGTGATATGAGCATCCGGTGTCCATGATCCATGCGTAAATAGTGTCGAGACTGGGTGAGACATGTAGGACGTCAGCATCGCTATCTAGGTCTGAAGCTACGGCTGCCTGCTGTGGCTCTTTGTCTTTCCCCTTCAGCTTCCTCTTTGGGAAGTTGATCCTCCAATGTCCCTTCTCCTTGCAGTAGCGGCACTTGTTATTCTTGCACCTGGACTTGGACCTAGGTCGGTTCTCTTTCGTGCCCCTATCCCTCGATCTGCCTCGGGCTGGTTTACTGCTCTTGATGAATAAACCCTCACCGGACTTTGACCCAGACTTGCTCCTCTCTTTGTTTGAAAGCAACGTCCTCATCACTTCTTCCATTTTTAGGGTATCTTTCCCATAAAGAATAGTGGTGACCAGGTGGTCAAATGCCCTCGGCAGAGAGGATAATAGAAGAAGAACTTGGTCTTCTTCTTCGACCTTTACGTCCATGCTGCGTAATTGGAAAATCAGCTTGTTGAACGCATTCATGTGGTCAAGTAGCTAGGAGCTCTCCGACATCCTTAACATGTAAAGTTGTTTCTTCAAGTACAGCTTATTGGTGAGGGATTTGGACATGTAGAGCTCTTCCACAAATCCGCTGTAGTCTCAGCATCGACTACATTATACACGACATCATCGGCCAGGCATAGCTGAATGGTGTCGATAACCTTCAAATCCAACTCATCCCATTCCTCGTCCTTTTTCCCAGATTTCTCCTGGCCCAGGAGAGCCTTATGGAGACCTTGTTGGACGAGTACCGCTTTGACCCGATTCTGCCACAGGCCAAAGTCAATCTAGACGTCATACTTAGGAATTTCAAATTTTGCAGTCATTATTGTTCACCGGGGTCCGAAAGATCGAACCTCCTTCTGATACCAATTGTTGTGCAATCGGCACCGGATCCGGGACTACGGTGGTTCACCGCGGATGTGCAACGGAAGATAATTATTTGAGCAAAACTTGAATCCAAAAGTACAAACTCAGACGACAAAATATTTATGAGGTTCGGAGTGGGGGGCTCATACGTCCTCGGGGAGAGCGCGGTGGTAAATCCACTATAATCACGAGATGTTACAGATTACACCAAGACCAAACGGTTGCACAAGAGAAAAAACAGAAAACTAGAAATTAAACAGAAGTAGGAGCTGTCGCAGTCGTCTTCCTGGTCTGCCGTCACCGCTTCTGCACTTCAAAGGCCGATCCTGTCTTGGATCAGCCACCTGCTGTTGCTGCCGCCGCTACAGAACCACCAACTGTTATCGGCTACCGGGACGAAGCCCGGTCGTTGTCGCTCCGACTTCTCCGCCGCTGCAGAACTCGGCCAGAAAAAATACCAGATCCCGTCTGGATCGAGGCTGAGCGCCGCTTCTGCTGCGCGCCTGCTGCCATTGCCGCCGCCGGAAGGGAAACTCCCACTGATGTGCTGCCGCCGCTGCCGCCCGAAGGGAGTTCCTCAAAGTATGACGTTGCTGTCGCCGTTGCCGGAAGGAGAACAAAATTTCACTGCTTCTCTCTCTGTTTCTCTCTCTATTTCTCTCTAGATTGCTGGTGTTGAAGGGTATATGTTTTTCATACTCTTAACGGTGGAATGGCAGCCCCTTTATAGGTGTGAATCCCCCCTCTCCAAATGAGGAAAAGAGCATCATCAATGGAGAGCCATTGAAGGCGCCGACCAAGCATGGAAAATAACAGCCGGCTATGGCTGTGCAAGCCATAACCGCAAGGTGGCCAGCCGGTCCCCCCTTGAATGCATTTCCATAAAATTAGGTGTGTCATGGATCGCAGACGTGACGCGATCCGGACGGTCCGTCCTTGCGTGAGGTGTCACGATCCTAACAGGCTTGTACCTTGACAATAGTTGTGTTGTCTTTGGAAGTATCCCTCGCTTATATGCACTTGTGCTAACAAAGAATGCACATTTGATGAAGACATCGCTACAGAAATCAATTCATCTCCTTCATTCTTCCCCCGCACGAGATACCCAGTTTAATGAACCCACAAGTAAGATGACAACCTCCCTCCCTTCATGTGAGCATTGAGTCTGAGCATCCTTTCTAGATGGAGTTAGTGTGAACTTAGTCCCCTCCTTCTCAATGCAGTAGGTTTTGAGCCTCCCATCATACATGAGGCCAACATCATATTCCCAAAATTAACATAGCACATGTAAGAAATATCAAAACCTACGATAAAATCACAATAGACCTACTCATGATACGTGCCGACGGAGAAGGAAACATGACATCTATCCACTAGCGTTTCACTCTCCTCAATTTTCAAATCAACATCATCGATCATCTGATGATTAATGATGTTTGCTTCATTTTCAATAACGATCACGACTTTGAAATACTTATCGTTGACATTACACTCAGTTTAAGAAGTTTGTTAATTATATGTTTTGAATCCTAACTCAAAGACGACGGTGGCAGTGATCTAGACCTTGGTACGGGGCCGCGATCTTGGCCAAAAATTTTCGGGGTAGTTATCAGGGGTATTTTGGGTATTTTGTATATGTGCAGAGTGTTATATAAACTTTTTGTTATTCTTGGGTTTGGATTATTCAGAAAACTGAAATCCACCAAGTTTTTGTTACGGCCCATGTTTTTGATTTAGTGAAAAAATGGACGGTTGCTGCCCGTGGACATAGCTCATCTTGGAGTGAACCACGTAAATCGATGTCCTCTATGCTTTGATTTTATTTGTTTGTTTGGTTGATCTACATTGGCATTAATGAGATGGTGACTAAAGATAGGGCACAATGGCGACAAAAGATCTATATAGCCAACCCCATTATAGTGGGATAAAGGCTTGAGTGTTGTGTTGATCGATCTACTTTCGTTTCCGCAATAAAGTCGTTTCCACTGCGAAGAGTGTTTGATCTTGGGTGTCAAAGTCAACTTTGGCGCCACCTTATTAGTCATTTATCTTCTATAGGAAACTTCCTCCCAACAACTACATTATTGAGTATAGCAATTGTCAAACTAATCTTCACGATGGTGGAAATCATTCCTCTCATGATCTTCATGTCGATCACACACATTGTGCATGTGTTGATCTTTGTCAAACATCTTGTCAACTTGCGCATCACCTCGACGGGAATCCTCTTCAAAAAGGGAAAGCTTCTCGACAGATCTACTCAGTAAAGACTATTCGACAAAGGTACTCGTCAAAGTTACTCAACTGTCATGATCACTTTGCAAAGGCATTTGGGAACAAGTCCTTATCAACAAGTTGCTACGCGAGGGAAACATTCATGTTGAAGTCTCCCATGTCGTCATCCCCATCATAACATATTAGATTCTAAAGCTAACACTGAACCCAAAAAAAATTGTAAATAAGACAACACAAATCACACATCTTTTAGCAATGAGATTGACATCATCTAATAGAGCTGATATCTTAATATTGTTTTGACTCCGGATCCATATTATAATCTCTTTCACACAAATAAAAAATACTCAAGCGAAACAATGATTAATTTCATGCACATGAGTGATAATCAATCTCACCCACTCCACAGGGAAAAAAATATAGCAGCAAATGTGGCAGAACTCCCAAGAACTTCGATTCATAAAGATTCCACCGAACTAATAAAACCCAGCTGAATTCAGTTTTTTCTTTCAGATTTGCTGAAATCACTGAAAACCTCATTGAAAAATCGCAGTAAACATTGAAATTCCACCAAATTTACTGAAGTACGCCGCAGAAAGTACCTATTTGTGAAGAGGAGTCCAGCGCAGAAGCTTAAAATACAAAGCATGAATGTCCATTTGGTGGACACCGCACTCCTCCCCTGCAACTCCCCAAATCCTCCACCTCTGCTCTTCCAATGCATTGTTATTCTCCTCTCCTCTTCAATCCCTCATTCATAGGACCAAGAAATCACTCTCGCCTTCAAAATTCGGCCTCAAATTCTTCGAAGAAACTTCACAGGAATCGACAGTAAGTTCTCCGAAATCCCCAATTAGGAGACGCGTCTTCTTGCTATAAATCAAATCAGCTACAGTCTTAACTGCTTAAGAGAGGAGAAAACTGAGGGGAACTACAGTTTCTTAAGACTTTGCCTTTTTTCCGCCAACGCTTTGCTCTCCCACCCTCTCCTATCGAAGGAAGGAGAAGAAGAGACCTCTACCTACCGGTCGGCAGCATGCCAGTAACAGTCTCTCTCTCTCTCTCTGTTCGTTTAGGTGAGCCTCATTTATAAATTCCAGACACTTGTTCAGTATTTTTGGCATAATTATTTAATCCATATAGAAATTTATTTTGTAGTTAAGCCCTTCGTCATATTCTTATGTCACTCATGCCCTTTCTCGTATAAATTATATCACACACATGATATACTAATACTAGTGATATACAGAATTATATAAATATAGAAGATGCCTAAGGATTTTTGTGTCAAACCGATAAGGCTTTGACCAAGAACATGAATGCAGGCCAAACCAATCAAGCACGCTGCGCTCATGAAGTCGTGCTCACTCAAAGGGATCAAAGACACCCAATGGGAAAGGGGGGAGCGGAACCAGCACGCACGCAAACGCATAAACAATGCACACACGCGCTTGCAACAGACCTGCTCGCGGCTAGCGCAAGCACACAAACTAGCCCATGGGCACGCGGCCCGGCTTTGCGCGCGCGCAACGCCCAGCGGTGGAGGCCACCGCCGCCCCCTCCGGCCCCCGCCACCGCCGGGCAACTTGCCTGAGCCTCCTAAACCGCCCGGGAGGCATGCTCATCATTTTACAAAATTTGGTGATCCAGGTGACCGAAACGGAGTGATGTCATTCGTCAACTCAAGACTCAGCTCGACGCAATTACAAACACGTCCCTCCAGAAAACTATAAAAAAGGCTCTCAGGCCTTCATTTGAAGACATGCAACTTCATTGACTAAAGAGAGTTATGCGGTTTTACGGCGAGAATGTGAGACTTAGATCGTTCCTCTGGTCAGAATTCACTATGCTCTCTTTTTAGTCCGCTTAGTGCTCACTTGGACGCTTTAGTATGCATTGTGAAAGCTCTCTTGTCATTGCTGTTTGATTTTTATTTACTGTTTGCGCGTCCAGTCCAACTCAAAGTTAAGGTGGCTAGATTCCTCAGATCAGAGGAAAACTGGGCGACCACAACAATAGAATTTCTCTGGTTTGACAGTTCCCAGCAGCGACGGTGCCTCTGCTCAAACTTACCCGCTCTAGGACGCTCGGTCAACTGACAGTGTATGAGTAGCCTCCGTGTCCCACACGCAGTACCCCCGCCTCGATAGTGTCCCGACTCGGCGGCGCTCCCTCAGCTCGTGAACCCTCGTGCCCGGTGCTCTCTACCATCTGCCCCTATAACACTACTTAGACCCTATGTTGCCCCTATCATGACCTACTTAGATCCTAAGCGGCTTTTGAACATAAACAACAAAAAATGCAAAACATAAACTCAATGACAACCTGATACATTATAGGTCTTTTTTTTACATAAACAGAAGTTTCCCTAATTTGGTATCGTGCTTGACCTGTAATATAACCTGCATTAAATAAGCAAATAAAATTTAAGTAATTTTTAACAATAGCATTCGTATTAAAACAAAGTAATTAGCACACACATTTCAATTATTGCCCAAATTAACTATATCACCATCAGAATTTTCTAGAGGTTGATTAACTGTAATATTTGTATTGAGGCTAAGTAAATTTTACACACCGTTTCATCATCTTGTTGATTTTACACATTCCATGTTCCTACAATCTTTTCACGATATCGTATCCACATAGTGAATATAGGAGGTAGCGGACAATCTTCTTTCATCAACAAATGAACGAAATGATTGATGTTATGAATTCAATATAAATCCTCATGTGGTTAGTTGACGGTGTGGAATGTAATGACATAAATGTGAATAATTGATACTTTGAAAAATGAAGCAATGCGAAGTTGTAACGTGATGCAATTAATATTTCAATGTCCGACATCATCTTCTTTCATCAAATTTGAGAACATTGCATAAACACATTACTATCTTACATGGGTAAAACATGATGAAAATTTTTTCACACAGGCAAATCATCTCATATCAAATATACACTAAAAGAGGAGAAAGGAGGGCTACATGAATGCACCAGCGTCTGAAATATACCTCAAAAACCCGGGGTTTTTCAAAATTTGGAAATGTTGCAGGCTGGCAAGCTTCAAGAAGATCTGGAGGAAGAAACGAAAATGTCGGTTGGGAAGTGAAGTTTCCAGGCGGGTAAGCTCCAACGGCGTTTAGGGTTTCCTGTAGGACGAGTAGCAGTGGGCTGAAATTTTGCATGCGGGTGAGTAAAAACCGGGGATTCACGTGAAGTTCAGGGGAGTCGTCTGAATTACCTGTCGAGCAAGCAGCAACACCGTTAGATTTAGGGTTTGTGGTGGGGGGGGGGGGCTTGAGAGCGGCTGAGCGGTAGGCGGGAGAGCGACAACGACAGGCAGGAGAGCGGCAACGGCCAGCGGGAGAGCGACTATGGAGTCGCTGATTTAGGGTTAGGGAGAGCGACGTGAAAGTGTTGGGTGTGCTCAAAAAGAGATTTACTAAGCCTTAAAAAATAAGTATTATTTTTATTTTTGGTGTGCTATTATCCTAAATAGGTGTGCTCCTAACAATGCTCTAACAATAAATGAAATACTTATTTTATTTAGTTAATTTTCAACACTTCCAAACATAACTTTAGTAGTTGTTTTTTGCGGGTCACCCGGTTTTCTTCCGGTCCAGAGAATCAGATCGTCTTAGCTCAGAGTTGGACCGGGTGCACAAATAGTCAATGAAAATCCAGTAATAATGATAAGAGGTTTTTTTGCTATAGAAAACCCGGAAATGGTGAAAACCACATGGTCGGATCTGTGTCGGGCCAAAATCCACTATTTAGCTTTGAATTTACATGTGTTAGTAGTCTTCTCGTGGGGTGACATGCCACCTCCCCGTTACAAACTTGAAGTGCAGAAAAAGTGGAAAAGAAACTAAGTGCACAAAACTTTAACGGGAGCGCTCCTCAGCACCTTCTCCCGAAGCATAAAATTGGCTAAGTACTCAGAGGTTGAATGAGAGCATTCACGAAGCTTGGAGGCGAGCCTCCAAGAAATTTGAAGGGGAGCATATACAAAAGTGATCTTATGACGTCTTCTCTTGCGCTCACGGATGCATCCACGTGAGGGCTAGACGTTGAGCGTTGAACGCTAAGCGGCTTAGAGAGCAAAGCAAAATTCGAGCGAAGGAACGATCTAAGTCTTACATCATCGCCGGAAAACCTCAGAGCTCTCGATCTCCAGCACCTGGAGTTGCTTGTCTTCAAATGAGGGCATGTGGGTCTTTTTATAGTTTCTAGAGGGATATGTTGGTAATTGCGCCCGGGTAGATTTTCAGATGACGAATGACGTCGCTCCGTTCTAGTCAACTGGATCGTCAATTTTCATGAAATGACGGAAGTGCCTCTCGGACGGTCTGTGCAGCCCGGGCAAGGGCCTGGTGATGGTGGCAGCCGATGACCGCAAAAGGCGGCGATGACGGCAGCGGCCGCCGGTGCGTGCGTGCAGGGGCACGTGCGCACGCGCTACCGCATGGGCAAGCCGCACACCTGCATGTCGTCCGCGCGTGCGAGCTGGCCGCGTGAATGCGCAACGCGCCTGAGTGCGTGTGCAAACCCCCCGCGCATGCCAGCCCAGCGCACGCGTCGGCTGTCCACGTGTGTGCTTGGACGAGGGCCGTGTGGGCTGGCCGCCTGCGCGCGGGGCGCGCTACCCGTGCACGCGTTCTTGTCGCGCAGGCATGTGCTCGCTGCTCGCATGTGCGTGCGCACTTGGCCTTGCTCCTTTTTCGGAGTGTTTTAAGGCCTTTGTGTCGAGCGCGGCTTGGGCACATGCGGATTGGGCACGTGCGGCTCACTCGACAGGGCTTGATCTCCTTTGCGTCACTGGTCAAATTCTTCACGGTTTGACTTAAAGAATCAGGGGGAACCCCATCAGTGTTCATTAGCACATGCATAAGTTAGTGTATACGTATAATAAGGATCGAATAACCATACAAATTGGAGCCTCTAAATGAAGATTTTATTTGAATCCCCACAAATTTGGAAGGTGGAAGAGAAAGTGTAAGGTCCCAAACAAAATTTGAACCAGAAAGATATATAGATAGAGACATATGAATGGAAGGAAATTCTCGATGATGAAAAGAAACATAAAATCAGTATCGATTTCAAGCGCATAATTTATTTTTGAAGTTCAGAATTTTTGATGTTTTTTGTGGTGCTCGTCTCGTTTTATTTCTATTTCATTTTACTTTGATTTGATTCCATTTATCATTATTTGGTGTGGCTAGTTGTATTTGTACTTGGCATGCAGGTTTAGGCTCTATTTGTTTGGGCATTTCGCTGCTCCGTTTTGGGCAAACGTCGCCGGAAAGAGGTTAAACAAATGAACCTCCAACGGTATTTGCTCTGTTTCCACCCGCCCGCCTTGAGAAACGCCCCAAAAATCACCGTTTGGAGTAACCACCTCCTCACTCTGGTTCGAACACTCCGTTTCCACCCGCCGGATCGACCCGCCACCGCCGAATCAAATGGAGCCTTAATTGGCTTTGGTATGAAATTGGTTTGGCTGGATTTGACTTGCATAAGGCTGGTCGGTTTGTGGCTTAAGCTTCGTTTGTTTCGGCATTTTCGCGGGGCATTTGGAGCAAACGCCGCCGGACGACGGGTAAACAAATGGGGCGTCAGCCGCGTTTGCTCCGTTTGCACCCGCCGCAAGAAAAAAAAGCCCCTCAAACGCCGCTTTTTCACCCCACCTCCCCCTCCGGTTCCAACTCTTCATTTCGACCCGATGGGAGCAAATGCCACTGCCGTACCAAATGAAGCCTTAGGCTGTCCGGTTTCATCTGTTAGCTGTTATACATTATAATGTTATGACATGGGGCGGTCAGATGCTCACTTTATATTATGCTTCTATTATATTATCAACGATGGATTTCATTTGAGGCGGAGATTGTGAGGTGGACAGATTAGGGCTCCGTTTGGTGAGACTTATTAAGGTCCGGTTTGTTGAAGACAAGAATTGACCTCTGTGGAGTTCGGGGTCCCAAAAAAGGGGTGACCTCACACTTACTACACTCAGGAGAACGTCACAGGCCAAAGGCTCAAGAAGCTAGGAACAGACCCTCAGCTCTAGCGTGGAGGTCCCACCTCACACCCGGAAGACCTTTGAAGTCTCCCCCTCCCTACCCAATGCTGAGCTAGGTGTCTTGGAGGAAGAAAGTAAAGAGTTTTTGTGGCTAAGAAGCAATGCTCTCTGAGGTACCCTCAAGGGTCTATTTATAGTTTTCCCAAACCTAGGGACCAAAAAGTCAGAACACCCTTAAGACAAATAGGTCATGGGCCAATAGAAAACATCCACGTCGGAGATAAAGGGGTAATTCCACCCCCGGGGGCACAACGGTAAAAGCATGGCCAAAAGAGGTCCAAGGCTGAACGGAGACTAACTCATGCCTCTCACCTTCCCTGTACACCTAAGGCGAGACCCTTGCCGCCGGTCGGTCTCGCCCCGCAAGGCTAGGAGCCTAGGGGGAGACCCTTGCCGCCGGCCGGTCTCGCCCCGCAAGGCTGGGAGCTTGGGCGAAACCCTTGGTGTCGGCCGGTCTCGCCCCGCAAGGCTGGGAGCCTGGTGGGAGACCATTGTAGTCGGTCGGTCACGCCCAGCAAGGCTGGGAGCCTAGGGGAGACCCTTGCAGCCGGCTGGTCTCGCCCCGCAAGGCTGGGAGCCTGGCGGGAGACCCTTGCCACCGGCCGGTCACTCCCAGCAAGGCTGGGAGCCTGGGGGAGACCCTTGTCGCCGGCCGGTCTCGCCCCGCAAGGCTGGGAGCCTGGGGTGACACACTTGCCGCCGGCCGGTCATGCCCAGCAAGGCTGGGAGCCTGGGGGAGACCCTTGCCGCCGACCGGTCTCTCCCCGCAAGGCTGGGAGCCTGAGCGAGACCCTTGCCGCTGACCGGTATCGCCCCGCAAGGATGGGAGCCTAGGGGGAGACCCTTGCCGCCGGCCGGTCACGCCTAGTAAGGCTGGGAGCCTGGGGGGAGACCCTTGTCGCCGGCCGGTCTCGCCCTGCAATGCTGGGAGCCTGGGGGGAGACCCTTGTCGCCGGCCGGTCACGCCCCGCAAGGCTGGGAGCCTGGGGGGAGACCCTTACCGCCGGCCGGTCACACCCAACAAGGCTGGGAGCCTGGGGGAGACCCTTGCAGCTGGCCGGTCTCGCCCCGCGAGGCTGGGAGCCTGGGGGACTCTTCAAAGGGGCCGGGGGGAGAAAAATATTTCCTCCCCCTATTAGTATATTACGTAGGTCCACCCGAAATTGACCTCCAGGAGTGCAAAACTCCCAAAAAGCTTAAAAACGTGCGCCAAGTCTTGCGCCTTGTTTGGGGCCCCACTCTGCGAATACAGGGTTGTACACAATACCCGCTCTTTTCGAGGTTGGCACAAGCTCGGAAAGAAACATCCAACCCAACGTATTCACTGAGTGGCCTTCTTAGAGCTGAAAATACTTGGCCCCTCCCAGTGGAGTCAAACCTGTCATGCCAGCTAATGGGAGCCTGGGTGGCGAGACCCTCTCCAGGTAAAAAACACTTAACCTCCCGGAGGGGTCAACCTGTCATGCCAGCTGATGGGAGCCTAGGTGGCGAGACCCCTTCCGGGTAAAAAACACTTAACCTCCCGGAGGGGTCAACCTGCCATGCCAGCTGATGGGAGCCTGGGTGGCGAGACCCCCTCCGGGTAAAAAACACAACCTCCTAGAGGGGTCAATCTGTCATGCCAGCTGATGCGAGCTTGGGTGGCGAGACCCCTTCCGGGTTAAAAACATTTAACCTCCCGGAGGGGTCAACCTGTCATGCCAGCTGATGGGAGCCTGTGTGGCGAGACCCCTTCTGGGTAAAAAACACTTAACCTCCCGGAGGGGTCAACCTGTCATGCCAGCTGATGGGAGCCTGGGTGGCGAGATCCCCTCCGGGTAAAAAACACTTAACCTCCCAGAGGGGTCAACCTGCCATGCCAGTTGATGGGAGCCTGGGTGACGAGACCCCCTCTGGGTAACAAACACTTAACTTCCCGGAGGGGTCAACCTGCCATGCTAGCTAATGGGAGCCTGGGTGGCGAGACCCTCTCCGGATAAAAAACACAACCTCCTGGAGGGGTCAACCTGTCATACCAGCTGATGGGAGCCTAGGTGGCGAGACCCCCTCCTGGTAAAAAACACTTAACCTCCCGGAGGGGTCAATCTGTCATGCCAGTTGATGGGAGCCTGGGTGGCGAGACCCCGTTCGGTTAAAAAACACTTAACCTCCCGGAGGGGTCAACCTGTCATGCCAGCTGATGGGAGCCTGGGTGGCGAGATCCCCTCCGGGTAAAAAATACTTAACCTCCTAGAGGGGTCAACCTTCTATTCCAGATGATGGCAGCCTGGGTGGCGAGACCCCCTCCGGGTAAAAAACATTGGGCATCCACGAGTGGTACGCCTGCCCTGCCAGATAGTGAGAGCTTGACAGGGAGACCGTCATCGGAGCAAAGGTACTTGGGCTTCCACAAGAGGTACGCCTGCCCTGCCAGCTAGTGAGAGCCTGACAGCCGGACCATCATCGGAGCAAAGGGTCAGGCTCTCACTAGCTGGCAAGGTAGGTTGATCTCTCGGAGGGTGGGGGTAGGTCTCACCTAGAGATGGATTCCGCTGTCAGTCTCTCACTAGCTGGCAGGGCAGGTTGATCTCTCGGAGGGTGGGGTAGGTCTCACCTCGAGATGGATTCCATTGTCAGGCTCTCACTAGCTGGCAGGGCAGGTTGATCTCTCGGAGGCTCTCACTAGCTGTCAGGGCAGGTTGATCTCTCGGAGGGTGGGGTATGTCTCACCTCAAAATGGATTCCGCTGTCAGGCTCTGATTAGCTGGCAGAGTAGGTTGATCTTTCAGAAAGTGGGGTAGGTCTCACCTCGAGATGGATTACGCTATCAGGCTCTCACTAGCTGGCAGGGCAGGTTGATCTCTCGGAGGGTGGGGTAGGTCCCACTTCGAGATGGATTCCGCTGCCAGGCTCTCAATAGCTAGCAGGGTAGGTTGATCTCTCGGAGGGTGGGGTAGGTCTCACCTCGAGATGGATTCCACTGTCAGGCTCTCACTAGCTGGCAGGGCAGGTTGATCTCTCGGAGGGTGGGGTAGGTCTCACCTCGAGATGGATTCCGCTGTCAGGCTCTCACTAGCTGGCATGGCAGGTTGATCTCTCGGAGGGTGGGGCAGGTCTCACCTCGAGATGGATTCCGCTGTCAGGCTCTCACTAGCTGGAAGGGCAGGTTGATCTCTCGGAGGGTGGGTTAGGTCTCACCTCGAGATGGATTCCGCTGTTAGGCTCTCACTTACTGGCAGGGCAGGTTGATCTCTCGGAGGGTGGGGTAGGTCTCACCTCGAGATGGATTCTGTTGTCACACTCTCACTAGCTGGCAGTGCAGGTTGATCTCTCGGAGGGTGGGGTAGGTCTCACCTCGAGATGGATTCCGTTCCACGAGAGGCATGCCTGCCCTGCCAGCTAGTAAGAGCCTGACAACGGAATCCATCTCGAGGTGAGAGCTACCCCACCCTCCGAGAGATCAACCTGCACTGCAAGCTAGTGAGAGCCTGGCAGCGGAATCCATCTCGAGGTAAGACCTACCCCACCCTCCGAGAGATCAACTTGCCCTGTCAGCTAGTGAGAGCCTGATAGCGGAATCCATCTCGAGGTAAGACCTACCCCACCCT
Source organism: Platanthera guangdongensis (assembly GCA_039583875.1). Taxonomy (NCBI): domain Eukaryota; kingdom Viridiplantae; phylum Streptophyta; class Magnoliopsida; order Asparagales; family Orchidaceae; genus Platanthera; species Platanthera guangdongensis. The sequence continues at coordinate 12,092,417 of CM077147.1, read as the reverse complement.
CCGAGAGATCAACCTATCCTGCCTGCTAGTGAGAGTCTGGCAGCGGAATCCATCTCGAGGTGAGACCTACCCCACCCTCCGAGAGATCAACGTGCCCTGCCAGCTAGTGAGAGTCTGGCAGCGGAATCCGTCTCGAGGTGAGACCTACCCCACCCTCCGAGAGATCAACCTGCCCTACCAGCTAGTGAGAGCTTGGTAGCGGAATCAGTCTCAAGGTGAGATCTTTCATGGATCACAAACATTTTTCGGTGGTTCCTGCCATTAATCATAGTTGATACAACTGCAAGTGAAATTCATTACAAAGAGATGATTCACTTCTTCCTACCTCTCTCTTCCCTCGTGAATCATCGGATCCCTCCCCGGGTGCCCACATCAACCCTGTCCTCACATCTCTCCTCTGCCCCCCAGGTTGGACTTCTTCAATCCGCACCGGATCTTGCGCTTGTTGATGCTGATGAGGCTGAGGTGCCGGAGCTCTTGTCCTTCTCAACTCCAGAAATTCGGGGCAAGTAGATGTTGCATGGCCTTCCTCCTAGTGGAGCTCACAGTAGGGTAACTCTACTCTGACTCTTCTCCTACCCGTGCGATTCCTCCTCTTCCTTCGACCAGTTTCCATCGCCTGCTGTGGTGGGGGTAGGAGCTGCCTTGGGGCTTGCCTTTGGAAGTTGAACCTTCCCCGGCCTTCACGAAAATCCCCCACCTTGGATGTGACCTCTTCCTGGACCCTGAATGGGTCCATGATGCCTCCAACCTGGCTCCTGAGCTTCTTGAGGTCCCTGGAGCCCATGAGCTCTCTGCTCCTCTCTCCTTCTCCCCTCTTGATGTCTCGAGCACCCTTGCTCTTTTGACTCTGGCTCTGTCAATCTTTCCAACTTCTTGACAAATTCCGGGTTGGCCGCCTCGGTTGTTATCTCCTCTGCCGCCCTTTCCATCAACTCCTCGAAGGAAAGGGGGGCCCTTCGGGTCAGGCTCATCTTGAAGTACCCCCACGCAACCCCACCGTGAATGCCATCTGGAGGGTATACCCCGGTATCTCCTGGACCTCCACGATCTCTTCTTGGAACCTGACAATGTAATGGGCCAGCGACTCCTCGGCCCTCTGCCTTATCAGGAAGATGGACTCAGGGATCTTCTTCCTCTTCTTGGAGGTGGAGAAGCGGAGTTGAAAGCTCAGACTCAAGTCCTCGAACCCATAGATCGACCTCGGTGGGAGCTGGTGGAACCAGTTCCTTATCTTGTCCTTCAACGTGATCGCTAAGAGGTGACACTTGAAGGCATCCATCATCGGCCTGATGGATACGACATCCTCAAACCACTGTAGGTGTTGGATGGGGTCATCTTTCCCGGTATAGTAATCCATGTCTGGCTCTCGAAACTCCTCGGGAATGGGAGCTGAGATGATCGTCACCTCTACTCGCACGACCTGCTCGCCTGGGAGGCTGGCACTCACCGGGCTGGAGAACAACTCTCGGCTGGTGAGGTCTCGCTCGACCCCACCTCCCGTCCTATCCTTCCTGGGCCTTCTTCCTGGTGTGATTCCTTCTCCCCCTACTGGGTTCATCTCTCCTAGACCCCTGGGAGTCAACTCGTCGAGAGGGGGGGAGCTAGCTCCTGGGGGGTTGGGGTGGAGCTGCGAGCCTGGGGGAGACCCTTGTCGCCGTCTGGTCTCGCCCCGCAAGGCTGAGAGCCTGGGCAAGACCCTTGCCGCCGGTCGGTCTCGCCCCGCAAGGCTGGGTGCCTAGGGGGAGACCCTTGCCGCCAGCCGGTCACGCCCAGCAAGGCTGGGAGCCTGGGGGGAGACCCTTATCGCCAGCCGGTCTCGCCTCACAAGGCTGGGAGCCTGGGGGGAGACCCTTGCCGCCGGCCGGTCACGCCCCGCAAGGCTGGGAGCCTGGGGGGGAGACCCTTGCCGCCGATCGGTCACGCCCCGCAAGGCTGGGAGCCTGGGGGAGACCCTTGTCGCCGGCCGGTCTCGCCCCGCAAGGCTGGGAGCGTGGGGGACTCTTCAAAGGGGCCGGGGGGAGACAAATATTTCCTCCCCCTACTAGTATATTACGCAAGTCCACCCAAAATTGGCCTCCAGGATGCAAAACTCTCAAAAAACTTAAAAATGGGAGCCAAGTCTTGCGCCTTGTTTGGGGCCCCACTCTGCGAATACAGGGTTATACACGGTTCATGTGGTCATAATCGCCTGACCGGTAAAAATAGAAGAGTTTTGAAACAATTAGACACCAGAGAAAAAGTGTGTCTGTCTTCCTGGGCTGAGCAGATTTCAACCCTATCTTCTTCACAGCAACAAGTTGACAAGGTCTTCAATTGATTCACGACTTGTGCTGGAAGTTACTTGCTGAAGTCTCTGTCTCTTCTCTTTCAATTAGTCCTGACCTTACTGTCGCAGATGAATATTGCAGCAGCTATCACTTTTCGCTTTCCGGTTGACTGAACTAAACAAGACCTTCAAACTCGACAGCAATGGCGAGGAAGAAGACGATGCTCGACCACAATTGAAAATTCAGAAAACCCTAATTACTTGTTGTCGACTCAACCAATCTTTCCCTTTTATTGTTTGTCGATCAAAGACTCTTTGTGTTGATGGGCCTAGCCTTAATTGCCAATTTTCCACCCTCCATTTGTAGAATATGACAAAAGCTGGCAGCTGCGGCCATCAACAGCTTACTCCATCTTTCTCGCAACGAATTTGAATTGCGTTGACTTTGTTGACTTTTGCTGACTCATGCTGACGTCAGCCATCTGTGGACTTAGCCAAAATCAAACATTAGGATAGGCGTTGAGTGAGTAAGCATCACTCAACGTCAAAACACTTAGAAAGATTTTTTGTCATTAGGCATTGAGTGAGAAACTTTCACTCAACGCCAAAACACTTAGGAAAGATTCTGTCACTAAGCATTGAGTGAGCAATGTTCACTCAACGCCAAAACACTTAGAATAATTTCTCTGCCATTAAGCGTTGAGTGGGTAAGTTTCACTCAACGCCAAATCTCTTAGACAATCTTTTTGCCATTAGGCGTTGAGTGAGTAAGCTTCACTCAATGCAAAAACAATTAAAAAGTTGTTCAGTCTCTAAGCGTTGAGAGCGTTGAGTCCACTCAACGCTTTTTGCCTTGGCGTTAAGAGCATTGAGCGTATCTTCATCACTCAACGCTTTCTGCCTTAGTTAATTTTCTATTACTTGGTGTTGAGTGGGCCTTCATCACTCAACTCCATGTTACTTAGACAGATTTTGTCACTTAGCGTTGAGTGAGTAAGCTTCACTCAACGCCAAACTACTTAACAAATATTCTTTTGTTATCTGACGTTGAGTAAGTAAACTACACTCAACTCCTTTGGACTTAGCCAATTTTCTGTGTCTGAAAACACTGGATCTGGCTGGATGAGAATCAGTCAATGTTTTTTTATCACATGCATTGAGTGAGTGAGCTTCACTCAACGCCTGTGGACTTAGTAAAATATTTACACAGAATTTCTGTGACTTTGAATGACTGAGCCTGTCTCACATCCTTTTGTTGTATGACGTTGAGTGAGTAGATTACACTCAACGCCAGTGGCCTTAGCCACTTTCTGTCCAGCTAATTGTTAAGCTTAGACTAACCTAGCTATATTCAACGATTTTACTTACCTTATGTTGAGTGAATAGACTTCACTCAACGCCTGTGGACTTACCTGCTTTTTAGATCGTCACTATGTCGAGACAGTTGAGTTGTCTCGACACTACAGTCTGCTGGGTGTTGACATCTCTAAATCTGCACTCAGTTCTTCATTATGTCAAGACAGTTGTATTGTCTCGACATTACTATCCTGAGATGTCTCGACACTTCTGTCTGAATTATCTCGACACTTCTCCTACAAAGGTGTCGACATAGTTGTGAGATGTGTCGACACTTTCGTACTTAGTCATTTCTTCAAGTTTTCACCCTGCACCTGATGTTGAGTGAGCTTTCTTCACTCAACGCCTGTGGACTTAGGCAAATTATTGTCTGTCCACCAACTTGCTTGGTATCCACCTGCATACATAAACTCAAACACACATCAAATATAACTTGTGTGTGTGACATTGACTTGTTTGACTTCTTACAAATCTGGGTCATGTGGATCAATGGACCCAACAACGATCTCACCCATGTGTGGGTTGGAGTGATATAGGACTTGTTAGTCCTACGAGCTGGCGGCTCAGGTTGTTGATCGATATCAAGATGGGTTGGTCCTGCGAGCTGCAGGCTCGGGAGTGTATTGTTATACCTGGTTTGTGTTTATATGGAGGGTCAATTGGTACTGGTCCAGTCGGCACACAAATGGAAGTACAGTGACTCTAGTGCCGAGTGTAGACCTTTGGGTAGACCGGTAGGATGTTTATACTGAGGTCTGGATAACTATGTAACTTAAGAGCACACCCGACCACAGAAGACCGACAGTTGTCAGGAAGAGTACGCAGGGGATTCAGTGTTGTGTTCTTAGCTTAGAGGCATACGAGAGATCTAGGTCTGGTAGTGTGTCTGCCCGCCTAGGAGTAGAGACACCCGCTCCACTACCACCGTGAGCCACGACGGTTGGTACCTGAGAGGTTGACCAACTCCAAAAAGTGGGGATACATGAAAGGTCTATGCATAGAGTCGTGTGTGAGAGTTACATAATAAACATTGCATTGCATAACATGACATATCATACGCACTTGCAGATTCTCATCATATAAATTAATATGAGCTCTTTTATATGAATTTTTATACTTTACTAGTCGTTGCTCTTCTTTACTGCTCATACTGATATAGAACTGCAAGAGAATTATATGTACATACCACTGTCACCTGTTTGTACATTCTGCTACTATCAATCCTCCACTTTCTTCCTCCCGCACGGTGCTTAGGAGTCGCGGGTGTGAGGTGGGGATGAAGCAACTGAGTCTAGTTTGGCTGACGGTTGTTTGACCACATCATTTTAGGGACACGTGGAGCCGCATCGCAGTTCGACCAGGCTCCGCCAGAGATTGAGACACTAGGATTTGAGGAGCCGGAGCCACGCACTACCACTACTACTACCCGATGTCAGGTTGATGATCATATGGTTTAGCTTTCACATTGTTTGTTGAGAGAGAGTTATATTTATGATATTCATGTACTGGGCATAAGCCCTATATCTGTACTCTTTCATTTATGTCATGTGGACCTTTATTTAGGTATTTATATATCTATGATGTGATGCTTGGACTAGTTTTGTTTCTTCTTTCATTGGCTATGTGAATGATCGTGCTTGCCGGTAGGATCGCTGTCTTACGACGTCAACTAACTTATAGTTGGTGTCATTGTAATGTTACGGTCCCGGGCATAAAATCTCTTCTCGGTCGTGCCCAATTCCCGGGAGGAGAGATTTTATATGTCGTTTAACATTAATGGTGGTAGAGTAACTTTAATGGTTCACTCACATTATTTTGGTTGTGCTTATGTTGTTAATGAGATATATAGATTGAGTCTAGCAAATGAAGTAGTAAACCAAGTTAGTTCAAATCTGATATATCCTAAGACTTTACATGCAAGACTAGGACACATGAACTATAAAAAACTACTGTTGCAAGCTAAAACTCAAAATATTTTCTTAGACACAAAAATTAAGTTTGATAAATATGAGATTTGTGCTCAGACCAAGATAATAAGAACACATTTTAGTCAGGTTTCTAGGAGCACACAATTACTAGAGTTAATACATTCCGACATATGTGACTACAAAAGTTTTGTCACAAGATGAGGTCGGAAGTATCTGATAACTTTTATCGACGACTACTCTAAATTCAGTCACATTTATCTCCTTAAATCTAAAGCTGAGGCTTTTGAAAAATTTTGTATATTCAAAAATAGGATTATAAATCAACTTAACATGAAAATAAAAAGGCTAAGACGTGATAGAGAAGGAGATTACATATCAGGGGAGTTTAAAGTCTTTCTTGACAATAATGACATAATCTCTGAAACTACCGTCCCATACTCACCACAATCCAATGACAACGCGGAGAGGAAAAATAGAACTTTAATAGAAATGTTGAATTCTATGTTTTTGATTGTTGGCATGCCTACCGCCTATTGGGGCGAAGCTGACATCATGTCAAATCACATTCTTAATAAGGTTTTTCATGCATAGTTGAAACAAACACCTTATGAGCTTTATTTTAAAAGACCTCATAGATTTGATAATCTTAAGATCACCCGGGGCTGTATTACTTATGTTAGGATACCTGACTCTAGGAGAGCTAAGATTCGACCTAAGACAAACACATGCGTCTATCTAGGATGTGTAGATGATAGTGCTGCAAATAGATTTGTAGATCTCTCAGCAAAACTATAATAGAATCTAGATGATATTTTTTTTTTGTGGATACGTTCCTTAAAGATAAAAACATGACTCTTCCAGATCTGCTATCCACTAATACTGAGACTACTGTTGAGCCAAAACTAAGAATCTCTGACACTGAGCTCATAATGTTAGTGGTTTGACATCTAAAAAGGCATCTAATAGAGAATAAGTGTCTAAAAGCTTCAATAAAGACTCTGTGACTTATCAAGTTGAAGTTGATTTATCTACCTATAAAGAAGCGATGCGATTTAGAGATTCTCTATTATGGAAAAAAGTCATAGATGATGAGATGAATTCTCTCCTATAAAACCATACTTGGACCTTGGTTGACTTACCCAAAGGGGCTAGAACTATTGGTAGTAAGTGAGTCATGAACAAGAAGATAAATCCCGATGGGAGTCTCGCAAAATACAAAATATGTCTAGTTGCAAAATGTATCACTCAAGTGAGCGGTATAGACTACTTTGATATATAATCACTTGTTTGTCACATTGCTACAATTAAGACTCTTCTTGTATTAATATCTATTGAACATTTAACCGTTCATCAAATGGATGTCATCACTGCATTTTTTAATGGAGATCTTACTGAGGAGATATATATGCACCGGCCTGAAGGGTTTGTCATAAAAGGTCTAGAAAATAAGGTTTGTAAGCTGATTAAATCACTATACAAATTAAAACAAATACCTAAATTATGGCACAAAAAATTTGACACTTGTGTTAAAGCCATGAGTTTCAAATCCAACTTATCAGATAAATATTTGTACGTAAGAAAAAGTTCAAATAAAGTTGAAATTATATGTTTCTATGTTGATGACATATTAATTCTGGGTACTGATTAGTCTGAGGTGGAAGACGTGAAAGTTATCTTGACGAGTCAATTTAGCATGACAGATTTAAGAGTGGTAAAAATCATCCTAGGAATGGAAGTGAACTTTACTAAAAAGGGTATAGCCTTAAGTCAGAGTTACTACATTTGAAATATACTAGAAAAGTGGGGTTATACCAATAGCGAAAAGATTAAGACTCCATACAACTATAACAATAGGTTGAAACCGAATGAAGGTTCACCTATTAAATAGTTATGTTACTCCAAACTCATAGGAAGTCTCATGTATGCTATAACCTGCATTAGATATAACATCGCCTTTATGGCCGACATATTAAGTATATTCACTAATAACCCTGGGAAGGACCACTGAGATGCCTTAGAAAGGCTAATGAAATACTTAAAGTACACTGAGAAATATGTTTTATGTTACAGTGGACATCCTCATGTGCTTGACGGGTATTCTGACGCCTCCTAGTGCTCAAAAATTGCTAATAGTAGATCCACTAGTGGTTTTGTGTTTACATTAGAGAGAAAAATAGTATCTTGGAAGTCAAAGAGGCAGACGTGCATTGCACTATTCTTTATGGAATCAGAACTTTTTGCTCTCGCTTCAGCAGGAGAAGAAGCAGAGTGGATAAAAGATCTGATAATGGACATTCCAATAACGAGTCTAAAAATGCATTTTATCTTAATCTATTGTGACAACCAAGTCATAAAGACCAATGCAATAAATACATTATTCAATGAAAAGCGAAGACAAATAAGGATGAAACAGGTTTGGTTGACCTATCTCACAAGTCAGGGGATAATCTCCCTATTGAACATGGGATCAAAAGATAATTTAGCAAATGTTTTTACCAAGAGCTTATGTAATGTTCTAACTAAAACATCATGGGAGATGTGATTAAAGTTTTTTTAATAAAACTTAATATCTTGCTTATATTTTAAATTTTAGAACCGTAGTTGATAATTTCTTAAAAAGAAGTTATTTTATTCCACTGTCATGGACTTTATGGTTGAATAATTAAGAAAAATAGGTTTTAAATCAAATAAAATGAGATTAAATTTATATTTTGTCTAAATTGGTTAATAATATCATTTTCTCATGTTTTTATTGCAGAAGTACTGGAGAATTCAAAGTGGAGACAAAACAACGTGAAATGTTCGAGTCTGAAAATTCAAGATTTAAATTCAGAATTTGGGGTCATTTATAAATTCGATTATGAAGAGTCCTGGTTCTTTTTGGCATGAAATAAAATAATAAAATATCATCTTGAAAATGATGTATTACTACAAGGAAAGCACTCATATTTTATTCCAAAGATTTTTTCATTAAAGAAGATGATTTAGATAAAAGGAAAAAAGATCATTTGGATATCTCGCTTTTGAACCAAAACGAAGAAGCATATATAGAGGATTTTAGCCATCATGAAAGGAGGATTTTTCTTGGGGATTGATCGTCATTTCAAAGGAGGAACGGCTAGAGGAGAAACAAGAAATCCGGCGAAGAAATCCTACAACATTTGATTTTAATTAACATATTTTGTAAGATCTTTTTAATTGCGTGTTATTTTCCCTCAATCATGAACTAATTATCCTTAGTATTGTATGATGAGAGTACTATGTATGTTGAGATGATGAATTTTTTTAAAGCTTATGAATGTTTATTGATTTATCTTTGTTGGTTTATGATTTTTAATGAAATTTTGGTTTTTCTTCGAGTATTGGGCTACAAGATTTGAGAGAGGAGAGACGTTAGTATTTCGGTGAAGATTTTCTTCCTACGTTGCGAGATTCAAGAGAGGAGTGACGTAGGTTTTTTAAAATAAGTTTCCATATTTCACTGCGTTTCAAGATTCGAGTGAGGAGAGACGTAAGTGCATCATAAATTTAACATAGCAAATGAAGAGAGAACGAAATGTCACTTTCATGCCAGCAACATTGGTTTTTATTTTTATTAATATTTTTTTATTTCACCTTAGTCAGAGATGATAAGGGAAAGGAAGAATATAGTGATTTCTGATATCGATAGAGACGGACTTCTGCTTTAAAATCGTTACAAGATAAACCAATTAAATATTTTCATAAGCCATTATTCTAAATCATTCATCGTAATAAACATAGAAAATCGGAATACAAGATTATTGCTCCATTTTGATTAAAAGTTATCCTCGTAGAATAGTATCATTTTATTTCAGTAGTATTATTAAATCAATTTCACAAAATCCCTAATTAATTAAATTTGCTTGGATTTAAAAAAAGGTTGAGTTAGTATTTTCAAGCGTTAAATTAGTCACTTTCTCGTGGGAACGATCTCTACTCTCATTTCATTACTTGATTCGACCCGTGCACTAACGCAATTTATGTATACCTATTTCGGGCGTACCGAGTTTTTGACGCCGTTTTCGGGGAGGTGAAACTAATTTATTGTTTTATTTCTTGCAATATTAATAAATCTTGAGTTTAGAGCTCAAGTTTTTATTTTGTTTTTATTGTTATTTCATTTTTATTTAAATTTTAAAAAAAAAGGAATTTTTATTTATTTATTTAGTGCATGTCAAGATATCAAAATCATGAATTATTGCCTTTGAATTTAGAAATTGAACGTACTTGTAGGCAAAATCAAAAAAATTTAGAACTGATAATATTATTCATCCTTTGATGGATAATAATGAACATCACGTTATAAATAACATTGAGGGTCAAATGAACCCTAATGGTCAAGTTGATCAAAATGATCGACGAGCGGCTCCACGAATGACATGTCACGAATATAATACACCTGTTAGAGGAGGTTTGCACTTTAGTATAACTCGACATATGATCAACAATAATAATTTTAAAATAGACGCCACAATTATGCAACAAGTTCAATACAATAAATTTGGGGGTCTAAATCATGAATATGCAAATTCTCACTTAAGAACCATCACGGAAATATGTGACATATTCAAAGTTAATGGAGCGTCTGAAGAAGCTATTCTATTAAGAGTATTTTCATTTTCTTTAGATGGGAAGGCAAAAGATTGGATCAACTCACTACCACATGAATGTATCACCACATGAGACCAATTAGTAGAAAGATTCTTAAATAAATATTTCTCACCATCTAAGACAGATAAGTTAATAAGAGACATAAGCACTTTCGTTCAAATTAATGGGAAAACTATTTATGACGCCTAGGAGTGTTTCAAAGAATAATTAAAAAATATTCAAATCACGGTTTAACTTTACATCAACAAGTTTCTACATTTTACAATGGTTTACAAACTGCGACTATGATTTTAGTTGATGGAGCTTTGGGAGGGTCTCTAATGAAGAAATATCCTGAAGATGTGTTCACTATTTTAGAAGATCTCACATCTAATAAATATCAAGCTTATAAAAGATAAGGAATTAGCAATCTCATAGGAGTCCATCAAGTAGATCAAATAACATCTTTAGCAGCTCAAATGACCTCACAACTTAATATGATTAATAAAAGGTTAGATTTTTTATCTACACCTACACCTAATGCACCACTCACGATCGAGCAATTAAATCAAATCACTGAAGAAGCGAACTATATTGGTGTGCAACAAAGGTATAACAATAATCATAATATACTTCCAAATCATTATGCTCCTGAATGTCGAAATCATCCGAACTTTTCATGGAAAAATAATTCTAGAATAACATACCCAACCGGTTTCAACTCAAATTTACGTTCACCCCAAGCAACAATTTTAATCCACAAGGGTCTTCAAGAAAATTCTCTGATGAGATTCTCATTTAATCTATGCAAAATAGTGATGCTCGTATTACTAGCTTGGAAGGATCATTACGCATAATTGAATCTCAACTAGGACAAATTGCTAATGCTTTGAGCCTTAGACCACAGGGGACACTTCCAATTGACACCACTCCAAATCCAAAGGGAGATAACCAACATTGCAAAGCGGTCATATTGCAGAGTGGGAAAGAGTTTCTGAGTGGGCCTGCAAACGAACAAGTTGGGAAGAACAATTAAGACAAGGAGTTGGAAGAGGTTATTCCTTATGACTCTAACAAGAACTTAAAACAAAGCTGGAACAAAGAAGAAGAGGAAGTCGAAGTATTAGGAGAAAAGGAGAGGGAACTAATTATTGAAAGAACAAAGAAGAAGAACAATCCAATGATCTACCCACCTCCACCATTTCCTCAAAGATTAAGGAAGAGTAAATTGGACCAATATTTTCAAAAATTCATTGAGATTTTTAAGAAATTACAAATAAATATCTCTTTCACTAAAGCTCTAGAACAAATGTCTAGTTACAAGAAATTTATGAGAGTTATCTTTTTTAAAAAAAATTTGGAGTAAATGAAATGATAACACTTACTCAAGAGTGCAGTGCTATACTACAGAAGAGACTTCCACCCAAATTAAAAGATCCTGGAAGTTTAACTATACCGTACTCCATAAGATATTAATTTGAGGGCAATGCTTTATGCGATCAAGGAGCGAGTATTAACTTGATGTCTCTATTGATTTATAGAAAGTTAGGGTTAGGAGAAATTTCAAAAATATCTATAACCTTACAACTAGCCGATAGAACACTTGCATTTCTAAAGGGGATATTAGAAAATGTGTTGGTCAAAGTAGACAAATTCATTTTCCAGCAGATTTTGTAGTTTTGGATATGGAAGAGGAAAGGGAGGTGCCCATTATTATAAGTAAACCATTTTTAGCGACCGGGAGAACTTTAATTGATGTTCAAAAGAGAGAGTTGACGATGAGAGTAAACGACGAACATGCCACATTCAACATACTAAAAGCTATGAAATTTTCTCATAGAGAGGAGGATAACATGGAAGTGGTTAACAATATATCTATATGTGATTATAACTTGAATAATAAATCTGAAAAATCAAGATGATGTGTTAACCCGGGTATTAACTTGTGAGGATTTATCTGATAATGAAGATGAGAGTCATGAGTGCTTACTGGTATTCGAGAGGCCAACTGTTTGGTCTCGTAAACCAGAACCCCTTGAAATGCCGGAGAAATCCTTGGCAGTCAAGCCTTCAGTTATTGATCCTCCGAAGCTAGAGTTAAAACCTCTTCCAAAACATCTTACATATGCCTACTTAGGAGATAATAACACACTTACAGTTATTATCAATTCAAAATTGCATTCTGAACAACAACAAAAATTAATTGAACTACTAAAACAATATAAATTGGCTATAGGTTGGACCATAATGGTTATTCGAGGGATAAGCCCTTATTTTTGTATGCATAAAATTCTTTTAGAAAAATCCTTTAAGGGATCTATAGAACCTCAATATCGTCTAAGCCCAACCATGAAGGAACTAGTTAAGAAAGAGATCATTAATTGGCTAGATGCGGGTATTATATATCCCATCTCGGATAGCGCTTAGGCTCCACCGGTACAGTGTGTTCCAAAGAAAGGAGGGATGACAGTAGTTAAAAATGAAAAGAATGAGATGATATCCACTAGAATAATCATGGGGTGGCGTATTTGTATGGATTATAGGAAACTGAATAAGGCCACGAGGAAAGATCATTTCCTCTTGTCATTCATTGATTAAGTCTTAGATAAATTGGCAGGGAAGGTTTTTTTCTATTTTTTGGATGGGTACTCTGGCTTAACCAAATTACTGTCGACCCCGAAGATCAAGAAAAGACCACGTTCACTTGTCCATACGGAACCTTCATACTTACGAGAATGCCCTTTGGGTTGTGTAACGCACCTGCTACTTTCCAACGTTGTATGATTTCTATCTTCTCTGATATTATGGATTATTGTATAGGGATTTTTATGGATGATTTTTCTATCTTCGGTAAATCTTTTGATACCTGCTTAGAATGTTTAGAGAATGTGTTAGTCCGATGTGTGGAGACCAACCTAGTTTTGAACTGAGAGAAGTGTCATTTCATGCTCCACAAAGGAATAGTACTTGGACATCACGCCTCTAGGAATGGTTTAGGTGTGGATAAAGCAAAGCTCGATGCAATTGAAAGGTTACCACCACCGAATAATGTGAAAATGTTACGAAGCTTTTTAGGAAATGCGAGATTTTATCGTAAATTTATTAAAGATTTTGAGAAGATTACAAAACCTTTAAGTAGTCTTCTGGAAAAAGAAGTGAAATTTGATTTCAAAAATGCTTGTTTACATGTCTTTGACGAACTGAAGAGTCGATTAACCACTGCTCCTATTGTGATAACTCTTGATTGGGAGGAACTTTTGTATTGATGTGCGATGCTAGTGACTATGCCGTTGGAGTAGTCTTAGGGCAAGTGCGGGAGAAGGTCTTACACACGATAGCATGACATTGTATGACATCTAGACATTTAAGGTACTTCTATTTTTGTTACCTAGTGGACCTTTTGAGTTGATTTGTCCATCTAGGCATTGTTATCTTGTGATATGTTGCGTATTTTGTCTTTTTATATATAAATATATATACGTATGTGAAATGGTTTGGTTTGTTTGAACTATGCTAGCATGATATTGTATAACATAAAAAATTCTTGTGATATACTTGTTATGCTATGAAAAAGAAAAAGAGAGTAGTATTTTGTTTTTTTATTATGTGGATCACCCTAGTAGTGGTTTTAATGAATATTATGAACTAATATCGTGTTTGTATGGCGGCCAAGGATAATATTTTATGTTACAATGTTAGAATTTATAATTCATGTTCATTTGTACCATGTATGTTGTTACGTCAAAATGTGATAACACTCGAGAATTTATGGAATTTTGCACAACTATACTTCTTGTTAATTAATACGATTTGCAAGTGGCTTAAAAGTTCATGCAGGTTATTATGGAGAATAAATAAATTGTGGACGATAGTCAAGATAAAAAAAGCACAAAAAGAGAAATTCAGAGTTTCATTTGGAGGGAAGTATTTATTTTCAATATTATTCTTCTTTATGCTTAAATGATAAATTTTTAAAGAAAAATTAAAATTATTTTTATGCTTAAAATAATATCTCTGCTCAGGGACTAGCAAAGTCCTAAAGTGTGAAGATGTGATAACTTCTTAAAAAGAAGTTATTTTAGTCCACTGTTATGGACTTTATGGTTGATATAATAAAAAAAAATAGGTTTTAAATCAAATAAAATGAGATTAAATTTATATTTTGTCTAAATTGGTTAATAATATCATTCCTCATGTTTTTATTACAGAAGTACTGGAGAATTCAAAGTGGAGACAAAACAACGCGAAATGCTGGAATACGAAAATTCAAGATTTAAATTCAGAATTTGGCGTCACTTACAAATTCGCTTACAAGGAGTCTTGGTTCGTTTTGGCATGAAATAAAATACCAAAATATCATCTTAAAAAGGACGTATTACTACAAGAAAAACAATCGTATTTTATTCCACAGATTTTTCCATTAAAGAGGATAATTTAGATAAAAATAAAAGATCTTTTGGATATCTCGCTTTTGAACCAAAATAAAGAAACATATATAGGGGATTTCGGCCATCATGAAAGAAGGATTTTTCTGGGGGATTGATCATCATTTCGAAGGAGGAACGACTAGAGGAGAAAGAAGAAATCCGACGAAGAATTCCTACAGCATTTGATTTTAATCAACATGTTTTAGTTTGTAAGATCTTTTTAATTATGTGTTATTTTTCCTCAAGCATGAACTAATTTTTCTTAGTCTTGTATGATGAGAGTACTATGTATGTTGAGATGATGGATTTCTTTTAAAGCTTATGAATGTTTATTGATTTATCTTTGTTAGTTTATGATTTTTAATGAAGTTTTGGTTCTTCATCAAGTATTGCGCTTCAAGATTCAAGAGAGCATAGGCGTTAGTATTTCGGTGAAACTTTTCTTCATATGTTGCGAGATTCGAGAGAGGAGTGACGTAGGTTTTCTTAAACCAAGTTTCCGTATTTTACTGCGTTTCAAGATTCGAGAGAGGAGAGACGTAAGTGAATCATGAATTTAACATAGCAAGAGAATGGAGAACGAAATGTCACTTTCTAGCAACATTGTTTTTTATTATTATTAATATTCTTTATTTTACCTTAGTCAGAAATGACAAGGGAAAGGAAAAATATAGTGATTTCTGATATCGAGAGAGTAGGACTTCTGCTTTAAAATCGTTGCAAGATAAACCAATTAAATATTTTCATAAACCATTATTCTAAATCATTCATCACAATAAACATTGGAAATCAGAATACAAGATTATTGCTCCATATTGATCAAAAGTTATACACGTAGAATAATATCATTTTATTTTAGTAGTATTATTAAATCAATTTCACAAAATCCTTATTTAATTAAATTTTCTTGTATTTAAAGAAAATGTTGAGTTAGTATTTGCAAGCGTTAGATTAGTCACTTTCTCATGGGAACGATCTATATTATAATTTTATTACTTGATTCGACATGTGCACTTGCGTAATTTACGTATACCTATTTCGGACGTATTAATAGTTTGCTTACATTCAAACATCTAGAGTTAGTATACTGAAGTATTTTAGATGTTATCTAATGAAAGCCATAGATGAATAGTTGTCAGTCATTCTAAACTTCATGACTTACACAATTTTTTTTATTCGAAGGCTGATCTGATTATCATTACAAAAAGATATATTTAAGTTGTTGATATGTATCCTGATATTATGATTATTAATTATAAAATTTCAAACTTGATGTAATGGTCACAACTTGTTTTATCATTCCAAACTTGATGGTATAACTTAATTGTGAAACAACTAATAATAATCTTAATAATCGAAAAAACATGATTTGATTTTATGAAATTAATTTTCTAATTTTTTGTAAATTAGATAGAAATGTTGATTTGTGATTCTATCTTCCTAGTTAAAGTATTACGTTCTTTTACTGCTAGAACTAATCACTTTATATTGATAACAAATGTTTGAATTTATAGAGATTTGTCTCATGATATTCGTATTGTAACTATTTGCAAATCAAAAGGAGAATGATGGAGAGAAAGTTGATTTCGACCTGTATGATGATGATTTGATGTTTGTGTAGATCAAAGATCAGTCATCAGTTTGAGTTTTCAGTTTTAATTTATTGGTTTGTTTGGAACCATTTGTTTGAGTTTAGACTTATCTGTATTCTAAAACTCATGTTTGTGTTTCTGGAAAACTCAAGTTTTGTAGTTATTAACTCTTATTTTAAGTGACATGTTATGTGTTACCATTTATATGCAATATATGAGGAGATTGTTGAAAAATATTAATAAAATGGTAATAATTTCTTATTGAGTTTGGTTTGGATCCATTAGACATCCAATAACCCGTCGTTGGGGATTTAGGGTTACGCCTATAAATACTACTGCTAGAGGCAACATGAAGGTTGTTCCAAACTTGACGGCCGCAAGGGATGCTTCGAGCGCACTAACAGTATATGCGTGAAAAGTTACCAGCTGGTTGGTGATATTTTCTTGGAATTTCGCTGCCATTTGGGCCGTTATTTCTAGTTTTTTGGGGCTGTCATAAAAGGCTTCTGTAGGCTACACTTGATTCCTCTTGTTGCTGTCATTGGAGACTCTTTTGGCTGCCTTGGTAAATCCTTTTGGCTGGCTACCTTTGATATTAATTTTAATCTTGACTATGTTACGATTTGTAGCCTTGTAGGTTTATTTTTTATAATTTATCTAATTTTGACCGCCTATACAACTCATATTAAGTCGTAGTTGTAATCATCGTAGGAAGTCAATCGTAGCTAATTAGCAGCACAACCCTAATTAAATTATTTCGTTGATACTGTAGTGGATGGAGTCCGGTGATAGGCGTGATGAAAATCCTAGTGCTGATAAAGATAAGGAAAAATCAGTGAGTTATTACCTTTTTAATTATGCTTAACTTATTTTTTCAGAATATGAGTTGTATCATTTTTTTCTCATACTCTAGAAAGTATTTTTGTGATTGTGCATGGACCTAAAATTGAAATAATTCAAAATTTTGAATCACTGGTAACTAGAAACCGGTAAATGATGCGAAATTTGAAATATTAAGTGATGAATTCTGAGGAAAATTTTCAATAAAGCACACTTTTGTGTAAATCGACATCAGTACAAATAAATATAGTTATGAATTGAAAAGATGAATTCAAAATATTAAACATGGATGAGTATTAAAATAATAAGGGTTAACCTAGTGCTATGGGGGTGTGAATAGCCATGGCGAAATACTTATGAGATTTATATGCAGCATTGAATGTCAGAAGTTGTTGAAGGTCCACGAGTTGTTAAAAACCCAGATGCATTTCAACATACCCTTATGATTTTCTACTTGAAAAACAATAAGATAGATACAAGAATGTGAAATATAACATAATGATTGGCTGATTGCATACACATTAATTGTACCTGTTTTACTATTTTCTGCACTTGACTATATCAAAAATGTAAATATATATATGAATATTGCTATTAATATTTATTATTTGTTTGTAAATCAGTTAAAGAAGTTTGTTCCTCAATTAGTCATATTTTATGACTAACTTTGTCGTCTATTTTGTTTAGATAATTGAGACTACCTTGAGTGCGTAAAGAAAGGCTAAGTTGATCGAGAAAGAACAAAAAAGACTCGCAGCAGAATGACCCAAAATATAAGTTAAGTATTTTATGTGTTTATTTTGTAGTTATGCATAAATAACTTTTTATATGCTGCAATGAATGCTTGAAAAACATATTCAGATACAAAATTTCTGTGGGATCTAAAATGGGGCCTCACAAAAAGATCAGCTTTTGGATAAAAAAACTTTAAACATGACAAGGATTGAAAGAATGATAAAAAAGGCACCCTTTTTCTTTGTTAAAATTCGATTATTGGAACTTTAAGTTGGACATTAATTAGTGCGTCATACAAGCAAGTACAAGAGATCCATTAGAACGCCTAACGAATGCTCAGACTTCAAACAATTCTTGCTAAATTTGATGCACAAAAATGAGAAAATTTGAGTCCATAAAGGATGAGCATATTGTTTATAAAATTTGTCTACAGGGAGTCCGCCCCCCAAGAATTTTGGCAAAATATATGATAAATTTGAGTTACTCTTGTCGAACCAATGAATTTTTACCAATTGATTGGGATTAACCCCATTTTATAGAAAATAAGGGGTTCACATAACCACACCCGATCGTCGTGCACCGATCTCACTCTGCATGGTGGGGTAACTACCGCACCTCGCCGGCCATGGGCGGCCAGCCTCCTCCCCGGCCACCGGCCGCCCGCCCCCGTTCGCACTGTCGGAAAGGGCGGCTGACCGGGCCGCCCCCTCCTTGGCCGCCCGAGTGACCAAGGGGGCGACCGACCGAGCGCCCCTTCCTCGGCGGACCTAAGCGGCCAAGGGGCCGGCCGACCGGGCCGCCCCTTTCCTTGGCCGCCAGCGACCAAGGGGCGGCTGCCCCGGCCGCCCCTTTGCCCGGCCGCCCGTGCGGCTAAGGGGGGCGGCCAACCGGGCCGCTGGCCGCCCCCTCTCCTTGTCCGTCGGCGACCAAAGGGGCGGCCGTCCCGGCCGCCCCTTTGCCTGGCTGCCCGCGCGACTAAGGGGGCGGCCAACCGAGCCGCCCCCTCTCCTTCGTCGCCGGCGGCCGAAGGGGCGGCCGCCCCTCGCCTTGGCCGCCCGTGGCCAAGGGGGCGACCGCCCCGGCCGCCCCTCCCTTGGCTGTCGGCACGCGGCCGCGAAGAGCTGCTGCTCCTCCCCGGCCACTGTCAGCGGCCCTCTCTCGCCGGCGAACTTGGCGACAGGTTCGTCGGCCGCCCGTGGAGGTCCGCTCCCGCCGTCAATCAGGGGGAAGCATTCTCAGCCGTTCGATCCGCACGTAACCACCCACTAATCACCAGGTTAGTGGGGAGGAATTTAATTAATATTTTAATATTAATTAAATGGTCTCCCGATAGCTGGATGCGCACATTTAAATCTATACTAAAATCATTTATGCAGGTGGTTACGTTGTGCGGATAACCGCATAACCACCGTAACCACCTCCTGGAGCCTATAAAATGAGCCTCAGGGCTCCTCATTTCCTAACTTTTTCTTCTGAGTCTTCTTATTCCTTAGGTGGAAGCTCTGCTGAATTCCTCCTACGAGCAGCATCCGCGCCGCACCTGAGTCGCACCCAGGCTTCCAGTGGGCTGAGAGTAAACGACGAACATGCCACATTCAACATACTAAAAGCTATGAAATTTTCTCATAGAGAGGAGGATAACATGGAAGTGGTTAACAATATAACTATATGTGATTATAACTTGAATAATAAATTTGAAAAATCAATATGATATGTTAACCCGGGTATTAACTTGTGAGGAGTTATATGATAATGAAGATGAGAGTCATGAGTGCTTACAGGTATTCGAGAGGACAACTGTTTGGTCTCGTAAAACAGAACCCCTTGAAATGCCGGAGAAATCCTTGGCAGTCAAGCCTTCAGTTATTGATACTCTGAAGCTAGAGTTAAAACCTTTTCCAAAACATCTTACATATGTCTACTTATGAGAGAATAACACACTTCCAATTATTATCAATTCAAAATTGTATTCTGAACAACAACAAAAATTAATTGAACTACTAAAACAATATAAATTGGCTATAGGTTGGACCATAACGGTTATTCGAGGGATAAGACCTTATTCTTGTATGCATAAAATTCCTTTAGAAGAATCCTTTAAGGGATCTATAGAACCTCAATATCGTCTAACCCCACCCATGAAGGAACTAGTTAAGAAAGAGATCATTAAGTGGCTAGATGCGGGTATTATATATCCCATCTCGGATAGCGCTTAGGCTCCACCGGTACAGTCTGTTCCAAAGAAAGGAGGGATGTCGGTAGTTAAAAGTGAAAAGAATGAGATGATATCCACTAGAATAATCACGGGGTGGCGTATTTGTATGGATTATAGGAAATTGAATAAGGCCACGAGGAAAGATCATTTTCTCTTGTCATTCATTGATTAAGTCTTAGATAAATTGGCAGGGAAAGTTTTTTTCTGTTTTCTGGATGAGTACTCTGGCTTAACCAACTTACTGTCGACCCCAAAGATCAAGAAAAGACCACATTCACTTGTCCGTACGGAACCTTCGTACTAGGAGAATGCCCTTTGTGCTGTGTAACACACCTGCTACTTTCCAACGTTGTATGATTTCTATCTTCTCGATATTATGAATTATTGTATAGAGATTTTTATGGATGATCATTTTTCTATCTTTGGTAAATCTTTCGACACCTGCTTAGAATGTTTAGAGAATGTGCTAGTCCAATGCGTGGAGACCAACCTAGTTTTGAACTGAGAGAAGTGTCATTTCATGCTCCGCAAAGGAATAGTACTTGGACATCACGCCTATAGGAATGGTTTAGGTGTGGATAAAGCAAAACTCGATGTAATTGAAAGGTTACCACCACCGAAGAATGTGAAAATGTTACGAAGATTTTTAGGAAATGCGAGATTTTATCGTAGATTTATTAAAGATTTCGAGAAGATTACAAAACCTTTAAGTAGTCTTCTGAAAAAAGAAGTGAAATTTGATTTCAAAAATGCTTGTTTACATGTCTTTGACGAACTGAAGAGTCGATTAACCACTGCTCCTATTGTGATAACTCTCGATTGGGAGGAACCTTTTGTATTAATGTGCGATGCTAGTGACTATGTCGTTGGAGTAGTCTTAGGGCATCATGAAAGAAGGATTTTTTGGGGGGATTGATCATCATTTCGAAGGAGGAACGACTAGAGGAGAAAGAAGAAATCCGGTGAAGAATTCCTACAGCATTTGATTTTAATCAACATGTTTTGTAAGATCTTTTTAATTGCGTGTTATTTTCCCTCAAGCATGAACTAATTTTTCTTAGTCTTGTATGATGAGAGTACTATGTATGTTGAGATGATGGATTTCTTTTAAAGCTTATGAATGTTTATTGATTTATCTTTGTTGATGTATGATTTTAATGAAGTTTTGATTCTTCATCAAGTATTGCGCTTCAAGATTCGAGAGAGCATAGACGTTAGTATTTTAGTGGAAATTTTCTTCATATGTTGCGAGATTCGAGAGAGGAGTGACGTAGGTTTTCTTAAACCAAGTTTTCGTATTTTACTGCGTTTCAAGATTTGAGAGAGGAGAGACGTAAGTGAATCATAAATTTAACATAGCAAGAGAAGGGAGAACGAAATGTCACTTTCTAGCAACATTGTTTTTTATTATTATTAATATTCTTTATTTTACCTTAGTCAGAAATGACAAGGGAAAGGAACAGTATAGTGATTTCCGATATCGAGAGAGAAGGACTTCTGCTTTAAAATCATTGCATGATAAACCAGTTAAATATTTTCATAAGCCATTATTCTAAATCATTCATCACAATAAACATAGAAAATCAGAATACAAGATTATTGCTCCATACTGATTAAAAGTTATACACGTAGAATAGTATCATTTTATTTTAGTAGTATTATTAAATCAATTTCACAAAATCCCTATTTAATTAAATTTGCTTGTATTTAAAGAAAATGTTGAGTTAGTATTTGCAAGCATTAGATTAGTCACTTTCTCATGGGAACGATCTCTATTCTAATTTTATTACTTGATTCGACACGTGCACTTGCATAATTTACGTATACCTATTTCGGACGTATTAATAGTTTGCTTACATTCAAGCATCTAGAGTTAGTATACTGAAGTATTTTAAATGTTATCTAATCAAAGCCATAGATGAATAGTTGTCAGTCATTCTAAACTTGATGACTTACACAAATTTTTTTATTCAAAGACTGATCTGAGTATCATTACAAAAAGAAATACTGAAGTTGTTGATATGTGTCTTGATATTATGATTATTAATTATATCATTTCAAACTTGATGTAATGGTCAAAACTTGTTTTATCATTCCAAACTTGATGGTATAACATAATTGTAAAACAACTAATAATAATCTTAATAATCAAAGAAACATGATTTGATTTTATGAAATTAATTTTCTAATTTTTTGTAAATTAGATAAAAATGTTGATTTGTGATTCTCTCTTCCTAGTTAGAGTATTACGTTTTTTTACTGCTACAACTAATCACTTTATCTTTGATAACAAATGTTTGAATTCATAGAGATTTGTCTCATGATATTCGTATTGTAACTATTTGCAAATCAAAAGGAGAATGGTGGAGAGAAAGTTGATTTCGACCTGGATGACGATGATTTGATGTTTGTGTAGATCAAAGATCAGTCATCAGTTTGAGTTTTCAGTTTTATTTATTGTTTTGTTTGGAACCATTTGTTTGAGTTTAGACTTATCTGTATTCTAAAACTCATGTTTGTGTTTCTGGAAAACTCAAGTTTTGTCGTTATTAACTCTTATTTTAAGTGACATGTTATGTGATACTATTTATATGCAATATAGGAGGAGATTGTTGAAAAATATTAATATAATGGTAATAATTTCTTATTGAGTTTGGTGTGGATCCATTAGACATCTAATAACCCGTCGTCGGGGATTTAGGGTTATGCTTATAAATACTACTGCTAGAGGTAACATGAAGGTTGTTCCAAACTTGACGGCCCCACGGGATGCTTCGAGCGCACTAATAGTATATGCGTGAAAAGTTACCAGCTGGTTGGTGATATTTTCTTGGAATTTCATTGCCATTTGGGTCGTTGTTTCTAGTTTTTTGGGGCTGCCATAAAAGGCTTTTGTTGGCTACACTTGATTCCTCTTGTGGCTGTCATTGGAGACTCTTTTGGCTGCCTTGGTAAATCCTTTTGGCTGGCTACCTTTGATATTAATTTTAATCTTGACTATGTTACGATTTGTAGCCTTGTAGGTTTAATTTTTATAATTTATCTAGTTTTGTCCGCCTATACAACTCATATTAAGTCGTAGTTGTAATCATCGTAGGAAGTCAATCGTAGCTAATTAGCAGCACAACACTAATTAAATTATTTCACTAATACTGTAGTGGATGTAGTCAGGTGATAGGCATGATGAAAATCCTAGTGCTGATAAAGATAAGGAAAAATCAGTGAGTTATTACCTTTTTAATTATGCTTAACTTATTTTTTCAGAATATGAGTTGTATCATTTTTTTTCTCATACTCTAGAAAGTATTTTTGTGATTATGCATGGACCTAAAATTGAAATAATTCAAAATTTTGAATCACTGGTAACTAGAAACCGGTAAATGATGCGAAATTTGAAATATTAAGTGATGAATTCTGAGGAAAATTTTCAATAAAGCACACTTTTATGTAAATCGACATCAGTACAAATAAATATAGTTATGAATTGAAAAGATGAATTCAAAATATTAAACATGGATGAGTATTAAAATAATAAGGGTTAACCTAGTACTATGGGGGTGTGAATAGCCATGGCGAAATACTTATGAGATTTATATGCAGCATTGAATGTCAGAAGTTGTTGAAGGTCCACGAGTTGTTAAAAACCTAGATGCATTTCAACATACCCTTATGATTTTCTACTTGAAAAACAATAAGATAGATACAAGAATGTGAAATATAACATAATGATTGGCTGATTGCATACACATTAATTGTACCTGTTTTACTATTTTCTGCACTTGACTATATCAAAAATGTAAATATATATATGAATATTGCTATTAATATTTATTATTTGTTTGTAAATCAGTTAAAGAAGTTTGTTCCTCAATTAGTCATATTTTATGACTAACTTTGTCGTCTATTTTGTTTAGATAATTGAGACTACCTTGAGTGCGTAAAGAAAGGCTAAGTTGATCGAGAAAGAACAAAAAAGACTCGCAGCAGAATGACCCAAAATATAAGTTAAGTATTTTATGTGTTTATTTTGTAGTTATGCATAAATAACTTTTTATATGCTGCAATGAATGCTTGAAAAACATATTCGGATACAAAATTTCTGTGGGATCTAAAATGGGGCCTCACAAAAAGATCAACTTTTGGATAAAAAAACTTTAAACATGACAAGGATTGAAAGAATGATAAAAAAGGCACCCTTTTTCTTTGTTAAAATTCGATTATTGGAACTTTAAGTTGGACATTAATTAGTGCGTCATACAAGCAAGTACAAGAGATCCATTAGAACGCCTAACGAATGCTCAGACTTCAAACAATTCTTGCTAAATTTGATGCACAAAAATGAGAAAATTTGAGTCCATAAAGGATTAGCATATTGTTTATAAAATTTGTCTACAGGGAGTCCGCTCCCCAAGAATTTTGGCAAAATATATGATAAATTTGAGTTACTCTTGTCGAACCAATGAATTTTTACCAATTGATTGAGATTAACCCCATTTTATAGAAAATAAGGGGTTCACATAACCACACCCGATCGTCGTGCACCGATCCCACTCTGCATGGTGGGGTAACTACCGCACCTCGCCGTCCATGGGCGGCCAGCCTCCTCCCCGGCCACCGGCCGCCCGCCCCCGTTCGCACTGTCGGAAAGGGCGGCTGACCGGGCCGCCCCCTCCTCGGCCGCCCGAGTGACCAAGGGGGCGACCGACCGAGCGCCCCTTCCTCGGCGGACCTAAGCGGCCAAGGGGCCGGCCGGCCGGGCCGCCCCTATCCTTGGCCACCAGCGACCAAGGGGTGGCTGCCCCGCCGCCCCTTTGCCCGGCCGCCCGTGCGGCTAAGGGGGGCGGCCAACCGGGCCGCTGGCTGCCCCCTCTCCTTGGCCGTCAGCGACCAAAGGGGCGGCCGTCCCGGCCGCCCCTTTGCCTGGCTGCCCGCGCGACTAAGGGGGCGGCCAACCGGGCCGCCCCCTCTCCTTCGTCGCCGGCGGCCGAAGGGGCGGCCGCCCCTCGCCTTGGCCGCCCGTGGCCAAGGGGGCGACCGCCCCGGCCGCCCCCTCCCTTGGCTGTCGGCACGCGGCCGCGAAGAGCGGCTGCTCCTCCCCGGCCGCTGTCAGCGGCCCTCTCTCGCCGGCGAACTTGGCGACAGGTTCGTCGGCCGCCCGTGGAGGTCCGCTCCCGCCGTCAATCAGGAGGAAGCATTCTCGGCCGTTCGATCCGCGCGTAACCACCCACTAATCACCAGGTTAGTGGGGAGGAATTTAATTAATATTTTAATATTAATTAAATGGTCTCCCGATAGCTGGATGCGCACATTTAAATCTATACTAAAATCATTTATGCAGGTGGTTACGTTGTGCGGATAACCGCGTAACCACCGTAACCACCTCCTGGAGCCTATAAAAGGAGCCCCATGGCTCCTCATTTCCTAACTTTTTCTTATGAGTCTTCTTCTTCCTTAGGTGGAAGCTCTGCTGAATTCCTCCTACGAGCAGCATCCGAGCCGCACCTGGAGTCGCACCCAAGCTTCCAGTGGGCTGAGCCAAAGCCAACCAGACTCAGCAAACCGTTCAAGTCTCAAGCAGCCTCCACAAGTCCAAGTGCTCCCATCCGCATCCAGATTCCGCAAACTGCTAACGGCAGACCACCAGCACAAAGCGCAAGTTGAAACTATTCCTGGCGCGACGGCCTATCGTCCGTCGTGCGCCCCAAAGTTGTAACGAGAGGTGGTCTGTCACCCTCGACTTCACCAACAAGCTGTAACAACCCAGTAATAGTGGACTTTGACCGACACAGATCCGGTCACGTGGTTTTTTACCTAGTTAAGGGGTTTTTTTACATTAAAACTGCTCGTGTACAATCAACTTACTCATTTGGCTGTGGGCACGCTCGACTGTTCCGAGAGCTAAAACGGTCCAGGTTTTACCGGCCCGACCGGGACGTCGAGTTAGTCCGCAACACTACTTATACGTTAAAAATGGTGTCAGAATAAGGGAGAAAAGAGTCCTGAAACGTGGAGACGTTTAATTTTTTTTATTATTTGAAGATGAGAAAGTTGACATCAGCGCTAACTGGTTTAATTAATTTTTACGGAGATGACATATGTAAATCTAGTTGATATAACTGTAATAAAATTTGATCCCGTCAAGTCCACCTTTTTTACTCATAGCTTCTTCGAGATTTTTGAAAGAAACATTATCATCATCTTCAACACAATATAACGCGATATCTTCTTTACTTTTGTAATCTTTTTTATTTTACGAGTGTCTCCTTTATTACACCTTAAGAGTACACGAGATCAAAGCCATTGAATTTTGATTACGTGTTTCTCAAACTTCTTGAACGGTTTGGGCCCTCTTATTGAAATTCTCATTCTCTGCAACAGGAGCACGTGTTCACACTTTTGTTTTGAGTTCATTTTAATACGAAGTTCTCTTACTTCGAGGAGACATTTTCATATGTTCTTAGGGGTATTGACGAATGATGACGACAATGAGGTCAGTTGAATGTTTAAATACTAATGATAACACTTTACACTTTTATTGCAACTCATACTTTGTAGCAAAATCATCTTAAATATTTTCATTGCAACAAACAATTTTTTTTCTTGGATTTATTTACTTCATCACACAAACATTTAATCTAAGATTTGAACAAACAAATCAAATTGAAATTATTGATACTCTTTATATTCTCACATCTCAAATTATTGAAAAAAATATTATGTATACTGCAAAAAAGATCAGGTCAACATCACACAATATTCCATTTATTCTGAAAGTTGTTTAAAGATTGAGTTCAGATGTCTCTAAATAGATAAGCTGCAATAAAAAAACAATTATTTGTGTGTGACCCAATTGTGATATCTTGCAAATTTTGGTATAGACATTGATCATAAAAAAAAAATCTCCTTCTAATTGGGCCCTATACTCAAACTTCCTGGATTGGCCCCTGTATGTAACACTGTGACATTCATTACAATTTGATTCTCACTGAGGCTCCGTTTGGCACAGTGGTGACGGACATGAATATGGGGGGTTAAATTGTAATTCGTTAACATCCACCTAAGGAACTTCATCCACTTCTATGTTCAAACGAATGGTGTTTGTTAGATGATCCTTAACAAATAACCGTTTAACCTCATGCGTTTACGACCGCCTCTGCAGTGCCAAACGGAGCCTAAATGTGTGTTTATTGTAGTGTTATATCATAACTTTCTGTCATCTTACCAGTCTATTTTATTAATATCTTTTGTGTTTATCATTGCTTGTTAGGTAATGAATGAAATTCTAAAGCCAAAAAGATATTTGCCTGATTTTTTTGAAAAGCAATGAACATTTCTACTTCCAAAAAGCTAAAATGAGATTTTATGTGTTTTCATGCTTCTCTTCATAATTCAATTCTCCTCCTATTGAGTATCCCGGGCCGATCGAACTGCAGTCCGCTTATCCCAACCCCCCTCCACAACCGCGCGCGGCCCATACCCACACCGAGCTTATCGGGTCCCGGTTTATAAGGCTTGTGGCAGATTGTTGAGATCGGCGAGGCCACCCAACCTCCATCCCCCGACGTCCCTTATGAGAAGGTTTAAACCACTCCTCATACCCCATCCCCGCTCCCGCGGATTTCTTTCAACGGTGTTTCTAACAATTATAGTCCCCCACAATCATCTCAAACAAAGCCAAAGTCTCATTGCAAATAATTTCGATTTTATTAGATTCTAAACAATAATAATGCAAAAAAAGTTGAAGAGAGAGAGAAAAAGGAAGACTTGAAAGCTCATGGATGAAAGGAAGCCACCATTGCTTGGGGCATCGCACATGCAAATGGCTGCACCGGCACGTGCAGAGAACCAGCTCTTGTTCCTTCTTTTCCCTGGCAAGACAGCTAGATGCATCTGCAACCTCACTAGTAATGATGAGTGTTAGGTTTCTCAAATCTTCTGTGTCCGTTTGGCTCCAAATATATATATATATATATATATATATATATATATATATATATATATATATATATATATATATATATATATATATATATATATATATATATATATATATATATATATATATATATATTCTCCGCTCACTTAGGCTTCATTCCGCATTTTTGCTCGGGTGAGTTTGGGCAAAGAGGCGACCGTTGGCACAACAACGGTTATGATTGCTATCAAGAAAAAAAAATAGTTTTGAATATAAAAGTGAATGAATTTCTTTGGGCAAGATTAGACGTTCACAAACAAGGGTTCATAGCGACAATGTTCATAACTGACACCGCCGCGCCAAAAAGAACCTTAGGGTCCGCTTTACGCGGCGGTGTTTGTCGGGATGTAGTTGTTGGGCAAGAGATCACGCAAGTCCGATCAGAACACCTGCAAATTAGTTCGAGCAAGTACATGCACGACCGCTTAGCGGTATGCCGATACACAAACGCAGCACAAAACAAGAATAATAAAAGTGACACATGGATTTAACGTGGAAATCTAATAGGGTGAAAAACACGGGACGATCGGAGTCCAACCCGAAAAGCCTCCACTAAAATGTATGAAATAATAGACAATTACAAGGTTTTCCCTGTTCGATCTTTATATGATCTTCACAAGCTTCACATTACATAATACAATAAATAGTAACAGAAGAACTGCAAGTTACCGACAGTGGTGGACGAGACGGATTACACAAATCCTTTCCAAGATACCTCTTTAAATCCTTGCCCAAGTCTACTCCAGATCTAATTCGTGTAGGCGAAGTACTGCTCGTCAACGTCGTACAACGACGTCCGAAAACTCTCACAAACTAAGACGATTGTCGCAAAGATCTCTTTAAAAATCTTTTAATGCTTGAATTTGGAGAGAAGTAGATACTTTAGCCCTCCTCCTTCATCCCTATTTATAGGGCCAAAACCAAAGAGGTATATAGATGTGGTAGATGACATGTGAATGAAGGTTCTTTTGGTCAAAAAACACATGTTGATTTAAAAATCAAATGCAGCTTCTTCTTTTCACAATTATCATGAAACACATGCATGAAAAGAATGATCAAAATTGACTAGACTATTTCACACTTAGGAGAAAATTATCTTAACATTTATCATTTAAGTTGTGCATTAAGAACTCAATAATCATCACTATGGCCCAATTTAATGCAATGATTTGGCATTTGGGTGCCGCCTATCTAGCCGGAGATGTACCCGACGACATATCCAAGAATGAAGCGGTGTCCTCATCGTTTCGCAAGACGAGTAAATCGGGCAGCCGTTCGAGGAGGATCGAGGGAATTAGGGGGTACATGGAGCTGGTGTAGATCGTTGGCAGAGCCATTTCCCAAAGGTCCGATGTCTTCGCATTGGGGGTTGTTCGATCACCTGCAGCTGATCTCCGACGATGAACCGGTCCAAAAAATCTCTGACTGAACCGGTCCAAAAAAGTTCGGCGGGGCTAGGAAAAAGTACTGGATCAAGCTCTTCGCTGATTGAGACGGCGAGGAAGGTAGTGGGGGCGGGATTGGAGGAGGAAGATTGGTGAATGTGTGGAAGAGAAGGATTCATGAATGTGTGGTTAGAAGATTTGATTGGATAAAGTTTATTTGGGCTGCACCCTGCACGTTAAAAAAAAATCTTGGATACACATGAAAAAAAACTATGTTTGATTTTTTTAGCGATTTGTACGTAGCGAATATTAGTTATCAGATAACATCACTCTTTTTTAAAGTTAACAATGAAAGAAAATAAAAAGTTATGGTTGCGACAAAGTACATAAAGTTTTAAAATGAGTTTTTTTTTTTGTATTTCATCAGAAACAGTAAATATTAAGAAAGAACATTATATTTGACTCGGAAATGATAAGAAATATTTATAAATTATTTGACGGATAATAAATTACTAAATTAGCATTTGTATATATATTTAGAATTTTTTTATATTTTTTACCAAAGCTATTTACTGTAGTGGGAAGTCCAGGTCACTACTACCACAAGAAGGGTTATATTCAGAAGTTTTGTTATCAGTATTTTATCAAAAATACTAAATTAGCATTTGTATATCAGTATTTTATCAGAAATACTAAATTAGCATTTGTATATCTAAGAATGATGAGATCGTCCTCCTCTGCAAATTTTAAAGTTGTTGATGTAAATAAAAAATATAATATACATTTCAAGGTGGCTTACTATATTATTGCACTTCGTCATGCAAAATTTGTTAAGATAATTTTTTTATAATTGTGAAAGTAGCTAATCAATTTTGATCGTGTTTTTCAAACATGTGTTTCATGACAAGTGTGAAAATGAGAAGCCACATTTGATCTTTAAACCAACATGTGTTTTTTGATCAAAGAAAGTTTCATGGAAGATTCATCTACATGTCATCTACCACATCCACCTCCTTGATTTTGACCCTATAAATAAGGGTAAATGAGGAGGGGTAAGACATCCACTTCTCTCAAAACTCAAGCATTAGAAGATTTCTACAGAGGCATTTGCAGCAATCGTCTTTGTTCGGGAGAGCTCTTGGACGTCGTCTGGGAGTGCTTTCAGACGTTGACGAGAAGTACTTTGCCTACACGGATTGGATCTGGAGCAGATTTGGGCAAGAATTCAAAAAGGTATCTTGGATAGGATTTGTGTAATCCGTCTCGTCCGTCGTTGTTGGTAACTTGCAAATTTTTGTTACTATTTATTGTATTGTGTAGTGTGAAGCTGGTGAAAATCCTATAAAGATTGAGGAGGGAAAGACTTCTAATTGCTTATTGTTTCGCACATTTTAGTGACGGCTTTCAGGGTTGGACTCCGATCATCTCATGGTTTTACCCTATTGGGTTTTCACGTTAAATCCATGCATCACTTTTATTATTCTTGTTTTGTGTTGTGTTTTTATATCGATCGACATACCGCTAAGCGGTCATGCCGATACATGCTTGAACTAATTTGCAGGTACTCTGGTCGGGGTTGCATCCTCTCTAGACCAACAAGTGATTTTCAGAGGCAGGTTCATTATCAGAGCAGTTATCAGGCTAACCTGTCTAAAATTCGAGACGAGTTGATCAGATATTTCGGGTTAGTGATCGGATGCGGTAGGTGACGAGCATTGTTCCACTCTCTATTCTCTTTGATTCATTTCTTTGAAATAGTCGGCTCAAAAAACTGTCTGTCAGATTATTGGCAAAGCACGATAGAGTCAACATCAAGTTCAGACCCTAAGCAAATAGTGAAATTAAACGGCGCAAAGTACCACCAGTGGTACTTATAGATGGAAGATCTTATCTACATCAAGGGCTGACATGCTCCTATATTTGAGGAGATGCCTAAAGACACAGATCCAATTAAGTGGAAGGTGGAGCACCAAAAGCTATATGAATGCATCAGACAGTTCGTAGAACCAAACATCGTACTTACAACCATGTTGTTAGTATCGTTAATGCGAAGATACTTTGGAAGACTCGAGACATTATATGTCAAGAGTACCGACATCAACAAGTTATATCTACTAAAGAAACTTGAATAGTTTAAGTATAGAGATAACTCGTCTATCTTGGATCATATGAACGAGTTCCAAGGTATTATTGATCAACTTACTTCTATGAAGGTGACCTTCGAGGATGAGGTAAATGCTCTGTGACTGCTGAAGTCTCTTCCAGACTCTTAGGAGATATTATAGTTTCTCTAATCAACTCCTCTCCCGGAGGCATCATTACTATAGAGATTGTCAAGAGTGGCATCCTAAACGAAGAGGTGATAAGGAAGTCTCAAGGAATATCAGGCTCTTCCTTAAGAGTTGTTATCCTTTTTACTGAGCCAGAAGGAGAGGCAGGAGCAAGAACAGGGGAAGGAATAATGAGAGCAACTAAAGCAGTGGGAAGTCTAGGTCATGATACCAGAATGTGGAGTGTCACTACTACCACAAGAAGGGTCATATTCAGAATTTTTGTTATACTCTGAAGAATGACTAGAAGAAGAAGGAAGAGTCCTCAAATAAAAAGACAGATACTCATACTACTGACACTGTCTCTACAGAGGAGGACGATCTCATCATTCTTAGAGATGATGTCATAGCTTCGCGCTTGTGCGATGATAGGAGCTAGATTGTGGACTCAGGTGGTTCTGCACAAGTCTCCCATAATAGAGTGTTGTTTGCCACTTACACGACTAACAACTGTGGAGTGCTTAAAATGGGCAACGGTGACACGTCTAAAGTCATCAGGAGGGGATACATGCATCTGAAGACTAGCACGAGAGGTTTGCTAATTTTGAAGAACGTGTAGCATGTACCCGACTTTCGCTTCAACCTAATTTTAATTGGAAAGCTAGGTGATAAGGGACACCTGAGTGTCTTTGGTTGAGATTTTTGGATTCTTATCGAGGGGTCGCTAGTAGTGGATGGAGGCTATAGAGAAACTGGTCTATACTACATGGAGAGGAGACCTGAAGTTGCTTAGACCAACACTGTTAGAGATGGTGTATCCACATCCCTATTGTATAGGAGATTGAGTCACATTAGCCAAAAGAGCCTATGATGTCTCACCAAAAAAAGACGATATTTGATCTATACGTGGATTAGTTGGAGAGATGTGACCACTGCATGGTTAAGAAGCAGAATAGAGAATCTTTTCAGAGCCACACTTCCACCAGGAGATCCGAGCCACTAGAGCTCGTACATACTGATGTTTGCGGAATACTGAAAGTTTAGATGAGGGGAAGATCGTCTTACTTTATGAGGTTCATCAATGATTCTTCAAGAAAACTTTGGATCTACACTATTAAGACCCAAGATGAGGTTCTCGAAACTTTTTGAAAATTTCATGCTGAGGTGGAGATGCAATCCGAGAAGAAACTAAAATGCTTCAAATCTGATAATGGAGGAGAGTATATTGGTCTCTTTGATGAGTACTGTAGAGAGTAAGGGATCAGACATGAAAATACTCCGTCCAAGACGCTGCAGCTGAATGACGTATCTAAAAGAATGAATAGAACATTGGTGGAGAAGATGAGGTGCTTCCTATCTGAGTCAAAGCTTTCTGACATATTTTGGGGGTGAGTCTTTATATACGGCTGCACACATCAACCTCTCTCCCAGATATGCATTACATGAGGATGTTCCTAATAGGGTCTGGTATGAGAATGACCCTTCATATAGTCACTTGAGGTCTTTGGCTGCAAGGCCTTTGTGCACGTCCTTCGGGACGAAATATCGAAGTTGAATTCTAAGACCCGACAATGTATATTTTTGGGATATGGACGTAGTGGCAAGTTTAGCTATGTATTCTTTGATTTAGTTGAGTAGAAACTAATTATACACAGTCACGATGCTATATTTTATGAGGATCATACTATAGTTGATCCTAAGAAGTCTGACAAGGCCGACTGTCACACTGGTATTAAGTCTCCTATGATTGGAAGTGATGATACTAAGAAGGTTGCAGAGCCTGAGCCGATACACGACATTGAGACACTTCCAGATCATGAGCATGTTATTGATGGAAAGCCTATAGAGGAAATCACTGATGGTGTGCTTATACCAGCAGGTGAGCATGCTCCACAGAGTTTTGATAGAGTTAGACACCCATCTTTGAGATACTATACTAACGAGTATATTCTGTTGACTGATGTCGGGAAGCCTGAGTGCTTTAATGAAGCAGTGCAGAGCTCGGAGAAAAAAGAATGGATGGTTGCTATGTAGTAGGAGATGTAGTCTCTACAGGAAAACAATACATATGATTTGGTGA
Source organism: Platanthera guangdongensis (assembly GCA_039583875.1). Taxonomy (NCBI): domain Eukaryota; kingdom Viridiplantae; phylum Streptophyta; class Magnoliopsida; order Asparagales; family Orchidaceae; genus Platanthera; species Platanthera guangdongensis. The sequence goes on along the minus strand of CM077147.1, from coordinate 12,058,734 downwards.
GATTGCCTAAGGGCAAGAGGCTCTGAAGAATCAATGGATTTTTAGAGTAAAGCAGGGAGATCCCACGACACCACTCAGATATAAGGCTAGATTAGTAGTGAAGGGCTTTAATCAAAAACATGAAGTTGATTTTGATGAGATCTTCTCTCCTATTGTGAAGATGTCATCTATCCAGGTAGTTATTGGTCATGCTGCGAGGCTAGACCTAGAGATCAAGTAGATGAATGTTAAGACCCCGTTTTACATGTCGATCTTGAGGAGGAGCTATTTATGGAGCAACATGAAGGTTTTAGGGTCAAAGGGAAGGAGATTCTAGTCTATCGCCTGAAGAAGAGTTTGTATGACCCGAAACAGGTCCCGTGATAGTGTTATAAGATGTTTGATGCTTTTATGGGGGAGATTGGCTTCAAGAGGACCACGCTTGATCAATGTGTGTTTGTGAAGCAATATGCTATAGATGTTTTCATTATATTACTCCTATATGTAGATGACATGCTAATAGTTGGTATGAGCACTACTCGCATTGCCGAGCTGAAGATGCAATTATGCTCTACATTTGTAATGAAGGACTTGAGAGGTGCGAAGACCATCCTAAGGATGCATATTCGGAGATATAGATGCTCCAAGTTACTTTGGTTATCACAAGAAAGATATATCAAGCAGGTGCAATAGAGATTCAGTATGGATCAAACAAAGAAGGTAAGCGCCCCGCTTCCAGCTCACTTTAAACTTACTGCTGACCAATGCTCAATCACACCTGATGAGAAAGAGTAGATGCAGAAGGTCCCCTATGCTTTTGTAGTTGGCAGTCTTATATACGGGATAGTGTGCACCCACCCTGATATATATATATATATATATATATATATATATATATATATATATATATATATATATATATATATATATATATATATATATATATATATATATATATAACATATGTGGTTGACACTATTAGTAGGTTTCTCTCCAATCCCGGGAGAGAGCATTAGAACGCTGTGAAGTGAATTCTAAGGTACCTACATAGGATGTCAAATTTGACGTTAAAGTTCGAAGGTAGTGAGCTAGAGTTACTGGGCTACACTGATGTTGATTTGGCTGGAGATTTGGACTCCAGAAGATCGACTTTTGGGTACCTAATCCTATTTGCAGGGGGTGTTGTGTCGTGATAGTCTAGACTATAGAAGTGCGCCACACTGTCGACTACAGAGATAGAGTTTATTGTAGTCACTGAGCCAAAAAAAGAGCTTATTTAGATGAACATTTCATCAAGGAGTAGGGTTTCACTCAGAAGCGCTACACACTTCTATGCAACAATCAGAGTGCAATTCATTTAGGGAAGAACACCACCTTCCACTCGAGGTCCAAGTATATTAACATGTGGTTTCAATGAATACACAACTCTTGAGTAGAAAGAGCTGGATTTGCAGAAGGTGCACACAAATGACAATGAAGCAGATATGCTTATGAAGTCCGTGTCGAGAGGGAAGTTCGAGCACTGCGTGTGGATCGCCGGCATGATTGTTTCCTCCACATAAAGTAAATGTGAGAATAAGTTGTTGGGTACAGTTCTCGTCCTTTGTGGAGAAAACTGTTGAGTTCGAGTCTTATTAACTCGAATTTGGTGTTGCTGATCGAATGTGAAGACATGTTGTTGGAGGACCTGGTGGGAGGGAAATTAGAGATTCTAGGGAATATTGTCAGAATGACATGTTTTCTTCACTTCGTCGAAAAGAGGGAGATTTGTAAATATAATTTCCTCCTAAGTGCGAAAGAGACTAGCCAACTTTGATCATGTTTTTCATGACAAGTGTGAAAAGGAGAAGTTGTCTTGACCTTTAAACCAATATGTGTTTTTTTGACTAAAGAAAGTTTCATGGAAGCTTCATCTGCATGTCATCTATCACATCTAGCTCCTTGGTTTTGGCCCTATAAATGAGGATGAAAGATGAGGGGTAAGACATCCACTTCTCTCTAAACTCAAGCATTAGAAGATTTCTAGAGAGACATTTGGGCAATCGTCTCAGTTTGAGAGAGCTTTCGGACGTCGTTGTACGACGTTGATGATGAGTACTTTGGCTACACGGATTGGATCTGGAGCAGATTTGGGCAATGATTCAAAAAAGCATCTTGGAGATGATTTGAATAATCCGTCTCATCCTCCGCCGTCGGTAACTTGCAATTTTTTGTTACTATTTATTATATTGTGTAGTGTGAAGTTTGTGAAGATCCTATAAGAATCAAGGAGGATAAGACTTGTAATTGTCTATTGTTTCATAAATTATAGTGATGGCTTTCCGAGTTGGACTCTGATCGTCCCATGATTTTTACCCTATTGGGTTTCCACGTTAAATCCATGTATCACTTTTATTATTCTTGCTTTATGATGTGTTTGTGTATCGGCATACCGCTAAGTGCTCGTGTTGGTACTTGCTCGAACTAATTTGCAGGTGCTCTGGTCGGACTTGCGTGCTCTCTAGCACAACAAAATTTAGGACCTCGAGTTTGCTAACATCAATATTCTACGGTTCCGATGTTCGACGATAACCACCAGGATATGCTCTCTAACTCAAGAAACATGTGGTTGTTAAATTTTCTCAACGTGGTCAGCAAGATAGTCCAAACGCCAAATTAATATCTTCGGAACTACCCAGTTCGCACGTTGAACCAGCGGAAACCCGAAGAACAGAGGTTAATCCCAACAAACAATGGAAGCACAAGCAGGTCTATTATCATTCACTTCTTTACAACACGAGGCATACATAGCGAGACATGATTTCGCTAGTATAACAGTTGTAAACAGAAAGCATCAAAAACAGGCCGGGCGGACAGCACCGGAGTCCGCCGAGACCGCGAGGTCGCCGAGTCCGCTGAGATCGCCCGCACTAAGCTGCAGTCCGCCGAATCACCACGGAGTCCGACGAAGCCGCGAGGCCGCGCGGACACACCGTTATTTGCCTCCTGCTGAACCTGAACTGAGGAACACCCTACCCGCCTGAAGCCGGCGGACAGGTTATTGAAGCTGGCAAAGATGAAACATAACTGACAAGCCGCAGAGCGACCTCCTGCTGAGTCCGCAGAGACCGCACACTTCCAAGTACTTGACCGAAGTCACAACCAAACTCCTGGCTCCTTGAAGCTACCCGCGCGACCTGCACACAGCAAACCGTCAGCCTGAAACAATCCGCGCGGACTGACAAACATAGACCGCAGCTCCTTGCCCAACCCAACTTACTGTTCACTCAAGTTACTTAGGTTACTGTAGATGTGCCAGGGGGGTCCTATTTATAGGCACGGTGAGGAGTGTGGTCACCGCCCAAGAGATAGCGACACCGCCCCAGCCCGCGCGATAGCAAACCTCCGTCCGCCGAGTCCGCAAGGACTTAGCCGGATACCAAGGAAAACCGCCAGGATCAAGGCAACCATTGACGAACCCTCTCCAGTCCGCCCAAGCTATGCAGACAAGGCATCAGCCCGCAAAGCTTCAACCACTGCAGGACAGCAACCCCCTTCAATGGCAGTCCGCACCAACCCGAGGCAGTCCGCAAGACTCACACCCCAATCCGCCACAAGTCCACGACCAAAGGCAGACAGCAACAGTCCGCCCGGTCACAGCGGACTTGGCGGATACGGCGGACACCATGAACTTGGCACAATGTGTGACCAAGTCCAAAACCATCAAAGGCCAATGCGAGCATGGCGGACACAAACTCCCGTCCGCCAAACACCCTAGCACAGACCGCCATCAGTCCGCGAGCTCCTCGCACTCCTGTCCAACGCAGCAGCCATCTCCCGGACTCCAAACACCAGTCCGCCAACCGGTCTCCACAGCAGAGCACCTGCTGTAATCACCAGAGCTCGACAAGGCCTCAGCCAAGCTCTAAGCCCAGTCCGCAATAGCCCATACCGCGGACACGCTAGTCCGCAAGCTTCCCGCGAACATGAGCCAACCCGCCTATCAGCACAAGCTTGCTCCTGCAGCCACTGAGCAATGCACCGGTCCGCAAGCCTCCATCCGCTCAGGCCGCCACTTGGCAAAGCCAATCAGCAAACACCCTATCCTCAGAAACCAGGCCGCATAGTCCGCGGACTCCATGCAAACAACCCGCTCAGAAGACAGCCGGCTTTTCACTAGACCTTCCACCAGGACGCACAACACAGTCCGCCCAGTCCGCCTAATCCGCCAATGCTGTCCGCCCCAGGCCGCCCGGCCTGTCCCGTCAACCACTTCCACTTCACAAATTTCAACACTCCCCCTTGAAGTGGGAAGTGGTGACCAAGCCCAGCAAGTTGCGCAAGCGTTCAAAGGGCCCCTTCGACAGTGTGTAACGCCCCGAAACTCAAAGGAGCGAAGGGGGACATTTTGGGCCAGTTTGGGTTCTGGCTGAAGGCACACGGCCTGGGATACGGGCGTGTCCCAGGGCGTGTCAAGCGCGTGTCGGCACTTAGCCGCGAAGTCGTCGAGTTATACTCGACGATTCATTGAGAATGGGCACACGGCCTGCGACACGGGCGTGTCGCAGGGCGTGTCGACCCGTGTCGACACTTAGCCGCGGAGTCGTCGAGATATACTCGACGATTCGTCGAGAATGGGCACACGGCCCGCGACACGGGCGTGTCGCCGGGCATGTCGACCCGTGTCGACGATCGTCCCGGGGAAGTCGTCGAGATTTGCTCGACGATCGTCGAGACAAGGCACACGGCCTAGGACACGGGCGTGTCCAAGGCCGTGTCATCAAGTCGTCAAACTGCACGCGACGAAATGTCGAGACCATGTACACGGCCTGGGGCCCAGGCGTGTCAAGGTGACACGGGCAAGGACACGGGCGTGTCCTAGAACCCGTGCAGTGCTCGGGTTGAAAATGGGGAAAAATCATGGGGTACACGGCCGGCCTCACGGCCGTGTCAGCTGGAACACGGGCGTGTCAGCTCGAACACGGGCGTGTTCGATACCCGTGTGAGGTTCCAAGAGATTCGATTTTGACGGCGAATGCGGCACACGGCCCTGGACACGGGCGTGTGCCAGGCCGTGTTCGGTCCAGATTGGGCATTTCAGCCCCGAATCAAAGCCGTTCGTTTTCTTAGGTTGAGATCCAACGGCTGGGGGTTGTTCCTGAAGGGATATACCCGGGTTTTGACTTAGAAAATCCATCACTTTCATACCTTATCATCTCTCCAAGTCCTTGGAGAAAGAGGAGAGCCATTGGAGGAAAAAGAACTAGATCCCGCCATTTGAGGAGCTTCGGAGCTCCAAATCGCGAGCCGACTCCGGATCCACGGAGGCAACGCAAGTGCGGTGATTTCCATCCGATTACTTTTCAATGGCGCCAAAGAGGAACTCAAGGGTAACGATCCTCATCTTGAGCATGAGTCGCTCTCTTTCTTTGCATATGAAGCCCGCTCTCACGAGTTTGCGGAGAGTTGGAGGCGTTCCTTCGGGTAGATATGTGAAGTCCCCGTTGTTTAGAGTCCGTATGCGAGAACAGACATAGGCATAATGTGTGAAGCCTACCCGGACATGTTGGTCTGGATCGGTGATGTTGCATTGCATAAGGCCGGAGAAGACTCCGTGCTATTGGTTGTTTTTCGGGTTTTCTACGGGGTAGATTGCAGCAGGGAGCCTTGGGGATTAACCCAAAGGTGCACCCGGAAAACTGGGCGGATACGAGATCTTGTCAACTTGGTGGCCTGAGAGCCAACTTGAACATAACGGGGTTATGTGACTTGTGATAGAATGGGACTCGGAGGAAGTTTGACCCGCGCAAATGGCTTAAATTGTCGTTGCGATGTGAGCACGGGTTAGATGGAACCGTACCCGCGTTATGTCGTTCGGTTAGAGAGACCTAAGGTTACGTGGCACTCGCCGTTGGCATAGATGTGAGTCTTCGGCGGTCAATGGCTTAAATTGACGTGACCCATGCCAAGAAGACAAATTGCTCATAGGTTTGGCCGTCTTAGTGGCGGTGGTGAGTCCGGAATGTTAATGGCTTTAATTGACGTGACATCGACCGGTTCACCGAGAATGTGCCCTGAGTGCACGGGGCGTGTGGCCGTACGAGCCAACGTCTGTGATGAAATGGCTATGGATATATACATTGCTCGCTTATGCTAACGAAATGCAGGGAAGGAGCATCGCCGCCCCGAGTTGGGGGCGGGATCATTATAATTTGGTCAGCATTGCTGACCGTTGCCTTGTTTTGTCACCGTGCGGTGGTTTGTTGCTTGCAGGTGCAGCTGGACCAAGCGGTCAATAGCGGGCTAAAGCCCTTTTTGCGAAGCTGGCCCTCGAAGGCCCAAGTAGAAGTGTTTACTGCTTTATTCATGTATGACCGGCCTGCGTGCCGTGGTTTGTAAAACATGTAATTTTCAAGTGAAACACTTTGTAAGTCCTTAAGGCCGGTTTTGGGTATTTTTGTATAACATTCCTTTTGGTATTAGTGGACATTCATGCTCCTATGCTGGGTTCTTGTTTACAACTCTTAAACTGCTTCCGCTAGAATGCTCTGTGTAGGACGTTGAGATTGGTTGGATGGTTTCCATACGTAACCACCCGGTCTGTCTGTGGTATATGGCGTCGGGCCCCGGCCGGACCTACTGATATATACTATGCGGCGGATAGGGGGTGTTATAATTTGGTATCAGACTACTGGTTTTGGTCGGGCTTAAACTGAATTCGTGGGAGAATTCTTTTTAAGGGGTGGTGAGCACATTGTGTGCGTCATCGTTATAATGGTAAAAGAACCCATGAATGTCCACTTAGGAATGAAAATACTCGTGTTTGAGGAACCTGCGTGTTCCTATAATTGCTGTTTGCAATTTATTTGATCGCTTAACGGTGTTTTGTACCACTATAGGTGACCAGAAGTGGTGTTGGGCCGTCAGAACGCCGAGTTTCTGAGGCTAGTAGTGCGCCGGAAGTTGCTCCCGCAACACCTCTGTCGGCTGAGAATATACGATTGGTGGCTGAAGCGGTGTTGGCCGTGATAAATGCGCAGCCTGGAAGGCAAGCGCAGCAGCCCGCTCCTGTGATGGAGCAAGTACCTCTTCAAGAGGCTGAGCCGAGGAGGGTGGAGCAAGTGGTTGTGGAACCAATAATGCCAAAGAGGGCAACTGAGAGGCAGCTAAAGCATGTAATGAGCTTTAACCCTCCGTTATTCTCGGGGTTGGGAACCCCATCTCAGGCTGAAGACTGGCTCTCCAGGGTGAAGAGAGTCATGACAGCGACGGAGGCGGAGGAGTGGCAAATGACCACCATCGCTACGTTCCTTTTGGACGGTGAAGCGAGGATGTGGTGGGAAGGATTGGAGTTGCATCATTTGAGAGGTAGACAACTGATAGACGTTCCGATGGAAGAGTTCTCGGGATTGTTCTTAGCAAGATACCTCCCTTCTACTCAGAGGATTTCAATGGAGAATGAGTTCCTGAAGTTGGTGCAGGGTGAGAGGAGCGTGGATGAATATCTCCACGAGTTTACGCGTTTGAGTCGTTATGCTAGATCCACCATCATGGATGAGGAGCGCAAGACTAATCGCTTCTTTGAAGGCTTGAGGGATGAGTTGAGACTACTACTGTCGGGGCCGATGACGCAGGGTTTCTTAACCTTGGTCAATACTTCCCGGTCCTTGGAGAAGGACATGAAGAGCGTGCAAGCGAAGAAAAGCTTGAGTGAAAAGAAATCTGAGTTCAGAGTGCCGACTACTTCAAAGTCCGGCTATCGGAGGGCTTTCAAGAAGCATAGGACTTCGGGTCCAGCTCCTTCTGGTGCTTCTGGGGCGACTGCGAGTCGGACCCCGGGCGCGTGCTTTACGTGTGGAAAGACGGGGCATTTCGCCCGTGATTGTTGGAGCGGACGTCCTAAGTCCGAGAGGAGGCCGGGAGCTACCTATGAAGAGAAAGGAAAGACGGTGGAGTCGACCGCATCCCATTATGCTCCGGCCCAACCAAGGGTCTACAATCTTGGCCAACAGGAGGCCATTAAACAAGCCGATATGGTGACAGGTACGATTTAATTTATAGCAAGTCACTTTCTTTATATGCTTGTTATGCACATGTTACCTTACCACTACTTGTTTAGGATTTGTATTGATTTGTGAAAATCCGGCACGAGCACTCTTCGATACGGGAGCTTCACACTCCTTCTTGTCCGAAGGATTTGTATCACGCATCGGAGCCCCTTCTTCGATGGCGAAGGACAAGTTTGATGTGTTGTTGCCCAATGGGTGTTCGATGCGAGCGGATAGGATCTGCGATGTTAAGATTCGTATTGGGGAGCAGGAGTTTGACCTGCGGGCGTCCTTACTTCCGTTGGTGGAGTTCGACGTCATATTTGGCATGGACTGGCTCTCGGAGCAGCAGGCCCATATAGATTGCGGTAGCAAGGAAGTCAAGCTGTGAGCAAGTCGTGAAATGACTTTTACGGGCTTAAAGGGGTCGAGCAAGACGTTGATGTCTGCTCTTCAGGTGGTGAAGGCGGTTCGTGCTGGTGCAGAACTGTTCTTTACACTACTGGAGGTTGCAAAGCCGAAGCCCGCGTTGGATTGTATTTCAGTGGTATCAGAATACCCTGATGTGTTCCCCGCGGATCTTCCTGGAGCCCCGCCTCAGCGGGAGATAGATTTTACGATCGAGCTAGTGCCAGATGCAAAGCCTGTGTCACGATCTCCGTATCGGCTAGCGCCTAAGGAAATGGCGGAGCTGAAAGTTCAACTGCAAGAGTTGTTGGAGCAAGGGTATGTGCGCCCGAGTTCTTCGCCTTGGAGCGTACTGGTCCTCTTTGTTAAGAAGAAGGACGGAAGCTTGAGGTTATGTATTGATTATCGGGAGCTAAACAAGCTGACTGAGAAGAATAAGTACCCGATCCACCGGATTGATGATCTCTTCGATCAGTTAGTCGGGTCGACGGTGTACTCGAAGTTGGATCTCAAGGCTGGATACTATCAGCTGCGGATAAGGGAGAGTGATATCCCGAAGACAGCATTTAGTACGAGATACGAGCATTATGAGTTTATGGTCATGCCATTTGGGCTGACTAATACGCCGTCGGTGTTCATGGATTTGATGAACAGGACGTTCAGGGAGTACTTGGACCATTTCGTGATCGTCTTCATCGACGATATTTTGGTGTACTCGCAAAGTGAGGAAGATCACTTCAAGCATCTTCATTTGGTGTTGGAGACGCTAAGGAGAAACCAGTTGTATGCCAAGTTCTCGAAGTGCGAGTTTTGGCTCTCCTCAGTGGCGTTCCTCGGGCATATAGTGAGTGGAGAGGGTATTGCGGTGGATCCGGCGAAGATTGTTGCAATACGGGAGTGGCCTGAGCTTGCTACGGTAGCAGAAGTCCGGAGCTTTTTGGGGCTTGCCGAATATTATAGGCGCTTCGTAGAGAACTTCTCGCGGATAGCGTTACCTCTCACTACTTTGACGAGGAAGGAGCATAAGTTCGTTTGGACGCCGGAGTGCGCGCGAGCTTTTGAGGAATTGAAGTGTCGGTTGACCACGGCGCCTGTGCTGAGTTCGCCATGTGGAACCGAAGGCTATGAGATATATAGCGATGCTTCAGGCAGCGGTTTGGGTTGCGTGCTACTGCAGCACGGAAGCGTGATAGCTTATGGCTCGAGACAGCTAACAGTGCACGAGAGGAATTATCCGGTCCATGACTTGGAGTTAGCGGCCGTGATTTTTGCCTTGAAGCTGTGGAGACACTATTTGTACGGTGTGAAGATTGATATCTATACCGATCACAAGAGCCTAAAGTACCTGATTGATCAGAAAGATCTGAATATGCGGCAGCGTAGATGGATGGAGTTCCTGGGGGACTATACATTCAAGATCCACTACGTGCCTGGCAAAGGGAATGCGGTTGCGGACGCGTTGAGTCGCCGAGCCCCAGCTCAAGCCAATTGGCTATCGGTGCATGATGAGCGGTTGGTGCGGGAGTTGGAAGCATTGGAGATTGTTTGTGTGGATAGACAATCAAGTGCTGAAGCAGTTCATGATAGAGGCTCTGGATGGGTCAAATTCCCAATTCGTCGTGGAGTACGGATTGCTTTGGAAAGACGGTCGTCTGTGCGTCCCAAGCGTGGGCAATTTACGGGTGGAGTTGTTGTACGAGGCACACCATACCAAGTACTCGATTCACCCGGGGAGCACGAAGATGTACCGCGATGTAAAGAAACTGTTTTGGTGGCCGGGTTTGAAGAAAGATGTGGCGCTATACGTAGCAAAGTGCCAAACCTGCGCCTTGGTAAAGGCGGAGTGCCAAAAGCCGGGAGGATTTCTTAAGTCCTTGCCTATTCCGGAGTGGAAATTTGACGACATCTCTATGGACTTTGTGCACGGTTTGCCAAGGTCGCAAAAGGGGAACGACGCCATTTGGGTGGTCGTGGATCGATTAACGAAGGTGTCGTATTTTATTCCGCATAGGAAGGATGATCCGGTGGAGAAGTTGGCAAAGCTTTATGTGGATAACATAGTACGGCTTCATGGTGTGCCCCGCAGCATCGTGAGTGACCGAGATGGGCGGTTCACGTCCAATGATTGGAGGCTGGTGCAGCAAATGTTGGGAACAAAGCTGAAATTCAGCACAACCTTCCATCCACAAACAGATGGGCAGACTGAGAGGGTCAATAGAACCATGGAAGACATGCTTCGCATGTGTGTCTTGGATTTTGGAAAGCAATGGGAAGACCACCTTTATTTGGTGGAGTTCGCATACAACAATAGCTACCAAGCAAGTATTCAGATGGCGCCTTTCGAGGCCCTATATGGTAGAAGATGTCGCATGCCGTTGTCTTGGTTAGAAACGGGTGAGTCAAAGTTGTATAAGCGATCGGAAGTGGAGGATGCTACTTCTTTGATGAGAACGATTCGGGAGAGGTTGCTTATCGCTCAGGACCGGCAAGCAAAGTACTATAATGCCAAGCACAGGAACGTGGAGTTCGCTGTGGGCGATTATGTATACTTAAAGATCAAGCCGTTCAAGGGTGTCTCGCGGGTGCGACGATTGAAAAAGCTAAGCCCGAGGTACCTTGGACCGTTTGAGGTTCTGGAGCGAGTTGGTGAAGCGGCCTATAGGTTGAAGCTTTTAGTGGAGCTAAGTGGTTTACACGATGTATTCCACATTTCGGTGCTTCGGAAGGCGGTGCAAGAGCCTACGCAAGTGATCGCGGTTGATCAAGTGCCGGTGGATAGTGGGCTAACGACAAAGGTCAAGCCCGTGTGGATTGAGGACTCGGAGGTCAAGCGGCTACGCAATAAAGAGATCAGGATGGTAAAGGTCCGGTGGGACAATTGCGGTCGCGAGGAGCTCTCTTGGGAGCGAGAGCAGACTATGCTTGACGAGTATCCGGAGTTGTTCCACTCAGGTACAAAATTTTGTTTTTGTATGTCTTTCCTTTATGTAATTTCGTGGGCGAAATTCTTTTAAGAGGGGGAGAGTTGTAACGCCCCGAAGCTCAAAGGAGCGAAGGGGGACGTTTTAGGCCAGTTTGGGTTCTGGTTGAAGGCACACGGCCTGGGACACGGGCGTGTCCCAGGGCGTGTCAAGCGCGTGTCGGCACTTAGCCGCGAAGTCGTCGAGTTATACTCGACGATTCGTTGAGAATGGGCACACGGCCTGCGACACGGGCGTGTCGCAGGGCGTGTCGACCCGTGTCGACACTTAGCCGCGGAGTCGTCGAGATATACTCGACGATTCGTCTAGAATGGGCACATGGCCCGCGACACGGGCGTGTCGCCGGGCGTGTCGACCCGTGTCAACGATCGTCCCGGGGAAGTCGTCGAGATTCGCTCGACGATCGTCGAGACAAGGCACACGGCCTAGGACACAGGCGTGTCCAAGGCCGTGTCATCAAGTCGTCGAACTGCACGTGACGAAATGTCGAGACCATGTACACGGCCTGGGGCCCAGGCGTGTCAAGGTGACATGGGCAAGGACACGGGCGTGTCCTAGAACCCGTGCAGTGCTCGGGTTGAAAATGGGGAAAAATCATGTGGTACACGGCCGGCCTCACGGCCGTGTCAGCTGGAACACGTGCGTGTCAGCTCGAACACGGGCGTGTTCGATACCCGTGTGAGGTTCCAGGAGATTCGATTTTGACGGCGAATGCGGCACACGGCCCTGGACACGGGCGTGTGCCAGGCCGTGTTCGGTCCAGATTGGGCATTTCAGCCCCGAATCAAAGCCGTTCGTTTTCTTAGGTTGAGATCCAACGCCTGCTGGTTGTTCCTGAAGGGATATACCCGGGTTTTGACTTAGAAAATCCATCACTTTCATACTTTATCATCTCTCCAAGTCCTTGGAGAAAGAGGAGAGCCATTGGAGGAAGAAGAACTAGATCCCGCCATTGGAGGAGCTTCAGAGCTCCGAATCGCGAGCCGACTCCGGATCCACGGAGGCAACGCAAGTGCGGTGATTTCCATCCGATTACTTTTCAATGGCGCCAAAGAGGAACTCAAGGGTAACGATCCTCATCTTGAGCATGAGTCGCTCTCTTTCTTTGCATAGGAAGCCCGCTCTCGCGAGTTTGCGGAGAGTTGGAGGCGTTCCTTCGGGTAGATATGTGAAGTCCCCGTTGTTTAGAGTCCGTATGCGAGAACAGACATAGGCATGATGTGTGAAGCCTACCCGGACATGTTGGTCTGGATCGGTGATGTTGCATTGCATAAGGCCGGAGAAGACTCCGTGCTATTGGTTGTTTTTCGGGTTTCTACGCGGTAGATTGCAGCAGGGAGCCTTGGGGATTAACCCAAAGGTGCACCCGGAAAACTGGGCGGATACGAGATCTTGCCAACTTGGTGGCCTGAGAGCCAATTTGAACATAACAGGGTTATGTGACTTGTGATAGAATGGGACTCGGAGGAAGTTTGACCCGCGCAAATGGCTTAAATTGTCGTTGCGATGTGAGCACGGGTTAGATGGAACCGTACCCGCGTTATGTCGTTCGGTTAGAGAGACCTAAGGTTACGTGGCACTCGCCGTTGGCATAGATGTGAGTCTTCGGCGGTCAATGGCTTAAATTGACGTGACCCATGCCAAGAAGACAAATTGCTCATAGGTTTGGCCGTCTTAGTGGCGGTGGTGAGTGCGGAATGTTAATGGCTTTAATTGACGTGACATCGACCGGTTCACCGAGAATGTGCCCTGAGTGCACGGGGCGTGTGGCCGTATGAGCCAACGTCTGTGATGAAATGGCTATGGATATATACATTGCTCGCTTATGCTAACGAAATGCAGGGAAGGAGCATCGCCGCCCCGAGTTGGGGGCGGGATCATTATAATTTGGTCAGCATTGCTGACCGTTGCCTTGTTTTGCCACCGTGCGGTGGTTTGTTGCTTGCAGGTGCAGCTGGACCAAGCGGTCAATAGCGGGCTAAAGCCCTTTTTGCGAAGCTGGCCCTCGAAGGCCCAAGTAGAAGTGTTTACTGCTTTATTCATGTTTGACCGGCCTGCGTGCCGTGGTTTGTAAAACATGTAATTTTCAAGTGAAACACTTTGTAAGGCCTTAAGGCCGGTTTTGGGTATTTTTGTATAACATTCCTTTTGGTATTAGTGGACATTCATGCTCCTATGCTGGGTTCTTGTTTACAACTCTTAAACCGCTTCCGCTAGAATGCTCTGTGTAGGACGTTGAGATTGGTTGGATGGTTTCCATACGTAACCACCCGGTCTGTCTGTGGTATATGGCGTCGGGCCCCGGCCGGACCTACTGCTATATACTATGCGAGGGATAGGGGGTGTTACACAGTGGCTTCGTGAAGATGTCAGCAAGATTATCTTCACTCCGAACATGCCCGACCAGCAGAGATCCTTCCAACACCTTCTCCCTGACGAAATGGTGATCAATCTCTATATGCTTTGTCCTGGCGTGACACACTGGATTGTTGACCAGTTTGAGAGCACTCTCATTGTCACCCCGGAGTAAAGTAGGCCCTTGCACTTCTTCATGAACATCCTCTATAAGTCTCCTCAACCAAACGGCTTCCCGAGCAGCCAAGGCCGAAGCCTTATACTCCGCCTCCGTGGTTGAAACCGACACCGAGTCCTGCTTCTTGCTACACCACGAGATGCTAGCTGAACCGCAAGTGAACACATAACCTGAAGTAGACCTTCGATCATCCGAATCACCGCCATAGTCAGCATCCGTGTACCCGAGCAATGCAAACTCCGCGTCCCTTCTATAGAGGAGTCCCATATCAGAAGAAGCCTTGACATACTTCAGAATTCCCTTCGCCGCCACTAGATGAGATTTCCTTGGTTCAGCCATATACTGACTTACTCGGCCAACAACATAAGCAATATCCGGCCTTGTAATCGTCAGGTAAATCAAGCTCCCAACAAGAGCCCTGAACACCAAGGGATCATGAAGAACCCTTCCCTCATCTCGTCGAAGCTTAAGCCCAGATTCCAGTGGAGTAGAGCACTTCTTCCCTTCGCCCATGCCGAACCGCTTCACAATACGATCAGCATACCCTTTCTGGCAAATGAGAACCCCGCACTCCTTCCTCTCCACTTCCAGACCGAGAAAGTGATGCAACTCTCCCAAGTCCTTCATCTCGAAGCGTATAGCAAGCTCAACCATGAGCCTTGCTACTTCCCCCTCCGAATTCCCTGTGATGATCATGTCATCCACATACAGCAGGACCAAGACTCGTAGCTGTCCCTTCTTCTTGACGAACAAGCTTGAATCAGAGTTGGAAGCAAAGTATCCACAGAATTGCAAGTACTCTACAATCTTCCCATACCACGCTCTAGGAGCTTGCTTCAACCCATAGAGAGCCTTCCTGAGTTTACAGACATAGTCCGGATGCTTTTCAGAGACAAAACCAGGCGGCTGATCCATGAAGATGTCCTTGTCAATCTCTCCGTAAAGAAAAGCATTCTTCACATCGAGTTGCCACAACCTCCATCCCTTGCTAGCAGCCAAGGCGATCACCACCCTTACTGAAGTCATATTCGCAACTGGACTGAATGTCTCCTCATAGTCTTATCCATACTGCTGTGAGAATCCTCTAGCGACCAGGCGAGCTTTGAACCTATCAATGCTCCCATCAGCCTTCTTCTTCAACTTATACACCCACTTGCAAGTAACCGGAGTAATGCCATCAACCTTGGGCACAAGGTCCCAGGTTTCATTCTTCTTCAGAGCATCAATCTCTTCTTTCATGACACCTTCTCACTCCTTCACTCCAGTGGCCTCGTTGAAGTTTGCAGGCTCTTGCTCATCCAGAGGACCTGCAAAGAAGCAGGAGACAAAGCACACTGCATTCCTATCACAGTACCGAGCCGGTGGCTTAACCACCCTCTTCGATCTCCGAAGACACGACTCCTTGCTCACGGCTTCAGTTGCTTCTTCAGGCTCCACTCCTACCTGGGGCAAACATTGAGCAGTGCTCCCCCTACTTCCTGAGCCAGAAAGCTCAGCCTCGGAGTTCGAAGCAACAGGAGCTGCTGGTGAAACAGCAAGCTCCTCTTCCAAGCCTTCAGCAGCTACCACCGGTGCTTCATCAACCTTGCTACTTCCGGTTAGCTCAATCGAGCCACCTCCATATGACGTCAGCTCGTCAAAGACAACGTCTCTTTACACCACGAACTTCTTCGTCACAGGGTCCATGCATTTCCATCCCTTCTTCCGCTCATCGTAGCCAACAAAGACAAGTTTCCTTGCCTTCGCATCCAGCTTTGTCCGTGAAGCATCCGGGACATGCACGTAGCAAGTTGAACCGAACACCCTAAGGTGTCCCACACTCGGCTTCTCCTTCAGCAACAGCTCAACAGGAGTCTTCATGTTGATAGGGCTGAGTGGCATCCGGTTGATAACATAAGCAGCACAAGACATTCCCTCCGCCCAAAAGGACCTTGGGATATCTTTCGCATGAAGCCAGCATTTGCAGGTATCCGTCAGATGACGGATCTTCCGCTCCGCTACCCCATTTTGTTGTGGAGTGTGAGCACAAGTAAGCTCTCGTTGGATCCCGTGCTTCCTGTAGAAGATAGAAAACTCGGAGGAGACAAACTCACCCCCGTTATCAGTTCTAAGCTTCTTAATCCGCAAGCCAAGTCGGCCTTCTACCAACTCCTTAAACTCCACAAACAAATGGAAGGCTTCCGACTTCTCCTTTAAGAAGTACACCCAAGTATACCTTGAGTAGTCATCAACCAAGACAAGCATGTATCTGCTTCCACCAAGGCTGGCAGTAACCGTCGGTCCCAACAAGTAGCCATGAATGCACTCCAATGGTTTCTTGCTCCTTGTTTGTGATTTATCAAACGGAAGGCGATGTGCCTTACCGTATTGACAGCCCGCACAAACATGCCCATCACCAAAGGAAGACAACTTCGACAACCCCCTCACCAAACTTCTACTAGCCATTGTCTTCAGCTTGTCCATGCCAACATGCCTCAGCCTCTCATGCCAGATAGCAGCACTATCATTGGCTCTCATTCTATCAACATACGCATTGGTGGAAAGAACAAACAAGTTCTTCACCCTCCTCCCAACATGAGCAACATCAGCCTTCACCGCTGATACGTTGCGAAGGAACCTCACGTCTGTTGGCCCAAACAGAACGTGATACCCAGCGTACACCGCATTGGTCACCGAGAAGAGGTTCTTCTTCATGCCCGGCACGTGATACACACTCCTTAACATGAGTGGCCCCTGATCACTACCCAAAGACACGACCCCCTCTTTCTCTACTGCATAAACAGTATTATCAGCAGTGATAATAGCTTCATTACCTGAGTAAGCCTGCATGGAAGTGAACTTCGATTTGTCTCTGGTAAGGTGATGACTACACCCGGAGTCCACGATCCACTCGTCGTTGATGTCCTCAGCAGACCAGGCCCGGACACAAGTGCCCGTCATGAAAGCTCCGCCCCATCCTGCATCTTCACTTCTCGAGCAAGCTTCCTCCTTTCCCGCAGCATGCCCAGGCTGCAGTTTGACTTTGCAGTCTCGCTTGAAGTGCCCTCGCTGATGACACCGGTAGCACTTCAGATTCTTCTTCCAGTCCTTAGGAGCATTGCTCCTCTCCGGCAGATATGAAGTTGAAGTCTCCTTCTCACCAGCGGCCTACGCCTTCTTCTTCTTCTTCCCTTCCCATCCTTTCTTCTTGCCTGAGAAGAGAGCTTTGCTGCCTTCCTGATTCAGGTTCACTCCAGCCATCTGTCATGCCAAGCTCTCCTGCGATGCAAGCAGATTCTCCAGCTCCAGCAAAGACGGCTGAGTAGCCCACCCTTGAACAGATGTGACAAAGGCCACATATTCCTTCTGCAGGCCGCAGATAATGTGCCTTTTCATCTTCGCCTCAGAGATAGGCTCATCAAGATCCAGTGCCGACAGCTCAGCGTACAAGCTCTTCATCTTTAAGAAGTACTTGGAGATGGAAAGGTCTCCCTGAGTTGCCCCGGCCAACTCATTCTCCAGGAACTGAAGCCGCGCCACATTCTTCCTATTGAACAACTCATCAATGGTTGTCCAAATATCAGCAGCCGACTCACATCCAACGATGTGATCAAACAGTTCCAGAGACACGGCTCTCTTCAGAATGAACTCCGCCTTAGCATTTGTTCTTCTCCAGAGCCTAACCTGCTCAGCAGTACCGAACGCAGCAGTCACTTCCTGTCTGTCGTCACCACCGACGACTTCCCACAGCTCCTCGCCAAGAAGATAACTCTTCATGCACAACTTCCACTTCTTGAAGTTAGTCGGCGTTAAGAGTTCAATGCCCAGACCTCTTGCAAAACTCCCTTCCATTGCAACACCTGTTGGCACCCTTTCAGAAGCTCCGAGCAACAACACAGGTTGATCACCACTCAATCACTGAGCAACAACACTGGCTGACTTCCGCTCACGCAACTGAACCTCAGAAACCTCCCTCTGATACCATGTTAAATTTTCTCAACGTGGTCAGCAAGATAGCCCAAACGCCAAATTAATATCTTCGGAACTACCCAGTTCGCACGTTGAACCAGCGGAAACCCGAGGAACAGAGGTTAATCCCAACAAACAATGGAAGCACAAGCAGGTCTATTATCATTCACTTCTTTACAACACAAGGCATACATAGCGAGACATGATTTCGCTAGTATAACAGCTGTAAACAGAAAACATCAAAAACAAGCCGGGCGGACAGCACCGGAGTCCGCCGAGACCGCGAGGTCGCCGAGGTCGCCGAGTCCGCTGAGATCGCCCGCACTAAGCTGCAGTCCGCCAAATCACCACGGAGTCCGCCGAAGCCGCGAGGCCGCGCGGACACACCGTTATTCGCCTCCTGTTGAACCTGAACTGAGGAACACCCCTACCCGCCTGAAGCCGGCGGACAGGTTATTGAAGCTGGCAAAGATGAAACAGAACTGACAAGCCGCAGAGCGACCTCCTGCTGAGTCCGCAGAGACCGCACACTTCCAAGTACTTGACCGAAGCCACAGCCAAACTCCTGGCTCCTTGAAGCTACCCGCGCGACCTGCACACAGCAAACCGTCAGCCTGAAATAATCCGCGCAGACTGACAAACACAGACCGCAGCTCCTTGCCCAACCCAACTTACTGTTCACTCAAGTTACTTAGGTTACTGTAGATGTGCCAGGGGGGTCCTATTTATAGGCACGGTGAGTAGTGTGGTCACCGCCCAAGAGATAGCGACACCGCCCCAGCCCGCGTGATAGCAAACCTCCGTCCGCCGAGTCCGCAAGGACTTAGCCGGATACCAAGGAAAACTGCCAGGAGCAAGGCAACCATTGACGAACCCTCTCCAGTCCGCCCAAGCTATGCGAACAAGGCATCAGCCCGCAAAGCTTCAACCACTGCAGGACAGCAACCCCCTTCAATGGCAGTCCGCACCAACCCGAGGCAGTCCGCAAGACTCACACCCCAATCAGCCACAAGTCCACGACCAAAGGCAGACAGCAACAGTCCGCCCGGTCACAGCGGACTTGGCGGATACGGCGTACACCATGACCTTGGCACAATGTGTGACTAAGTCCAAAACCATCAAAGGCCAATGCGAGCATGGCGGACACAAACTCCCGTCCGCCAAACACCCTAGCACAGACAGCCATTAGTCCGCGAGCTCCTCGCACTCCTGTCCAACGCAGCAACCATCTCCCGGACTCCAAACACCAGTCCGCCAACCGGTCTCCACAGCAGAGCACCTGCTGTAATCACCAGAGCTCGACAAGGCCTCAGCCAAGCTCTAAGCCCAGTCCGCAATAGCCCATACCACGCACACGCTAGTCCGCAAGCTTCCCGCGAACATGAGCCAACCCGCCTATCAGCACAAGCTTGCTCCCGCGGCCACTGAGCAATGCACCAGTCCGCAAGCCTCCATCCGCTCAGGCCGCCACTTGGCAAAGCCAATCAGCAAACACTCTACCCGCAGAAATCAGGCCGCATAGTCCGCGGACTCCATGCAAACAACCCGCTCAGAAGACAGCCGGCTTTTCACTAGACCTTCCACCAGGCCGCACAACACAGTCCGCCCAGTCCGCCTAATCCGCCAAAGCTGTCCGCCCCAGGCCGTCCGGCCTGTCCCGTCAACCACTTCCACTTCACAAATTTCAACAGTGGTGGCGTTTTTTCAACCACAACATGTGAGCGGAAAAACTTGGAACTTAACGGTGAGTATAAAGTACTGGAAAAGCAAACAAGCTCCTCTTAGTTATGAAGACAGTGCTCGAGGAGAAGACGGAACGCTTGAAGCAGATGCTCGAGGAGAAGAGAAAGCGCCACTTTATTTATCACCTACAAAACCGCCAGCCCTTAGCATTAAAGACGATGTATCTTATTATAAATAAGACTCTTGTGTATGCAGTTTAATGATCTTCTTCACCATCTACACATGATGGCGTGTAATATTTCTATATAAAGTGAACATAAATCCATATCAAAATGAATGTAAATAATATTTAGTGCATATTTATTGCCGTTGTAAGCAAACACTTCACTAAAATAGGTAGTGTAAGTAAATGCCCAAACATTGAACATGGAAAACATATTCTTGCAAATGCATACAATTAAAAATATTGACTGAATAAGACTTAGATTTCTAGGTTGGCAACCATCAAAGAAATCTTTGTAAGGTAAGTCTTAATCATGGTTAAGAAGAAGATAATAACTTCTAGACAACAACATATTTTTGACTTTTGAGATGAAGTTCATCTGAAATCAAAGTCCACAAAATTGACTCTTTCTTCAACAGTGACAGCTCAGCATCCAACGAATCATCATCCTTCAAGTGGCTCATGAATGTTGACCGAAAATAATAAACAAATTCTGATTATAAAAAGACACGTGGTACATTTAACTAAAATTAACTAATTAATTATCGGGCCGGGTACTGTCGCGATTGACAGTAGGGGCGGAGCCCCGTATCGGACACTCGTATATATAAGTGAGTTTTAATCAAAAATAATAGTCCATTTGGCAGGACGATCCGCGTCCGTCACGCGGTCCGGCGCGAACGGCACCGCCCGGCCGCGACTGCCCGACGTTTGGCAGGATCGCGGTCGGATGGCCGGCCACCACCGCGCTCCGCGGACGCAGACATGCGGCCGCGAAGGGTGATCATGGTCGGCCGCCGTCGCGCCTCGCGACCGTACGCATGCGGCCGAGAGGGGTCCCGGCCGGCCTCCTCCGCGCCTCGCAGCCGCGATGCGCGCCCGCTGCCGACCCCCGACGGGCGGCCGCTGCCACGCCTCGTGGCCACACGCCCATGATCGCGAGGGCCCGCGGCCGCCCTCTTGGCTTACCACCGCTCTCTCCTCCCCGGCCGGCCTCCCGCCGTCGGGGTCTCATTGCAGACCACCATCCCCGGCCGACCCTCCTCCACCGTTGGATTGTCGTCACGCGATCTCCACCGTCCGATCTATGTGCCCATAACTATCTCGTGTTACCACCCACTATGTGAGGGTGCACATAGCTGAAATAACAATTAGTGTGTGTGTAGTAAATCTCTAAAAATATGCGACATAAAATATAAGACTGTTAACCCAGAAATCGACGATCCTTCCCAAGGTGGATAGCTGGCTAATCGCGACCCTTAGTTTCTCCCTTTTTGATCGCGATGAGCCTCAGCGTAGGCGGACAGTTTTCCCTATCCGCCTAGGTCTCCTAGCAATCGCATGCCCTACGGGACGGCGGGCTATTCCCATGGCTCACCCTCGCGGGACATGCGGTTGGGTCCGCTAATCGTACAGTACTTTTCCTTGCAGGAGTCCGCCAACAACATTGCCAGGAGCGGCCTCCTATTTCGCCCAAGGGGCGGCGGTCTCCAGCCGCCGTCCGCCGAGGCCGCCCACCAGGGGCGACCTCCCTGCTGCCCGAGGGGCGGAGGCCTCCTGTCGCCGTCCGCCGAGGCCGCCCACCCAGGGCGGCCTCTGCCCGCCAGCCGGGCGGACTCCCCCCGGAGTCCGCCCAGGCCGCCCGCAAGGGGGCGGCCAGGCCAGCCAGGCGGACTCCCCCTGGAGTCCGCCCAGGCCGCCCGCTAGGGGGCGGCCTCTGCCCGCCAGCCGGGCGGACTCCCCCTGGAGTCCTCCCAGGCCGCCCGCAAGGGGGCGGCCAGGCCAGCCGGGCGGACTCCCCCTGGAGTCCGCCCAGGCCGCCCGCTAGGGGGCGGCCTCTGCCCGCCAGCCGGGCGGACTCCCCCTGGAGTCCGCCCAGGCCGCCCGCAAGGGGGCGGCCAGGCCAGCCGGGCGGACTCCCCCTGGAGTCCGCCCAGGCCGCCCGCTAGGGGGCGGCCTCTGCCCGCCAGCCGGGCGGACTCCCCCTGGAGTCCGCCCAGGCCGCCCGCAAGGGGGCGGCCAGGCCAGCCGGGCGGACTCCCCCTGGAGTCCGCCCAGGCCGCCCGTTAGGGGGCGGCCTCTGCCCGCCAGCCGGGCGGACTCCCCCTGGAGTCCGCCCAGGCCGCCCGCAAGGGGGCGGCCAGGCCCGCCGGGCGGACTCCCCCTGGAGTCCGCCCCGACCGCCCGCTAGGGGGCGGCCCCGGCACCCTGCCGGGCGGACTACCCCTGGAGTCCGCCCAGGCCGCGCGCTAGGGGGCGGCCCCGGCACCCTGCCGGGCGGACTCCCCCTGGAGTCCGCCCAGGCCGCCCGCTAGGGGGCGGCCCCGGCGCCCTGCCGGGCGGACTCCACCCTGGAGTCCGCCCAGGCCGCCCTCTAGGGGGCGACCTCCAGTTCTCTGCAGGTGGGTCCTTCCGCTCGCTTCATCGCTCTACAGTGGCGGACGCAAAATCTCTGTCCGCGGAGTCCGCGCAGGTCGTCATGCTGATGTCACTGGGCCCCGCTTCTAGAAGAACTCCCCTGGGCCTATAAATAGCCCATGGTGCCTCTCATTCTGCATCAGTTGATCAGTTGAACACTCCTGGATCCTGCAAGTCTTGCCGGCAGCCTCTGCGGACTCCGTTTTCCAGTCCGCGCAGTCCGTCGTCACCTCCTCCAGCAAGCTCTGCGGACTCAGTTTCCTGTCCGCGCAGTTCTCCACAGCTTGCCAGCAGACTCTGCAGACTCAGTTTCCCAGTCCTCCAGCAGCTGGCAGACTATTTTACTTAGCCTCTGGCAGCTTGTCCTCTCTATTTTCTGGCACTTTCTTCTCCTTTAGCCGCCAGCTTCTCCTTGTACCCCTTTTATTGATTTGTTGTAAAGGTGTACTTGTAAGCTTGTAATCTCTAGCTATTAATCAAAGGAAAGCCCGTCGCAGGAGTGGCATTTAGGCCGCGGCGGGCGAAGTGTGTTGTTGCCGCTGCTAGCGGCCCCCTCTTCTTCTCTGCTCAGCAAGTCTTTCTCCTCTGCTCAGCAAGTCTTGCTCCTCTGCTCAGCAAGCTTCTTCTCAGCTCAGCTCTCCTCGGCATCCAACCTGCAAGCACAACCGTCCCCTTAGCCGTCTGCTCGACAGCTCCTGATCAACCTCCTTCTCCTCTCTTGATCAACCTGCTCTGTTGATCAAGCTTCTCTCCTCTATCCCCGCAACCCTCTTTGACAAGCCGTTTGCTCCACTCTCGAGCACTCAGAGGCTTCCTTCCTTCCCTCCTCTCCTCCTCTCCTAGCTTGTGAGATCGAACACCCCCTCCGTGTTAGCTGGCTGGTGCCCCGCGACGTTTCCGCGCATCAACAGTTAACACACGACCTTCAGATCCGGTCAGACGGTGAACAGCGACAGTTAGCCATGTCAGATCAATCAGCCGAGAACTTTGCTCCAAGTCCCAGTGAAGATCCTCTCTGGGAATCTTTTGAGCAGTCCCGCCGTGAGAATGCTCAACAGTTCCAAGCAATCAACCAAGTCCTTGCTGCAATCACGCAGCGGTTAGACTCTCATCCAGCAACTGCTCCAGCTGCTCCAGCTGCTCCAATCAACCCAACACCAACATCAGAGCATAAGCAAGCTTATTCTCAAGCTTGTCCGACGTTCTATCCGCCTTACACCCCAACCTTCCCGCAAGGTCCTGCTGTTCCTTTGCGAACTCAAGATGAAGAGTTTGCCGCTCGGCAAAACTTCTTCCGGCAAGCAGCCCGGGGAAGTCCTGCTAGATTTCTTAACTTTCAAGGAAGTCATCCTTGCCCCCCAGCTCCTGCCTCTGCTCCTCCTGCAGCAACCTTTCCTTTCTACCCCCCTGCTTCTTTTGCAGCTGCAGCCTATGCTCCCTTTAATCCCTATGCCGTGGGAGAGCAGGAAGAGTCGTCGCCCTTTATTGAGAGTGTTCGCCTTGAACCTACTCCAGCAAAATTCAGAGAGCCTCGACTGCCAATCTATACTGGAGAGACTGATCCGGTCAAGCATCTTCAAGCCTTCGAATCAGCCGTTGCTCTCAAGACTCTGTCAGATGCAACCAAGTTCAAGCTCCTTGTGACAACCTTTGATGGGCAAGTGAGGGATTGGTTCTATGGCCTCCGTCCTCACTCCATCTCTTCCTTCCTTGATCTTCGTAGAGAGTTCCTTCTCAGATTCTCTACCTCCTCCAAGAGAAAGGGCGGTCCTGAAGCCCTCTTTGAGATCAGACGGCGCAGTGATGAAACTTGGTCTCAATTTGTTGATCGATTCCAGAGAGAGATTCTGGACATCGAAATCGTTGATCAAGAAATGTACCGAGTGGCTCTTATCCACGGTCTTCGCGAAGGGCCTCTCAAATTTGAAGCTAATGTCCGTGCTCCAAGGACATACCAAGAGCTGATCGCTCTAGCCAACTCATACATCCGAGGCGAGAAGAGCAATCCAGGCTTCGTCTCCAAGCTCGTATCAGAGAAAGATCCGTTTCGCAAGCAACCTCCAAGGTCTCCTTACAATCGTTTCCCAGCTCACTCAAGGAAGGAGAGAAGGCTTCATCGCCAGCGATACTCCTTCCCGAGCCGTGATGCTCAAGATCCATTGCTACCGCTAGCTCATTCTCAAACAGCAGCTGTCCAACAGCAGCAAGATGATGACTTGCATGAGTCTGATCTTGACGACGTCGTGCAAGAAGTGATCCAGATCATGAAAGACAGGGCAAGCTACAAGAAGCCCTACCGGCCGACCGATCAGAGGTCTAGAAACTCAGAGCCTTATTGTGAATTCCACAAAGAGTCAGGCCATCAAACAGAAAACTGCCGAGCATTCCGCCAGCTTGTGCAAAGGATGCTCCGGCAGGGCAAGATGCATGACTTGCTTCCTAAAGAAGATCGCCCTGACCCATCAACTTCAAAGGGCAAAGAAATTTCAGATGTTCCTTGCTCCTCAAGGGGAGTGAACCACGTCGAAGAGCCTCCTCTCCTCATTGTCAACAGAGAAGTCGAATGCTTCGACGCCGACGATGAGGGTGTGCTGGAAAGGCTATTTTGAACTAGCGATGGACTTCACAGTCCTCCAAAGCGATGGACTTCACAGTCCTCCGGAGCGCCTTGCAACCTTCAGGGGTTATCTCAACCCTTACTCTCTCCTTTTCAAACATTTTTTACAACACTTCTCAGTGTTTTCTTCTCGCTTTTCTGCAAAGCTCTTATTCAGAGATCCCGTACTGACACAGTTCCCTTTTTGTTGCCCCTTCTCTCTCTCTCTCTCTCTCTCTCTCTCTCTCTCTCTCTCTCTCTCTCCGGGATCAGTACGCCAATGAGATTTCGCCGAGTCTGAAACGTTCCCTCCGTAGTTTGTTCTCGCACTACCGCTTCAACCACATATGGCAGGAGTTTACCCATGTGTGTAGTGGGAGCAGTTCATCTACGATTATGGGCTTCAGGCTTAGGATCCTAGCCAGCATCTGACACAGAGTGTGTGCTAGGGGAGCCCCATGTGTTAGCTCTGCTGTGCGTCTTATAGGAAACACTACGGTTAGGATGATCTTCGCTGGACAAGCAATGGCGATCAAGCGTAGCCTTGTCTCTTAGATCAGCCTTCAACTGTGGTGGCCGAAGCACTCTCCGGTACCCTCGATCCGTGCCTCTCGGGTTCTCACAACTCCACTGATCAATACACAGACAATATAGGCCTCTTGGCGCAACCTGTCTCGTTGATCAGTGATGCTTGTGCCCAGGGCAAGAGAGCAGAGTTTCTAGCGATCCTTCTCAGGATCTTCCTTGCTTCCAGCGGTCCTTCTCAGGACCTTCCCTTGCTTTTCTCTTCTGTGCCCTCCTTGAGGATGCGCGGCCAGCCCGCTTTGAGCAGGACCATACTCGGAATGATTTTTCGGGCAAGTGATGCATAAGGCCCACGGGGAACACCTGTGGCAGCATTCAACCCTCTGTAGTCATTCCGAACATGGACCTCTTTTTCCTTTCCCCCCTCCTTGAGGATGCGCGGCCAGCCCGTTTTGAGTAGGACTATACTCGGGATGATTTTTCGGGCAAGTGATGCATAAGGCCCACGGGGAACACCTGTGGCAGCATTCAACCCACTTTAATCATTCCGGGTGCAGGCCTCCTTTTCTCTCTTCCCTCCTTTCACAGGTGAACAGGTTAATCCCACCTATCAAAAGGATTCTGGCATTTCATTTTGATCATGTCCATCCAGTCATGTCAGCAGCTAGCGCTCGATTCATTAATCTGGACTTCGTGATAATGATCATCGGGCATTTCTCTTGCTACTTGGTCATATCGACCCCATCTCATCAACCTTCATGGATCATCTCAAAAGGATTTCCAGCAATCACTTTGCTCATGCTCATCCTATATGAATTGCTTATTCAAAGCTCTATCGGATGATGACTCGCCCTCTACCTATATAAGCTCTATTGCTCTCGTCTTCTATATATTGTTTGCTCAAGCGTTACCAGCCATGCTATCGCAATCCAGTCATATCTGTCAGCAGTTAACACAGTTTATTGATCTGGGCTTCATAATAGTATCCATCAGGCATTCTTCTTGCTAATTGGTCATATCGGCCTTATCTTGTCGACAGTTAACAGTCAACAGTTAACACTTGCAAGCCTTCTCTTCACAGGTACTTGCAAGTTATCTTCATATTTTATTTGCTTCTAACTCCTCTTCTCGCAGAGATAGCAAACACCTGCAAGCCTAATCCAGGTACTTGCAGCTTATTTTTATACAATACCTGCTCCTAACTCTCTTTTTGCAGAGATCAGCAAACCCTTGCAAGTTTCTTCACAGGTACTTGCAAGTTACTCTCATATATTGTGCATACTCCTAACTCTTCCTTTGCAGAAACCAGCAAAGACTTGCAGGTCCCTTTCAGGTACTTGCGAGTTGTTATGTCCTTCTGTTTTCCTCACTTTTGTTTTGCAGAACATTTACAGAAGACATGCCTTCTTCGTTTTGCAAAAGCAAATTCAGGTACACACTCGATGTGCCACCCATACATGCTTACCCTAACTTTGCTCTTGCAGGAAAACAGACAGGAAGCACCAAGATTGTAAGGAGAGTCTTCAGGTTCTGTCTCTCCTTGCTCCTCTTCTTTCGTTGGGGTGGATCACGATTTTCGTGGGTCTCCAACTTTTTCGAAGTTCTTTGCAGAACTTGAAAAAGTGCGGGGATTATGTTAACCCAGAAATCGGCGATCCTTCCCAAGGTGGACAGCTGGCTAATCGCGACCCTTAGTTTCTCCCTTTTTGATCGCGATGAGCCTCAGCGTAGGCGGACAGTTTTCCCTATCCGCCTAGGTCTCCTAGCAATCGCATGCCCTACGGGACGGCGGGCTATTCCCATGGCTCACCCTCGCGGGACATGCGGTTGGGTTCGCTAATCGTGCAGTACTTTTCCTTGCAGGAGTCCGCCAACAGCATTGCCAGGAGCAGCCTCCTATTTCGCCCAAGGGGCGGCGGTCTCCAGCCGCCGTCCGCCGAGGCCGCCCACCAGGGGCGACCTCCCTGCTGCCCGAGGGGCGGCGGCCTCCTGCCGCCGTCCGCCGAGGCCGCCCACCCAGGGCGGCCTCTGCCCGCCAGCCGGGCGGACTCCCCCCGGAGTCCGCCCAGGCCGCCCGCAAGGGGGCGGCCAGGCCAGCCGGGCGGACTCCCCCTGGAGTCCGCCCAGGCCGCCCGCTAGGGGCGGCCTCTGCCCGCCAGCCGGGCGGACTCCCCCTGGAGTCCGCCCAGGCCGCCCGCAAGGGGGCGGCCAGGCCAGCCGGGCGGACTCCCCCTAGAGTCCGCCCAGGCCGCCCGCTAGGGGGCGGCCTCTGCCCGCCAGCCGGGCGGACTCCCCCTAGAGTCCGCCCAGGCCGCCCGCAAGGGGGCGGCCAGGCCAGCCGGGCGGACTCCCCCTGGAGTCCGCCCAGGCCGCCCGCTAGGGGGCGGCCTCTGCCCGCCAGCCGGGCGGACTCCCCCTGGAGTCCGCCCAGGCCGCCCGCAAGGGGGCGGCCAGGCCAGCCGGGCGGACTCCCCCTGGAGTCCGCCCAGGCCGCCCGCTAGGGGGCGGCCTCTGCCCGCCAGCCGGGCGGACTCCCCCTGGAGTCCGCCCAGGCCGCCCGCAAGGGGGCGGCCAGGCCCGCCGGGCGGACTCCCCCTGGAGTCCGCCCAGGCCGCCCGCTAGGGGGCGGCCCCGGCACCCTGCCGGGCGGACTCCCCCTGGAGTCCGCCCAGGCCGCCCGCTAGGGGGCGGCCCCGGCACCCTGCCGGGCGGACTCCCCCTGGAGTCCGCCCAGGCCGCCCGCTAGGGGGCGGCCCCGGCGCCCTGCCGGGCGGACTCCACCCTGGAGTCCGCCCAGGCCGCCCGCTAGGGGGCGGCCTCCGGCCTGCCGGGCGGACTCCTCCCGGAGTCCGCCCAGGTCGCCCGCTAGGGGGCGACCTCCAGTTCTCTGCAGGTGGGTCCTTCCGCTCGCTTCATCGCTCTACAGTGGCGGACGCAAAATCTCTGTCCGCGGAGTCCGCGCAGGTTGTCATGCTGATGTCACTGGGCCCCGCTTCTAGAAGAACTCCCCTGGGCCTATAAACAGCCCATGGTGCCTCTCATTTTGCATCAGTTGATCAGTTGATCACTCCTGGATCCTGCAAGTCTTGCCGGCAGCCTCTGCGGACTCCGTTTTCCAGTCCGCGCAGTCCGTCGTCACCTCCTCCAGCAAGCTCTGCGGACTCAGTTTCCTGTCCGCGCAGTTCTCCACAGCTCTTCAGCAGCTTGCCAGCAGACTCTGCAGACTCAGTTTCCCAGTCCTCCAGCAGCTGGCAGACTATTTTACTTAGCCTCTGGCAGCTTCTCCTCTTTATTTTCTGGCACTTTCTTCTCCTTTAGCCGCCAGCTTCTCCTTGTACCCATTTTATTGATTTGTTGTAAAGGTGTACTTGTAAGCTTGTAATCTCTAGCTATTAATCAAAGGAAAGCTCGTCGCAGGAGTGGCATTTAGGCCGCGGCGGGCGAAGTGTGTTGTTGCCGCTGCTAGCGGCCCCCTCTTCTTCTCTGCTCAGCAAGACTTTCTCCTCTGCTCAGCAAGTCTTTCTCCTCTGCTCAGCAAGCTTCTTCTCAGCTCAGCTCTCCTCGGCATCCAACCTGCAAGCACAACCGTCCCCTTAGCCGTTTGCTCGACAGCTCCTGATCAACCTCCTTCTCCTCTCTTGATCAACCTGCTCTGTTGATCAAGCTTCTCTCCTCTATCCCCGCAACCCTCTTTGACAAGCCGTTTGCTCCACTCTCGAGCACTCAGAGGCTTCCTTCCTTCCCTCCTCTCCTCCTCTCCTAGCTTGTGAGATCGAACACCCCCTCCGTGTTAGCTGGCTGGTGCCCCGCGACGTTTCCGCGCATCAACAAAGACCATTGTCTGCAAATAACACATAAAGTGGTTATGGTTTACGGATGACCGCCTAACTACCATAACCACCCTCATTATCTATAAATAGGACCCTAGGACCATCTTTCATACCAGCTTCTCCTCCCCCACTTTGTCTCTTACACGCGTGAGATCTCCTACTTCAGGAATCCCTCAAAGATCTCCTTTGCCCTCAAAGACTCTTTCGAAGATCTTCGCGCACCTTGAAGATTCTTTAAAGATCTTCATCCTCCTTTGAGCTCCCCACGCACGTCCCGCTTCGTGCACTCCATAGAAATTGTTCTGCGCGTAACAATCTCAACGCTCCCAGTGCTCTCAACTCAGCAAGAAGCTTGTTAAGATAATTTTTCTCCTAAGTATGAAAGAGGATTAGCCATATTTGACCTGAAATTCAACATGTGCTCTTAAAGGAAGCTTCTAGGAAATTGTCCAAAGGAAACTTCATGTCAAATGACATGTGTTTTTGACCGAGGGAAGCTTCATGGAAGGTTCATCCACATGTCATCTACCACACCTACCTCTTTGATTTTGGACCT
Source organism: Platanthera guangdongensis (assembly GCA_039583875.1). Classification (NCBI taxonomy): domain Eukaryota; kingdom Viridiplantae; phylum Streptophyta; class Magnoliopsida; order Asparagales; family Orchidaceae; genus Platanthera; species Platanthera guangdongensis. The sequence goes on along the minus strand of CM077147.1, from coordinate 12,029,027 downwards.
ATAAATAGGGATGAAGGAGGAGAGGTAAGGCATCCACTTCTCTCCAAACACAAGCATTGAAAGATCTAGAGAGGCTTTTGCAGCAATCGTCTTAGTTTGGGAGAGCTTTCGGACGTCGTTGTACGACGTTGACAAAGAGTACTTCGCCTACACGGATTGGATCTGGAGCAAATATTGGCAAGGATTCGAAGAGGCATCTTGGAGAGGATTTGTGTAATCCGTCTCATCCGCCGCTGTCGGTAACTTGCAGTTTTTCTGTTGTTATTTTATGTATTGTGTAGTGTGAAGCTGGTGGAGATCCTTTGTGGATCGGTGGAGGGAAAGCCTGTAATCCGTGCGTGTGTTTATCACACACTTTTAGTGGAGGCTTTCCGGGTTGGACTCCGATCGTCCCGTGGTTTTTCACCCGATTTGGGTTTTCCACGTTAAAAATTTCCTGTGTGTTCTTCTGTGCTTTTTGTTGCTTTTTATTTCTGTATTGTAGTGTTGTTTCCGCTTGCATACCGCTGAATGCGGTCGCACAAGTTGCTCGCTCAAAAATTTAAACATGTGCTCTGGTCGGGATTGTTCGCTCACTTTCCCAACAAGTGGTATCAGAGCCAGGTTGAGTGTCAGAGTCGTTCAGTGACAGAGCAGATACCGGGCTGACCTTTGGGATTTCAGGACGAGTCGATCGGGATCTCGGGTGTGCAATTGGGAGTGATAGTTTACGACCATTGGCCCGCTGGCTATCCTCTCCAGCTGCATACTTTGAGATAGTTGACTCAAAGATCAGTGGTCGGCCCGGCCAGTTGGCAAAGCATAATGGAGTCATCATCAGGTTCGGAGCAGATGATAAAGTTGAATGGTGCCAATTATCACCAGTGGCATCTACTGATGGAGGATTTGATATACGTGAAGGGTTGGCATGCTCCTATCTTTGAGGAGATGTCAAAGGACACGGATCCGACAAAATGGAAGGTAGAGCATCGAAAGCTGTGTGGGTTCATCAGAAGGTTTGTGGAGCCGAACGTCTACAACCATGTAGCTAGCATCAATGATGCAAAGGATCTGTGGAAGACTCTCGAGACCTTGTATGCCAAGAGCACGGGCATCAACAAGTTATATTTACTGAAGAAGCTTGGAGAGTTCAGATACCGGGAGGGCTCTCCTATTTTGGACCATGTCAACGAGTTCCAGGGCATTATTGATCGTCTCACTGCTATGAAGGTGACATTCGAAGACGAGGTGAATGTATTGTGGCTTCTCAAGTCACTTCCACATTCTTGGGAGATGGTCAGAGTTTCTCTGATCAATTCTTCCCCCCAGGGGATTGTTTCCATGGAGATCGCCAATAGTGGGATCTTGAATGAGGAGGTGAGACGAAAGTCTCAGGGGACTTCAGGCTCTTCTTCACGAGCTGACGTTCTCTTTACTGAGTCCAGGGGGAGAGGAAGGAGTAAGAGCCGAGGAAGGAAGGAGGACAGGAGTCAGAGTAGGGGCAAGTCGAAGTCACGTTATCAGAACGTGGAATGCCACTACTGTCATAAGAAGGGCCACATCAAGAAATTCTGCTACTCGTTGAAGAACGATCAGAAGAAGGGGATTGCCACTGAGGGAAAAGATGAGGGTCATACGGCAGCCACCATTTCGACTGAGGAGGACGACATCATTATTATTGGTGACGACGTCACGGCTGCACTCTCGTGTGACGACCGATGCTGGATCGTTGACTCTGGAGCCTCTACGCATGTTTCCCACAAACAGGGAGCTGTTTGCCACTTACACCACTCATGACTGTGGGGTGTTGAGGATGGGCAATGGGGATACGTCTAAGGTACTTGGACGTGGAGACATGCATTTGAAGACGAGCACTGGAGCCCTACTAGTTCTGAGGGATGTACGACATGTGCCAGACATCCGTTTCAATCTGATATCTGTTGGCAGACTTGGAGATGAAGGACACCTGAGTGTCTTTGGAGGAGACTTCTGGAAGCTGATCAGGGGATCACTTGTGATGGCCAGGGGCTATAGAGATTCTGGATTGTATTACATGGAGGGGAGGCCTGAAGCTGCTCAGGCCAACTCCGTCAGGGATGAGGCATCCACTTCCTTATGGCACAGGAGGCTGGCACACATTAACCTGAAGGGTTTGGGATGCCTGGCGAAGAAAAAGCTCATTAGTGACATTTCTGGTGATCATTTGGAGAGGTGTGACCATTGCATGGCTGGGAAGCAGAACATGATTTCATTCCAGAGTCACAGGTCCACCAGAAGATCAGAGCCTTTGAAGCTAGTTCATACTGATGTTTGCGGACCTTTGAAGGTCCAGACTAGAGGAGGAGCTTTGTATTTCGTTACTTTCATCGACGATCATTCGAGGAAGCTTTGGGTCTATGCTCTCAAGACCAAAGATCAGGTCCTTGATACCTTTAGGAGATTTCACGCTGAGGTGGAGAGACAGTCTGGGAAGAAGCTGAGATGCATCAGGTCCGATAATGGGGGAGAGTACATTGGTCCGTTTAACGAGTACTGCAGGGACCATGGCATCAGACATGAGAAGACCCCACCGAAGACGCCGCAGCTGAATGGCGTAGCTGAGAGGATGAATCGGACACTGATGGAGAGGATTCGGTGCATGTTATCTGAGTCGAAGCTGCCAGGGATGTTTTGGGGCGAGGCTCTTCTTATTGCCGCGCATGTCATCAACCTCTCGCCGCATTCAGCGTTGCAGGAGGATGTCCCAGATAGGGTCTGGTATAGGAAAGACCCCTCTTACAGTCACTTGCGGGTATTTGGCTGCAAAGCCTTTGTGCACGTCCCCAGGGATGAGAGATCGAAGTTGGATTCGAAGACCCGGCAGTGCATTTTCTTGGGGTACGGCTATAGTGGAGAGTTCGGGTATAGGTTCTTTGATCCAGTTGAGAAGAAGCTTGTACGTAGCCGTGATGTTGTTTTCTGTGAGGATCAGACTGTTGGTGATCCTGAGGGGACTGTTGAGTCTGAGGTTAATTCTCGCACTACTGCAGAGTTACCTATGGTTGGAGTTGATGACATTGAGGAGGATACTGAGCCTGTGCCAGCACAGGGTACTGATACCCTTCCGGATCATGATATCACCACTGATGGTGAACCAGGAGTTGCTGAGGACATTACTAATGATGTGCCTGCCCCGGTAGCTGAGCCTGCCCTGCGGAGGTCAGATCGGACCAGGCACCTGTCCGCTAGATATTCTGCATCAGAGTTCATACTGCTGACTGATGTGGGGGAGCCTGAGAGTTATGACGAGGCTGTGGAGAGCACCGAGAAGCGTCAGTGGATGGTTGCTATGCAGGAGGAGATGCAGTCGCTGCAGAAGAACCACACGTATGACCTGGTGAGATTGCCTAAGGGCAAGAAGGCCTTAAAGAATCGATGGATCTTCAGGGTGAAGCAGGGAGACTCCTCCACACCTCCCAGATATAAGGCTAGGCTGGTGGTGAAAGGTTTTGGACAGCGGCAGGGTGTCGACTTCGATGAGATCTTCTCGCCTGTGGTGAAGATGTCATCTATTCGTGTTGTACTCGGCCTCGCTGCGAGGCTAGACTTGGAGATAGAGTAGATGGATGTCAAGACCGCCTTTCTACATGGCGATCTTGAGGAGGAGCTATACATGGAGCAGCCTGAGGGTTTCAGTGTCAGAGGGAAGGAAGGTCTGGTGTGCCGCTTGCAGAAAAGTCTATATGGCCTGAAGCAGGCCCCGCGACAATGGTATAAGAAGTTTGATTCCTTTATGGGGGAGATCGACTTCAGGAGGACCACCCTTGACCACTGCGTGTTCATCAAGCAGTATGCTTCAGAGGACTTCGTCATTCTGCTGTTATACGTCGACGATATGTTGATCGTCGGGAGGAACACTGCTCGCATTGCTGAGTTGAAGCGGCAGTTGAGTTCCACTTTTGAGATGAAGGATCTGGGTGCTGAGAAGACCATTTTAGGGATGCACATTTGCAGAGATAGGGGAGTCAGACTGCTTTGGTTATCACAGGAGCGGTACATCCGCAAAGTGCTGCAGAGGTTTGATATGGATCAGGCAAAGAAGGTGAGCGTGCCGCTTGCAGCTCACTTCAGGCTTACCACTGATCAGTGCCCCAGCACACCCGAGGAGATCGAGGCTATGCAGAAGGTTCCGTTTGCATCTGCAGTTGGAAGCCTAATGTATGCGATGGTGTGTACCCGTCCAGATATTGCGCATGTCGTTGGGACAGTCAGTAGATTTCTCTCCAATCCTGGGAGAGAGCATTGGAGCGCAGTGAAGTGGATTCTGAGATACTTGCAGGGAACGTCCGATTTGACGTTGAGATTTGGAGACAGTGAGCCAGAGCTGCTGGGCTACACTGATGCTGACATGGCTAGAGATGTGGATTCTAGGAGATCAACGTCGGGGTACATGATTCTGTTTGCAGGGGGAGCTGTCTCGTGGGCGTCGAGACTACAGAAGTGCGTTGCACTGTCCACCACGGAGGCTGAGTTCATTGCGGTTACTGAGGCTGGGAAGGAGTTACTCTGGATGAAGAGATTCATCAAAGAACTTGGATTCACTCAGGACCGATACATACTCCTGTGTGACAGTCAGGGCGCTATTCACCTGGGGAAGAACCCCACGTTCCACTCGAGGTCGAAGTACATCGACACTCGGTATCATTGGATACGAGATGTCCTGGAGCAGAAGGAGCTTGATCTTCAGAAGGTGCACACGGATGACAACGGGGCAGACATGCTGACCAAAGCTGTGCCAAGGGGGAAGTTCGAGCATTGCGTTAGAATCGCCGGGATGGCGGTTTCTTCCGCCTCGATGTGAAGGAGGAGATTTGTTGGGTACAGTTCCCGTCCTTTGTGGAAAAAACTGTTGAGTTCGAGTCTCATTAACTCGAATTTGGTGTTGGTGATCAAATGTGGAGACATATTGATGGAGGACCTGGCATGAGGCAAATTAAAGACTCTGGGGAAGATTATCAGAATAACATACTTTCTTCACTTAGTCGAAAAGGGGGAGATTTGTTAAGATAATTTTTCTCCTAAGTATGAAAGAGGATTAGCCATGTTTGACCTGAAATTCAACATGTGCTCTTAAAGGAAGCTTCTAGGAAATTGTCCAAAGGAAGCTTCATGTCAAATGACATGTGTTTTTGACCGAGGGAAGCTTCATGGAAGGTTCATCCACATGTCATCTACCACACCTACCTCTTTGATTTTGGACCTATAAATAGGGATGAAGGAGGAGAGGTAAGGCATCCACTTCTCTCCAAACACAAGCATTGAAAGATCTAGAGAGGCTTTTGCGGCAATCGTCTTAGTTTGGGAGAGCTTTCGGACGTCGTTGTACGACGTTGACAAAGAGTACTTCGCCTACACGGATTGGATCTGGAGCAGATATTGGCAAGGATTCGAAGAGGCATCTTGGAGAGGATTTGTGTAATCCGTCTCATCCGCCGCTGTCGGTAACTTGCAGTTTTTCTGTTGCTATTTTATGTATTGTGTAGTGTGAAGCTGGTGGAGATCCTTTGTGGATCGGTGGAGGGAAAGCCTGTAATCCGTGCGTGTGTTTATCACACACTTTTAGTGGAGGCTTTCCGGGTTGGACTCCGATCGTCCCGTGGTTTTTCACCCGATTTGGGTTTTCCACGTTAAAAATTTCCTGTGTGTTCTTCTGTGCTTTTTGTTGCTTTTTATTTCTGTATTGTAGTGTTGTTTCCGCTTGCATACCGCTGAACGCGGTCGCACAAGTTGCTCGCTCAAAAATTTAAACAGGTGCTCTGATCGGGATTGTTCGCTCACTTTCCCAACAAAGCTAGCCCTCCAGTCGACAATAAGTCTATGGCTTTCTCTGCACGCTACATGAGAAAAGCCGCAGACGCCGAGAATCGCAGAGTGTGCCCCTACAGTTTCGAAACATCTGCCGAAGACCCGAAAACATCCAGAGCGTAGTGTTCCCCACTGCAGCAAAAAAAGACTTAGCTCAGTGTGCGGCGACCTGTCACCCTTTGAGCCCAGCTCTCTCTCCCCAATAATTATAACGAGCGGTTTGTCGCCCTCACCTTCTCTATAGAGCACTGTACAAAATTCGCAAATAGTGAAGTTTGCTCGGCACGGCCCCGATCACGTGGTTTTTACCACTTTTTGAGATTTTTCAGGTTAAAAAAGTCTCTGCCAGCCGTCTCGATCTCATTGACTGTTTGCACGCTCAATCGCTTGTGGGTTAAGACGGTATAATCTACACCGATCTACAGGAGCCTCGAGTTGGTCAGGCAATTCTACTACAAAACTTCCGCATAAATTTCTCAAACGTCGGTGAGGAGGAAAGTTCTCAAAAAATCGAAAGAAGGTTCTCCACTTATGGAATTAATTGCTTTGGACTTTTCCTAACAAGACTGATATCTTCCTCAATAATATCGTTGGGGATATTTTTGGAAAGTAATATTTTCATTGTAAACATATTTTAAATTTTATATATTTCATTTAAATACTACATTACAATATTCAAGGAATTAATATTTCCTTGATTTAAAAAAAAACTTTCTCGTGTATATATTTAAAATAGTTTAATACAAAATATTCTAAGTAAACTTGCTCAGGTAATTTCGAAATTTAGTGAAATTATTTATGTAAAATTTAGTGGTTAGAAGCAGAGGGGTCCAACTCGATCCCTTGGATCGTCCACCTTCCGACCTATTGACTCCGAATCAAATCAGGATCCTCTCTATTTCGTCATCCGACGAAATGGATGGGATCCACTTCAGGGACGGGATTATGTTTTGTTTTTCCATTCTTTTTATATTTTTTTTATTCAAAAAATTCTTTGGCATTAGATTTTTTTTTGCGATTTTCCTGTCCACTAGATATGAGATGGATCACCTCCATTTCATTGAAATAGAGAGGATGCGGATCCCTCCGAATCATATATCTCACGAAGTTTAGTATCGTTATGAAACTTCATTCGTAAACGCCCAATCTTACCTAAGGAATTTCATCCACCTTTAATATTCAAAACTAAGGCTCCGTTTGGCACGGTGGTGGCGGTCATGAATGTGGGGGTTAAATTGTCATTCGTTAACGCACACCTAAAAAACTTCATCAACTTTTATGTTTAACAGATGATGTTTGTTAGGTGATGCATAACAAATGACAGTTTAACCCATACATTTACGACCACCACTAACGTGCCAAACGGAGCCTAAGTTTTCTTCCTCAGTAATCTTATCGACGATGGCGTTTTTATCCAAATTAACTGTTGGGGTTCAGCCCCTAAAGGTGCAGTTTTTGTGCAGTTTTGAAGAAGTTGCAACCTGGATATTGAGGTGACAACCTTTTTAGTGCTGGTTTGTTGGCAAGTGCTGGAGGCAGTTTTTTTTATTTATTTAAAACTGCAGCAGTTTTTATAAAAACTGTGCGTGCCTTTTTCAAAATATTATTTCTCCCGATTAAAAGGCAGGCTAGGATTATTATCGAAGAGGAGTTGAAGCCTCAGCCCGCACCTTCCGCTCGTCCGCCATCGCCGCGCCTGTGCCGGCCGCCGGCCGCCATCGCCGCACCCGCGCCGTCCTCGGCCGCCATTCCCTCTGCTGCAAGGAAGTTTTGCCGCTGCTGTAGGCGGTTCTTCGCCGCTTGAAGGAGGTGTTTCCTCGGTGCTATTGGAAGGAGATTTCTCTACCGTTTCAAGGGCTTCTTCGTCTACGGTCTCAGGTGTTCCCTTTCTTGTCTTCGTTTGCTATTTTGCTTGAAGAGAGAGTAGGATTTTATCTTGTTGTAGAGAAGTTGTGGTTTGATCTTGGTGGTAGAGAGGAGTGGATTTGTGTGTCAAATCCGGAGGGCTTTCTAGGTTTTGGGCAAACCTAGATAAATTTTGTAATCCTTATTTATTATAGTGGATTTTTCGTTGTGCCGCGCCCCGTGGTTTTTGACCTTCAAGTGGTGAAGGTTTTCCACGTATATCTCTGTGTTCATCTGTGGTGTTGTTTTGTTTTGCTTCTTATTGTTGTAACTCTATTGATCGGTGGGGGTTGCCGTTATCTTCGGACCCCCGTTCTCTAACAAGTGGTATCAGAGCCAGGTTCTTTGGCTAGTCGTTTTTATTTCTCGTTTTCTAACTTGGTGCGGTAGGTGACGACCATCGGTCCGCTCCCTATCCTCTCTTGTTAATCCCTTGAAATAAATCGACTTGTGGACCGTAATAGAGTTGTTTGAGAAAGCAATGGAACAAAACACAAGGATGGTCAGTATGAATGGCAAGAATTGGAGCATCTGGAAGCCTCGGATGGAGGATCTCTTATATTGTAAAGATCTCCATGGTCCGTTGACGGGGAGATCTGCTTCAGTTAAGGATGATGAAGAGTGGAAGAAAATGGATCGAAAGGCAGTAGGGTTCATTAGACAGTGGCTCGATGACTCTGTTTTTCATCATGTTTCCACGGAGACCTCGGCTCAGGCACTATGGAAAAAGCTTGAAGCTTTGTACGAGCGGAAGACTGCAGGTAACAAGGCATTTCTGATTAGGAAGCTTGTCAATTTGAAGTATCGGGAAGGTTCACAGATGACTGAACATCTGAACCTTGCTCAAAGTATTATCAATCAGTTGGAGTCCATGAAGATCACTTTGGAAGATGAACTCCAAGCTCTATTGATCCTTAGTTCTTTACCCGAGAGTTGGGAGACTCTAGTAGTGTCGTTGATCAACTCAGCACCCGATGGCGTGGTAACCATGGAGATGGTGTCTGGTTGTCTCCTGAACGAAGAGCTGAGAAGGAAGGATTCTGGATCTTCCACTTCGGGTGTTTTTCTCATGGAGGGAAGATGTCGGTCTGTGAAGAAGGATGTGAAGCACAGGGACAGTTCCAGGAGTAAGTCCAGGGGCAAGTCTAAGAAGGACATCGAGTGCTACTATTGTAAGAAGAAGGGTTATTTCAAGAAGGATTGTTTCCAAATGAAAAGAGACCTGAAGGGAAAGACCAAGGAGGTTGGAGAATCCAGTGGTGATGCGACGACTTCGATTGTGGAGGCTGAGTCGTTATGCTTGCAGTGCAGTGGGTCGTCTTGCCAGGACTGCGTTGACACAGACTGGATCGTGGACGGAGGTGCATCCTATCATTGCACTCCTCACAGAGATTACTTCTATACCTATTCTGCGGGAGATCTTGGTGTGATTCGGATGGCAAATTCTGGTGAGTCGTTGATTGTTGGTAGTGGTGATGTCCACTTGGAGACTGAATTGGGGAAGATTGTTCTCAAGGGCGTCAGGCATATTCCTGGCTTGAGAATGAATCTAATTTCCATTGGTAGGCTTGATGATGGTGGTTTCACAAGCATTGAAGGTGGAGGGATCTGGAAGTTGGTAAAGGGCTCTTTGGTGGTAGCCAGAGGAAGGAAGTGTTGTGGCCTTTATCGTACTAAAGCCAAGATCTGTGGTCCAAGTGTGAATGCGGCAGAGGGCGACTCTATGGAATTATGGCATCGCAGACTTGGGCATATCAGCGAGAAGAACTTGAAGATCTTGGTGAAGAACAAGGTCCTTCCAGAGCTATCAGGAGGGCTTCCTGATACGTGTGCGCACTGCTTGGCCGGTAAGCAGAAACGTGTTTCCTTTGCTGATTCTGAACCAAAGAGGAAGGCGAAGTTATTATACTTGATACACACTGATGTGTGTCGTCCTATTGAGCCCAAGTGTGTGGGCGGAGCCGCTTACTTTGTCACGTTCATTGACGATCACTCCAGGAAAGTCTGGGCATATTCTGTGAAGCAGAAGAGTGATGTTCTAGCAAAGTTTGAAGAGTTCAGAGCGAAGGTGGAGAAGATGACCGGGAAATAAATAAAGCGAGTTCGATCTAACAACGGGGGAGAGTACACTGGTGCCTTTGACGCTTACTGTAGAAGGCATGGCATAGTACATGAAAGGACAATCCCGAGGACGCCGCAACAAAATGGGTTAGCAGAAAGGATGAACAAGACGATTATTGAGAAGATCAAATGTATGATTTCTCAAGCTGGCATTAGCAAACAGTTTTGGGCTGAGGCTGTGCAAACTGATGTACATCTGATAAATCTGTCTCCGTCTGCACCTCTGAATGGTGATATTCTAGAGCGTGTTTGGTCCGGGAAGGAAGTGTCGTACGGACATTTGCGGGTGTTTGGGTGCAAAGTTCACGTTCATGTCCCCAAGGAAGAGAGATCGAAGCTTGATGAGAAGTCCCGGGAGTGCATCTTGATGGGATTTCCCCATGAGCAGTTTGGCTATAGACTCTAGGATCCTGTGAATAAGAAAATGATCAGAAGCAGAGATGTGATATTTGTTGAAGATCAAGTGGTTGGTGAGCATAATGCTGCGGAGTCACAGGTTCCACAGTTGCCACCTGCGGAGGAGAGACTCTATGTTGATGATGGGCCAGTAGAGACTGTTGCTGATGATGGGCATGCTGAGGAGGAAGTTGGTGAGCTTATTCCTGATGAGGAGATGATTCCGGATGCAGGGGGAGCTCTGCCAGTTGATGTACCACCTGTGATGGAGGTTCCTCTTGTCAGATCTGAGAGAGTCAGAAGGCCCAATACCAAGTATTCCCCTCATGAGTATATTTTACTTACAGATAGTGGAGAGCCTGAGTCCTATATGGAGGCTCAGAGTGCTAAAGATCGTGAGGCCTGGACAGCTGCCATGGAAGAGGAGTTGTACTCTCTTCAGAAGAACGAGACGTATGATTTAGTCTCATTGCCCAAAGGGAAGAGAGCTTTGAAGAACAAGTGGGTCTTCAAGCTAAAGTTAGATGAAAATTGCTCTCAACCAAGGTACAAGGCGAGACTTGTGGTGAAAGGTTTCAGTCAGAAACAAGGTGTCGATTTCAACGAGATTTTTTCCCCAGTGGTGAAAATGTCCTCTATCAGACTGGTGTTGGGTATGGCTGCCTCCATGGATCTTGAAGTCGAGCAGATGGACATCAAGACGGCATTTCTGCATGGCGATTTGGAGGAAGAGCTATATATGGAGCAGCCCGAAGGCTTTGTGGCTAAGGGGAAGCATCATCTGGTCTGCCAGCTCAAGAAGAGCCTTTATGGGTTGAAGCAGACACCCAGGCAGTGGTATAGGAAATTTGACTCTTTCATGATGAAGAGCAAATTCCAACGGACCAGGGCTGATCACTGTGTGTATGTGAAGAGGACTGAGAAGATGTTCACTATTCTGCTGTTGTACGTAGATGATATGCTGATTGTTGGGGATGATAAGGCCAGCATAGCTGAGTTGAAGAAGGAGCTCAGTGAGTCCTTTGAAATGAAGGATTTGGGACCGGCAAGGAAGATCCTTGGAATGAAAATTACCAGGGACAGGAGTGCTGGTCAACTATGGATGTCTCAGTCTGAGTATGTGGAGAAAGTGCTGAAGAGGTTCAGGATGGACAAGGTAAAACACGTTGCTACTCCTCTGGCCGGGCACTTCAGACTTTCTAGTTCTCAAAGCCCCTCATCTGAGAAGGAGGTGGAAGAGACGAGCCAAATTCCTTATGCATTTGCAGTGGGGAGCCTGATGTATGCTATGGTCTGCACTAGGCCAGACATAGCTCATGCTGTGGGGTCTGTGAGCCGTTACTTGGCAAACCCAGGGAAAGTCCATTGGAGTGCTGTGAAATGGATACTCCGCTATCTCTGAGGTACCTCAGACCTTTGTTTACAGTTTGGTGGAGGTCCACCAGAACTTATTGGGTACTCGGATTCGGATATGCCAGGAGATATTGACACGAGGAGATCTACTTCTAGATTCGTGGTCACTTTTGGAGGGGGAGCAGTGTCATGGCAGTCAAGGCTTCAGAAGTGCGTGGCATTGTCGACGACGGAGGCTGAATATATTGCGTTGACTGAGGCGTCAAAGGAGCTTATTTGGATGAAGAAGTTCATGCTAGAGCTTAATCTCCGACAGGACGTGTACACAGTTTTCTGTGACAGTCAGAGTGCTATATTTTTGGCCAAGAATCCCGCCTTTCACTCCAGGACGAAGCACATTGACGTGAAGTATCACTGGATTCAGGATGCTGTGGAAGAGAAGCTGTTGGTGGTGCAGAAGATCCACACGGATGAAAATCCTTTGGATATGATGACGAAGGTTGTCCCAAGGGAAAAGCATGATTTCTGCCGGCGGTTGATTGGCATGATCCCCACCTGAAGGAGTCAAGGTGGGATACTCTCCTTTATGGTCTGAAGGGGGAGTTTGTTGGGGTTCAGCCCCTAAAGGTGCAGTTTTTTGTGCAGTTTTGAAGAAGTTGCAACCTGAATATTGAGGTGGCAACCTTTTTAGTGCTGGTTTGTTGGCAAGTGCTGAAGGCAGTTTTTTTTATTTATTTAAAACTGCAGCAGTTTTTATAAAAACTGTGCGTGCCTTTTTCAAAATATTATTTCTCTCGATTAAAAGGTAGGCTAGGGTTATTATCGGAGAGGAGTTGAAGCCCCAGCCCGCACCTTCCGCTCGTCCGCCATCGCCGCGCCTGTGCCGACCGCCGGCCGCCATCGCCGCGCCCGCGCCGTCCTCGGCCGCCATTCCCGCTGCTGCAAGGAAGTTTTGCCGCTGCTGTAGGCGGTTCTTCGCCGCTTGAAGGAGGTGTTTCCTCGGTGCTATTGGAAGGAGATTTCTCGACCGTTTCAAGGGCTTCTTCGTCTACGGTCTCAGATGTTCCCTTTCTTGTCTTTGTTTGCTATTTTGCTTGAAGAGAGAGTAGGATTTTATCTTGTTGTAGAGAAGTTGTGGTTTGATCTTTGTGGTAGAGAGGAGTGTATTTGTGTGTCAAATCCGGAGGGCTTTCTAGGTTTTGGGCAAACCTAGATAAATTTTGTAATCCTTATTTATTATAGTGGATTTTTTGTTGTGCCGTGCCCCGTGGTTTTTGACCTTCAAGTGGTGAAGGTTTTCCACGTATATCTCTGTGTTCATCTATCGTGTTGTTTTGTTTTGCTTCTTATTGTTGTAACTCTATTGATCGGTGGGGGTTGCCGTTATCCTCGGACCCCCGTTCCCTAACATTAACTCAGCTGAGCAAAAAAGTCATCTCAAATAGATCCTCACTCCCCAAATTTATTCAGTGAATTAAACCCTAATTCATGAAAGAATTAGAATTTAATGCATGCATGCATGATTCATCATTATAATTAATTTAGTAGTATTATTTATAGCACGTAGCGGGCGACTATAACCTTGTACGTGTCATTCTTTTGCCATGGGAAAGCTATGTGAAACAATTCAAAACGGTGGAATTGAACGACTCCTTTCCTTCGTCAATACATTTTGTCACAACAAGATACATTACGAGAGCGGCTCCAAGCCTTTGGTCTTCCACTTCTACAATGGCGGCGGCGAGGCCGGTTGGATGGACTTCAGCCCGGTTTGGGCGGAAGTCCTCAAGCACTACTTTGCTACGGAGTTTTCGTCGTCGTCGATAACGTTGACGGCATTGTTACATGGCTTTACGGTTGACTTTAAGTGCATGACCATGCACTGGATGAACGAAGGCTGCATTCGTTCCATTGGCTGGACCGACGAAAATGGGGAGCGGATTTTGCCGAGAGAAGCCTTCCATTGCGGATGCCCGGCTGATCACAAAAGAACTCGTCAAGCTATTGCAGTTCTGACTTATCCTGAACCTCTTCTTTTTGCTGTTGAGCTTAATCCTGAGAAGCTCTCTTACCTTCTTCCGGATTTGAACCAAATCCCAACGGGGGATAACAGGCAGCAATCAGGGGCGAATACAGATATTAGGGCAAGGGCGGACCAAGCATCGTCTTCCTCTAGGCCAAAAGAATTTTGAACACCTTCATTTTAAATTTTGCATTTCAAATAGTGCGACTCATAGCCTTTCAAATGGCTCTTTAGGCACCAAAAATAAAGATACAACTATACAAAAAAGACAGGTTATTAGTATACAAAAACAATTTCGCACGCTAAATTTTTAACTTTGTACTTGTTAAAAGTTGGCATTGGATATTACTAATATTTTATTTTGTATACACTCTTTGAACATATTTTGAAATGCACATAGAACTTAGAATTTGTAAGAATTTACAAATTTATTATACAAGTTTTGAATTTTAGAACATATATTATTATAATTTGTATATCTTCTGTTATATGAGAGATATCTCGGACGGGGGCTGGCTGCGGGCCGCTCGAGTAGGGGCTACCTTGGCCGGCCCTTGCGGGGCCAGTCGTGGCGAGGCCGCCCGAGCACGGGAGACCTTGGTTTCCCCTCACAAGGGCTGGCCGCGACGAGGTGGCCTGGGGTCGCGCGGTCCCTAGCCGGCCCTTGCGGGGGCCGACTGTGGCGAGGCCGCCCGGATCCGGTTGCCCGGATATGCCCAAAATAAATTTACGTATTATACGCAAGTGCACGTGTCAGATCAAGTAATATATAACGAGTTAAGATTGTTCCCACGGAGAAGTGACTGATCTAGCATTTGCAAGTACTAGCTCTGTTGAAACCGAGAACTCGGTCTCTGTGGAGTTCACCCTTGGGGAAGGGTTGATCGCATACTTCTCTCTTACGAGTCAAACAACTAAGGAAAAAGAACAGTGAACAGACCCAAGGGCTCGGCGTGGAGGTACCACCATACACCCGGAAGATCTTAGAGTGTTTCCCCTCCCTAGCCAAATGCCGAGCTAAGGGTATCTCAGAAAGCGCTAGAAGACCGGGGCACAAGTAAACATGCCTTCTTAGGTACCTCATTGGGTATATTTATAGTTTTATGAAAATGATCTGCAAATAGACAGCCTCCGCTATTTTGAATAGTTATACGCAGTCCAAATTGGTCTGCCAACAGTGTAACTCCGTTGTCCTGAGGGGCAGACCTCTGAGGGCATCCTTGTAATTTTGCTCTTGGACCCTGCTGGATGAATGATCTATGAGAGCACCACTCGGCTGAAGTGGAGAATGTCGGGAGCACAGCGCATTCGCTGCCTTGAAACTCTCTGAAGGGCGAGTGCCTGGCTAGGAGGCGACTCGCCTGGCTTGGCGAGAACTGGCCTCGTATGCGCGCTAAGCCGCAAGATCCTTAGGCGAGTGCTGGATGAAGATTGTACTCGCCGAAGGGCCAAACCACCCCTCCTACGGCTGCGTGAATGCCCCTCTTTAGGCATTGGGCGAGTTCAGGCCAAACTGCCTCACTCGCATATCTGATGGGGTCCACTCATCGAATATAGTGTTGTACACAATCCCCACTCTTTGCGAGCTTTAACAACGCTCGGAAAGAATCATCCAACCCCACATATTGGATGAGTGGATGCTGACCTAGAAGAGAATCATCTGTGGGGCCCTCCATGCCCATATAAATATCCAAGTAGGGGGCAAATGATCCCTGCCTTAATCCTTTGTCACCGCTCTCGCCTCTAATCGCGATGTCGCTTTCCATGGAAGCTCTAGACCGCCTCCGTGCTGTCCAAGACAAGAACAAAACCTTGATGGGCTCACTCGCCCCCTAGCTCTCTCGAAAAGCACTCGGGTCATCCCGAAAGATGAAAAAAGCTAAAGTGGTCCGGCGTAACCCGGCCAAGGATGAGTCGACCTCTCAAAATCCTTCCCCAACCAAGATATCCTTGGTATTTGCATTCGCTTAGCACTGCTCATCCTCTTTCATTGCCGAGATAAAATGTTGATTCTGTTAAATTTTCTCAAAGTGGTCAGCAAGGTAGCACAAACGCCAAATTAATATCTTCGGCACTACCCAGTTCACACTTTGAGCCAGCGAAAACCAAGGAACAAAGGTTAACACCAACACACAATGGAAGCACAAGTAGATCTTTTATACATTCCTCTTCTTTACAAGGCAAGGTATACGTAGTGAGACATGATTTCGCTAGTACACAAGCTATCACAGAAAGTTACACAAAACAAGCCGGGCGGACAGCACCGGAATCCGCCGAGACCGCCGAGGTCGCCAAGCCCGCCGAAGCCGCCTGAGCTATGCTGCAATTCGCCGAATAGACACGGAGTCCGCCGAAGCCGCAAGGCCGCGCGAACACACCGTTATTCTCCTCCTGCTGAGGAACTGAGGAACAGACCGCCTACCCGCCTGAGACCGGCAGACAGGTTATTGGCACTGGCAAAGTTGAAACAGAGAACTGACAAACCGCAGAGCGACCTGCTGAATCCTCAGAGACCGCACACTTCCAAGTACTTGACCGAAGTCAAAGCCAAACTTCTGGCTCCTTGAAGCTACCCGTGCGACCTGAACACAGCAAACTGTCAGCTCTGAATCAATCCGCGCGGACAGAAAACTGAGACCGCAGCTCCTCGCCCAACCCAACTTACTCTTCACTCAAGTTACTATAGACCTGCCATGGGGGTCCTATTTATAGGCGAGGTGAGGAGTGTGGTCACCACCTTAGATATAGCGACACCGCCCTAGCCCGCGCGATAGCAAAACACCGTCCGCCGAGTCCGCAAGGACTTAGCCGGTTACCAAGGAATAAGCCGCCAGGAGCAAGGCAACTTTGACGAACCCTCATCAGCCTGCCTAAGCTATGCGGACAAGGCATCAGCCCGCAAATCCTACAACCACTGCAGGACAGCAACCCCCTTCAATGGCTGTCTGCACAACCCCGAGGCAGTCTGCATAGAACAAGACAAGCCTCCATCCGCCACAAGTCCACGACCAAAGGCAGAGTTAACAACAGTCCGCCCGGTCAACAACGGACTTGGCGGATACCGCGGACACCCTGGTCTTGGCCCAGAGTGTGACCAAGTCCAGAACCATCAAAGGCCTAATGCGAGCATGGCGGACATAGCTCTGTCCGCCGAACATCCTAGCATACAGACCGCCAGCAGTCCGCAAGCTACTCGCACACCTGCCCAAAGCAACAGCCACCTCCCGGACTCCACACACCAGTCCGCCAAAGACCTCCACAGCAAAGCACCTGCTGTAACACCAGAGCTTGACAAGGCCACAACCAAGCTCTAAGCCCAGTCCGCAACAGCACAACCGCGGACACGCTAGTCCGCAAGCTTCCCGCGGGCATGAGCCAAACCGCCAATTACACAAGCTTGCAGCGCGGCCACTGAGCAGTGCACCAGTCTGCAAGCCTCAATCCGCTCAGGCCACTCCTTGGCTAAACCAATCAGCCAACGCCCTATCCGCAGATAACAGGCCGTACAATCCACGGACTCCATCTGTACAACCCGCTCAGAAGAACAGCCGGCTTCACTAGACTTATCACTAGGCCGAAGTCTGCCCAGTCCGCCGAGGCTGTCCGCCCATGTAACATCCCCTATCCGTCGCATAGCAAATAACAGTAGGTCCGGCCGGGGCCCGACGTCATATACTACAGACAGACCGGTTGGTTACTTATGGAAACCATCCAACCAATCTCAACGTCCTACACAGAGCATTCTAGCGGAAGCAGTTTATAGAAGTTGAAAACAAGAACCCAGCATTAGAGCGCGAATGTCCACTAGTACAAATTAGGAATGTTATACAAAAATACCCAAAACAAGCTCTAAGGCCTTACAAAATGTTTCACTTGAAAATTACATGTTTTACAAACCACGGCACGCAGGCCGGTCATACATGAATAAAGCAGTAAACACTTCCATTTGGGCCTTCGAGGGCCGGCTTCGCAAAAAGGGCTTTAGCCCGCTATTGACCGCTTGGTCCAGCTGCACCTGCAAGCAACAAACCACCGCACGGTGGCAAAACAAGGCAACGGTCAGCAATACTGACCAAATTATAACGATCCCGCCCCCAACTCGGGGCGGCGATGCTCCTTCCCTGCATTTCATTAGCATAAGCGAGCAATGTATAACAATAGCCAGTACATCACGGACGTTGGCTCACACGGCCACACGCCCCGTGCTCTCAGGGCACATTCTTGGTGATCGCAGTCTAAGCCGCTAACTCACCACCATCTCTAGGACGGCAATAACTCGTGAGCTAAATGGTCTTTTAGGCAAGCGTTACGACACTTTAATGTCATCAACAGCTCATGTCACGACACTTTAATGTCATCGACAGAAAGACCCGACCTCTATGCCTTCGGCATAACGCAGGAATGGTTCCCACTCAACCCGTTGCTCACTTGCCACGACACTTAAATATCATCGGCATGGGTTAAGCTTCCCCGAAGCCCGTGAATCGAACGTACGATATTACATAACCCAGTTATGTACTAATTGGCACTTAGGCCCACAAGTTGGCAAGATCTCGTATCCGCCCAGTTTTCTGGGTGCACCTTTGGGTTAATCCCCGAGGCTCCCTGCTGCAATCTACCACGTAGAAAACCCGAAAAACAACCAGTAGCACGGAGTCTTCTCCGGCATTTATGCAATGCAACATCACCGATCCATACCAACATGTCCGGGTAGGCTTCACACATCATGCCTATGTCCGTTCTCGCTTACGGACTCTAAACAACGGGGACTTCACATATCTACCCGAAGGAATGCCTCCAACTCTCCGCAAACTCGCGAGAGCGGGCTTCCTATGCAAAGAAAGAGAGCTACTCATGCTCAAGATGAGGATCGTTACCCTTGAAATCCTCTTTGGCGCCATTGAAAAGTAATTGGATGAAAACCACCGCACTAGCGTTGCCTCCGTGGATCCGGAGTCGGCTCGCGATTCGGAGCTCCGAAGCTCCTCCAATGACGGGATCTAGCTCTTCTTCCACCCTTGGCTCTCCTCTCTCTCTAAGGATTTAGAGAGATGATAAGTGAAGAAAAGTAAGGGTTTTCTAAGTCAAAACCCGGGTATATCCCTTCAGGAATAACCCCCAGCCGTTGGATCTCAACATAAGGAAACGAACGGCTTTGATTCAGGGCTGAAATGCCCAATCTGGACCGAACACGGCCTGGCACACGCCCGTGTCCAGGGTCGTGTGCCGCATTCGCCGTCAAAATCGAATCACCTGGAACCTCACACGGGTATCGAACACGCCCGTGTTCGAGCTGACACGCCCGTGTTCCAGCTGACACGGCCGTGAGGCCGGCCGTGTACCCCATGATTTTTCCCCTTTTTCAACCCGAGCACTGCACGGGTTCTAGGACACGCCCGTGTCCTTGCCCGTGTCACTTTGACACGCCTGGACCCCAGGCCGTGTACACGGTCTCGACATTTCGTCGCGTGAAGATCGACGACTTGATGACACGGCCTTGGACACGCCCGTGTCCTAGGCCGTGTGCCTTGTCTCGACGATCGTCGAGCGAATCTCGACGACTCCCCGGGACGATCGTCGACACGGGTCGACACGCCCTGCGACACGCCCGTGTCGCGGGCCGTGTGCCCAGTCTCGACGAATCGTCGAGTAACTCTCGACGACTCCGCGGCTAAGTGTCGACACGGGTCGACACGGGTCGACACGCCCTGCGACACGCCCGTGTCGCAGGCCGTGTGCCCATTCTCAGCGAATCGTCGAGAGAATCTCGACGACTTCGCGGCTAAGTGTCGACACGGCTTGACACGCCCTGGGACACGCCCGTGTCCCAGGCCGTGTGCCTTCAGCCAGAACCCAAAATTGGCCCAAAACGTCCCCCTTCACTCCTTTGAGTTTCGGGGCGTTACAACTCTCCCCCTCTTAAAAGAATTTTGTCCACGAAATTATATAAAGGAAAGACATGTACAAAACCAAAATTTGTACCTGAGCGGAACAACTCCGGATACTCGTCAAGCATAGTCTGCTCTCGCTCCCAAGAGAGCTCCTCACGACCGCAATTGTCCCACCGGACCTTGACCATCCTGATCTCTTTATTGCGTAGCCGCTTGACTTCCGAGTCCTCAATCCGCACGGGCTTGACCTTTGTCGTTAGCCCACTTTCCACCGGCACTTGATCGACCGCGATCACTTGCGTAGGCTCTTGCACCGCCTTCCGAAGCACCGAAATGTGGAATACATCGTGTAAACCACTAAGCTCCACCGAAAGCTTCAACCGATAGGCCGCTTCACCAACTCGCTCCAGAACCTCAAACGGTCCAAGGTACCTCGGGCTTAGCTTTTTCAATCGTCGCACCCGCGAGACACCCTTGAACGGCTTGATCTTTAAGTATACATAATCGCCCACAACGAACTCCATGTTCCTGTGCTTGGCATTATAGTACTTTGCTTGCCGGTCCTGATCGATAAGCAACCTCTCCCGAATGGTTCTCACCAAAGAAGTAGCATCCTCCACTTCCGATCGCTTATACAACTTTGACTCACCCGTTTCTAACCATGACAACGGCGTGCGACATTTCCTACCATATAGGGCCTCGAAAGGCGCCATCTGAATACTCGCTTGGTAGCTGTTGTTGTATGCGAACTCCACCAAATATAGGTGGTCTTCCCATTGCTTTCCAAAATCCAAGACACACATGCGAAGCATGTCCTCCATGGTTCTATTGACCCTCTCGGTCTGCCCATCTGTTTGTGGGTGGAATGATGTGCTGAATTTCAGCTTTGTTCCCAACATTTGCTGCACCAGCCTCCAATCATTGGACGTGAACTGCCCATCTCGGTCACTCACGATGCTGCGGGGCACACCATGAAGCCGTACTATGTTATCCACATAAAGCTTTGCCAGCTTCTCCACCGGATCATCCTTCCTATGCGGAATAAAATGTGACACCTTCGTTAATCGATCAACAACCACCCAAATGGCGTCATTTCCCTTTTGCGACCTTGGCAAACCGTGCACAAAGTCCATAGAGATGTCGTCGAATTTCCACTCCGGAATAGACAAGGACTTAAGAAATCCTCCCGGCTTTTGGCACTCCGCCTTTACCAAGGCGCAGGTTTGGCACTTCGCTACGTATAGCGCCACATCCTTTTTCAAACCCGGCCACCAAAACAGTTTCTTCACATCACGGTACATCTTCGTGCTCCCCGGGTGAATCGATTACTTGGTATGGTGTGCCTCGTACAACAACTCCACCCGTAAATTGCCCACACTTGGGACGCACAAACGACCGTCTTTCCACAGCAATCCGTCCTCCACGACGAATTGGGAATTTGACCCATCCAGAGCCTCTTCCATGAATTGCTTCATATGAGCATCCATATCCAAAGCCTACCGAATCCGATCAGCCAGGTCATATTGGACTTCAGTCCAATTCAGAACTGCTTCAGCACTTGATTGTCTATCCACACAAACAATCTCCAACGCCTCCAACTCCCGCACCAACCGCTCATCATGCACCGATAGCCAATTGGCTTGAGCTGGGGCTCGGCGACTCAACGCGTCCGCAACCGCATTCCCTTTGCCAGGCACGTAGTGGATCTTGAATGTATAGTCCCCCCGGAACTCCATCCATCTACGCTGCCGCATATTCAGATCCTTCTGATCAATCAGGTACTTTAGGCTCTTGTGATCGGTGTAGATATCAATCTTCACACCGTACAAATAGTGTCTCCACAGCTTCAAGGCAAAAATCACGGCCGCTAACTCCAAGTCATGGACCAGATAATTCCTCTCGTGCACTTTTAGCTGTCTCGAGCCATAAGCTATCACGCTTCCGTGCTGCAGTAGCACGCAACCCAAACCGCTGCCCGAAGCATCGCTATATATCTCATAGCCTTCGGTTCCACATGGCGAACTCAGCACAGGCGCCGTGGTCAACCGACACTTCAATTCCTCAAAAGCTCGCGCGCACTCCGGCGTCCAAACGAACTTATGCTCCTTCCTCGTCAAAGTAGTGAGAGGTAACGCTATCCGCGAGAAGTTCTCTACGAAGCGCCTATAATAGCCGGCAAGCCCCAAAAAGATCCGGACTTCTGCTACCGTAGCAAGCTCAGGCCACTCCCGTATCGCAACAATCTTCGCCGGATCCACAGCAATACCCTCTCCACTCACTATATGCCCGAGGAACGCTACTAAGGATAGCCAGAACTCGCACTTCGAGAACTTGGCATACAACTGACTTCTCCTTAGCGTCTCCAACACCAAATGAAGATGCTTGAAGTGATCTTCCTCACTTTGCGAGTACACCAAAATATCGTCGATGAAGACGATCACGAAATGGTCCAAGTACTCCCTGAAAGTCCTGTTCATCAAATCCATGAACACTGACGGCGCATTAGTCAGCCCAAACGGCATGACCGTAAACTCATAATGCCCGTATCTCGTACTAAACGCTGTCTTCGGGATATCACTCTCCCTTATCCGCAGCTGATAGTATCCAGCCTTGAGATCTAACTTCGAGTACACTGTCGACCCGAGTAACTGATCAAAGAGATCATCAATCCGGGGGATCGGGTACTTGTTCTTCTCCGTCAGCTTGTTTAGCTCCCGATAATCAATACAAAGCCTCAAGCTTCCGTCCTTCTTCTTAACAAAGAGGACCGGTGCGCTCCAAGGCGAAGAACTCGGGCGCACATACCCTTGCTCCAACAACTCTTGCAGTTGAACTTTCAGCTCCGCCATTTCCTTAGGCGCTAGCCGATACGGAGATCGTGACACAGGCTTTGCACCTGGCACTAGCTCGATCGTAAAATCTATCTCCCGCTGAGGCGGGGCTCCAGGAAGATCCGCGGGGAACACATCAGGGTATTCCGATACCACTGAAATACAATCCAACGCGGGCTTCGGCTTTGCAACCTCCACTAGTGTAAAGAACAGTTCTGCACCAGCACGAACCGCCTTCACCACCTGAAGAGCAGACATCAATGTCTTGCTCGACCCCTTTAAGCCCGTAAAAGTCGTCTCACGACTTGCTCCCAGCTTGACTTCCTTGCTACCGCAATCTATATGGGCCTGCTGCTCCGAGAGCCAGTCCATGCCAAATATGACGTCGAACTCCACTAACGGAAGTAAAGACGCCCGCAGGTCGAACTCCTGCTCCCCAATACGAATCTTAACATCGTAGATCCTATCCGCTCGCATCGAACACCCATTGGGCAACAACACATCCAACTTATCCTTCGCCATCGAAGGAGGGACTCCGATGCGTGATATAAATCCTTCGGACAAGAAGGAGTGTGAAGCTCCCGTATCGAAGAGTGCTCGTGCCGGATTTTCACAAATCAATATAAATCCTAAACAAGTAGTGGTAAGGTAACATGTGCATAACAAGTATTTATGTAAATTGACTTGCTATAAATTAAATCGTACCTGTCACCACATCAGCTTGTTTAATGGCCTCCTGTTGGCCAAGATTGTAGACCCTTGGTTGGGCCGGAGCATAATGGGATGCGGTCGACTCCACCGCCTTTCCCTTCTCTTCATAAGTAGCTCCCGGCCTTCTCTCGAACTTGGGGCGTCCGCTACGGCACTCACGGGCATAATGCCCCAACTTCCCACAGTTATAGCATGCGCCCGGGGTCCGACCCGTAGTCGCCCCAGAAGCACCAGCAGAGAGGGCTAGACCCGAAGTCTTAGCTTTCTTGTTCCACTTTCGGAACACAGATTTTGAGGTGTTTGGCCCTCTGGACTCCGACCTCTTCTCGCCCAAGCTTTTCTTTGCCTGCACATTCTTCATGTCCTTCTCCAAGGACCGGGCCGTGTTGACCAAGGTTAAGAAACCCTGCGTCATCGGCCCCGAAAGTAGTAGTCTTAACTCATCCCTCAAGCCTTCATAAAAGCGATTAGTCTTGCGCTCCTCATCCACGATGGTGGAGCTAGCATATCGACTCAAACGAGTGAACTCATGGAGATATTCATCCACGCTCTTCTCACCCTGAACCAACTTCAGAAACTCATTCTCCAACGCTATCTTCTGCGTCGAAGGGAGGTATCTTGTAACGCCCCGAAACTCAAAGGAGCGAAGGGGGACGTTTTGTGCCAGTTTTGGTTTTTGGCTGAAGGCACACGGCCTGGGACATGGGCGTGTCCCAGGGCGTGTCAAGCGTGTGCCGACACTTAGCCGCGAAGTCGTCGAGATTTTCTCGACGATTCGCTGAGAATGGGCACACGGCCTGCGACACGGGCGTGTCGACCCGTGTCGACACTTAGCCGCGAAATCGTCGAGATATACTCGACGATTCGTCGAGAATGGGCACACGGCCCGCGACACGGGCGTGTCGCAGGGCGTGTCGACCTGTGTCGACGATCATCCCGGGGAGTCGTCGAGATTTGCTCGACGATCGTCGAGACAAGGCACACGCCTAGGACACGGGCGTGTCCAAGGCCGTGTCATCCAGTCGTCGAACTTCACGCGACGAAATGTCGAGACCGTGTACACGGCCTGGGGTCCAGGCGTGTCAAAGTGACACGGGCAAGGACACGGGCGTGTCCTAGAACCCGTGCAGTGCTCGGGTTGAAAATGGGGAAAAATCATGGGGTACACGGCCGTGTCAGCTGGAACACGGGCGTGTCAGCTCGAACACGGGCGTGTTCGATACCCGTGTGAGGTTCCAGGAGATTCGATTTTGACGGCGAATGCGGCACACGGCCCTGGACACGGGCGTGTGCCAGGCCGTGTTCGGTCCAGATTGGGCATTTCAGCCCCGAATCAAAGCCGTTCGTTTCCTTAGGTTGAGATCCAACGGCTGGGGGTTGTTCCTGAGAGGATATACCCGTGAGTTGACTTAGAAATCCATCACGTTCTGCACGTTCTGCGTGAGTGATGATGACGTTATGCACATTTCACAAAGCCGCGACGTGGTAGTCGGGACCACAGATTACTGGATCATGGATACAGGATGTTCGTTCCACATGTGCCCGAACATTGAATGGTTCTCCAGTATTAGGCACTGTGGAGGTGGTCATGTTCGGATGGGGAACCGGTCAGAGTGCGAGATATCTGGAGTCGGGAGCATCAGGATTAGGATGTTCGATGGAGTGGTTAGGACCCTCACCGACGTTCGGTATGTGCCCGAGTTGAGAAAGAGCTTGCTTTCTTTAGGCACTCTGGAGGCTACCGGGTATTCTTATACCAGTAGCAGCGGATATTTGGAGGTCAGGAGAGGCGCACAGACAGTCTTGAGAGGAGAGCGTTCCGGATCGCTCTATAGACTGATTGGCACCACGATTGTCAGGGGAGATGCGAGGAGAGAGGTCACACCGTCTCTCGAGCTACAGGATACGGTAGCGCATGCATTTCAGGCGATCTCCTCAGATCGCGATTCCTTCGATAGAGCTTTAGAGAGCAGAGCCTGTTCTCAGCGAAAAGCTAGGAAGGACCAGCGGAGGAGCGGGGCAGGATTCGTGGCAAGGGCGTGTGCACGGAGAGAGGACCTTGGCGGAGGTAGAATCTTCGCAGCCGTAGAGGAGACGGGTAGAGAGTCATCTCAGGAGTACCCAGACACCGCGAGAGGAGCCAGCAGGCTCAGAGGTCTCACCGAGGAACTTAGGATCACTCAGGAGAAGGTGGAGTTGCACAGTGAGAGTTCGAGTGCGATTCGTCTTGCAGTAGACCCGGTCTATCGTGCAAGGACGAAGCACGTCGACGTGCGTCACCGGGAGTTGAGGGAGTTCGCTCGAGGTGGAGGCGTGATGTTGCGGGAGATTCCTACGGAGGAATGCGTTGCGAGCATGCGGGAGAAATCAGTGAGGCGAGTCAAGTTTGACTTGACTCAGACTGTTGCACGTTGATCGTGCCGGCCCCAGGGAGAGGGGGCTTGTAGTCGCCAGTAGGGGTCTGTGTGTCATAGACGGTATTAGCGTTTTTGGAGCATCAAGGTGGAGATTGTTATTATTTGATGCTCAATTGAACCAACCCGGTCCAGCTGGACCGGTTCGGTTTTGTCATATTGCTTTATATAACAGGAGAAAAAAACGCGATTGATTATCCATAACCTAACCTAACGAGCGAAAGCGGCGGCAAGAAATCGCGAACGGGAGAGGCGGCATCGGGAGCGACGATCGGGAGAAAGAAGAAGAGGCGAGCGGCGGGCTTCCTTCTCCGGCGACGGTCGGAGGATCTTGGCTCTTCTTCTCCGGCGGCAAGGAGGAAGAGGATGTGGCGGCATCGCGGCATCGCAGCTTCGGGACGCTCGGCTTCGGGAGGAGATCGGTCGGAAGGCAGAAGCGCGGCTTCGGGACGAAGATCGGGCGGCGACATCGTCGCGGCGGGCGGCATCCGGCGATCTTGGAGATCCGGAGCGGCGTCAAGGGCTCGAACTTGAGCGGCGGGCGGTCTTCTTCTCCGGCGACAGCGGCGCAGCGGCAAGCCCGGTCTAGGGCTTCTTCTCCGGCGACAGCGGTGCAGCGGAGATTCCGATCTAGGGCTACGTAGGTCCGGCGATCCTTGGGATCCGGCAGTGGCAAGATCGGGCAGAGCCGGCTTCTTCTCCGGCATTCTTGGGCCGGCGGTTCTTCTCAGGCAGCAGCGGCGGCAGATCTTGCAAGCGAGCGGTGGTTGACGGAGGCGGCGGAAGATTGATCGGAGTTCCGATCTAGTGCACGGCAGCGGCATCGGCTCCATCTCCGGTGAAGGAGAGGGGAGATCCATGGCAGCGGCGGGTGCAGGTTTCCATCTCCGACGGCTCCGGCGATCCAGCGGCGGCGGCAACTCCGGCGGTGAAAGAGGGCATAAGGCTGCGGTTCCTTCATCTTGAAGAGGGCAGCGGCTTTCTTGGTCGGAGGGCAGCGACGCGTGGCAGAGGCGAAGATCAGATTCAGATCCAGGCTCAGATTGGCCAGTTTTGCGGCCGGCATAGGGGAGTTTTCTTCCCTCTCTCTTGATTTCTTGTTGTTCTTTATTTCCTATTTTAGGTTAGTGTCGATCCGCTGAGGATCGTTGAGTGGCTGTGTTGTAATCGGATATTTTTTTTCGATTAGTGGATCCGGCGCGCTCTCCCCGTGGATGTAGGAGCTTAACTCCGAACCACGTATATCTCTTGTCGTCTGTGGTTTTTTCTGTGTTTTGGAAACTCGAACTTTTGGATTGGTGCGCGCCATTATTTGCTCAAAGTTTTTTGCTTCCGTTGCTATTGTCCGCGACGAGTTCCGTACTCGCGGGCAGGTGTCAATTGCACAACAAGTATAAAGTACTGGAAAAGCAAACAAGCTCCTCTTAGTTATGAAGAGAGTGCTCGAGGAGAAGACGGAACGCTTGAAGAAGATGCTCGAGGAGAAGAGAAAGCGCCACTTTATTTATCACCTACAAAACCGCCATGCCCTTAGCATTAAAGACGATGTATCTTATTATAAATAAGACTCTTGTGTATGTAGTTTAATGATCTTCTTCACCATCTACACATGATGGCGTGTAATATTTCTATATAAAGTGAACATAAATCCATATCAAAATGAATGTAAATAATATTTAGTGCATGTTTATTGCCGTTGTAAGCAAACACTTCACTAAAATAGGTAGTGTAAGTAAATGCCCAAACATTGAACATGGAAAACATATTCTTGCAAATGCATACAATTAAAAATATTGACTGAATAAGACTTAGATTTCTAGGTTGGCAGCCATCAAAGAGATCTTTGTAAGGTAAGTCTTAACCATGGTTAAGAAGAAGATAATAACTTCTAGACAACAACATATTTTTGACTTTTGAGATGAAGTTCATCTGAAATCAAAGTCCACAAAATTGACTCTTTCTTCAACAGTGACAGCTCAGCATCCAACGAATCATCATCCTTCAAGTGGCTCATGAATGTTGACCGAAAATAATAAACAAATTCTGATTATAAAAAGACACGTGGTACATTTAACTAAAATTAACTAATTAATTATCGGCCGGGTACTGTCGCGATTGACAGTAGGGGCGGAGCTCCGTATCGGACACTCGTATATATAAGTGAGTTTTAATCAAAAATAATAGTCCATTTGGCAGGACGATCCGCGTCCGTCACGCGGTCCGGCGCGAACGGCACCGCCCGGCCGCGACTGCCCGACGTTTGGCAGGATCGCGGTCGGATGGCCGGCCACCACCGCGCTCCGCGGACGCAGACATGCGGCCGCGAAGGGTGATCATGGTCGGCCGCCGTCGCGCCTCGCGACCGTACGCATGCGGCCGAGAGGGGTCCCGGCCGGCCTCCTCCGCGCCTCGCAGCCGCGATGCGCGCACGCTGCCGACCCCGACGGGAGGCCGCTGCCACGCCTCATGGCCACACGCCCATGATCGCGAGGGCCCGCGGCCGCCCTCTTGGCTTACCACCCGCTCTCTCCTCACCGGCCGGCCTCCCGCCGTCGGGGTCTCATTGCAGACCACCATCCCCGGTCGACCCTCCCCCCCCACCGTTGGATTGCCGTCACGCGATCTCCACCGTCCGATCTACGTGCCCATAACTATCTCGTGTTACCACCCACTACGTGAGGGTGCACATAGCTGAAATAACAATTAGTGTGTGTAGTAAATCTCTAAAAAATATGTGACATAAAATATATGACCATTGTCTGCAAATAACACATAAAGTGGTTATGGTCTACGGATGACCGCGTAACCACCATAACCACCCTCATTATCTATAAATAGGACCCTAGGACCATCTTTCATACCAGCTTCTCCTCCCCCCACTTGTCTCTTACGTTCTCCTCCCCCCACTTTGTCTCTTACACGCGTGAGATCTCCTACTTCAGGAATCCCTCAAAGATCTCCTTTGCCCTCAAAGACTCTTTCGAAGATCTTCGCGCATCTTGAAGATTCTTTAAAGATCTTCATCCTCCTTTGAGCTCTCCATGCACGTCCCGCTCCGTGCACTCCATAGAAATCGTTCCGCGCGTAACAATCTCAACGCTCACAGTGCTCTCAACTCAGCAAGAAGCTAGCCCTTCAGTCGACAATAAGTCTATAGCTTCCTATGCACGCTACATGAGAAAAGCCGCAGACGCCGAGAATCGCAGAGCGTGCCCCTACAGTTTCTAAACATCTGCCGAAGACCCGAAAACATCCAGAGCGTAGTGTTCCCCACTGCAGCAATAAAAAGACTTAGCTCAGTGTGCGGTGACCTGTCACCTTGAGCCCAACTCTGCCAAAACCCCCACCCCCCCCCCCCCCCCTGCCCCCCCCCCCCCCCCCCCCCCCAATAATTATAACGAGCGGTTTTTCGCCCTCACTTCTCTATAGAGCACTGTACAAAATTCGCAAATAGTGAAGTTTGCTCGGCACGGCCCGACCACGTGGTTTTTTTACCACTTTTTGAGATTTCCAGGTTAAAAAGTCTCTGTCAGCCGTCTCGATCTCATTGACTGTAATTTGCACGCTCACCACTCATGAGTTAAGACTATAATCTGATCTACAGAGCCTCGAATTGGCGACAATCTACTCAAACATCCACATAAATTCTCAAGGAAATCCGTGCCGAGAAGCAGAAATGAATACAATAACAGCAAAAACAGAGCAGTCAGATGTTACAGAGGTTCGGGCTACGTCCTCTCTCCCTTTCTATCACACAGATTTTGCAAGGATCAATTCCGATCCTACCTCTTCTGGACAGGAATAGAAGAATTTCTGGATCGATCTCAACGAGATACCTGTATCGCTCCAAAAGAATCCGCCGCACAGACTGCAATGAATCCGTATCAAATCGGGAAAAAACAACGTATATAAACGTCTGCTGGCAAGATCGTCACCCAAAGGCCGTCGACTCGCGATCGCGACCAAGCAAGACCGGTCGACGATCGTCGATCGTCGAACCAAAAGCCGGTCGAGATCGTCGATCGTCGACCAAGCAAGACGGTCGACGATCGCCATCGTCGACAAAAGGC
Organism: Platanthera guangdongensis; assembly: GCA_039583875.1. NCBI lineage: Eukaryota > Viridiplantae > Streptophyta > Magnoliopsida > Asparagales > Orchidaceae > Platanthera > Platanthera guangdongensis. Next base: position 11,999,489 of record CM077147.1, on the reverse strand, counting down.
CGGTCGACGATCATCGATCGTCGAGCCATAGCGTTCGACGATCGGTCCAAAGAATCCCTCAGAAAAATTTGGTCCGTTGCCCACTCCGAAACTGTCGTGGGTCCCAGAGATGTCAGGGGGGATCATTCGTTCCTCTAAGCTCACGTGGGCGAAGGTGAGGAGGAGGAAGTGTTCCACAACCCCAATTTCTCAAACGTCGGTGAAAAGTTCTCAGAAAATCGAAGAAGGTTCTCCACTTATGGAATTAATTGCTTTGGACTTTCCGAACAAGACTGATATCTTCCTCAATAATATCGTTGGGGATATTTTTGGAAAGTAATATTTTCATTGTAAACATATTTTAAATTTTATATATTTCATTTAAATACTACATTACAATATTCAAGAAATTAATATTTCCTTGATTTTTAAAAAAAACTTTCTCGTGTATATATTTAAAATAGTTTAATACAAAATATTCTAAGTAAACCTGCTCAGGTAATTTCGAAATTTAGTGAAATTATTTATGTAAAATTTAGTGGTTAGAAGTAGAGGGGTCCAACTCGATCCCTTGGATCATCGACCTTCCGACCTATTGACTCCAAATCAAATCAGGATCCTCTCTATTTCGTCATCCGACGAAATGGAGGGGATCCACTTCAGGGACGGAATTATGTTCTGTTTTTCCATTCTTTTTATATTTTTTTATTCAAAAAATTCTTTGCCAGTAGATTTTTTTTTGCGATTTTCCTGTCCACTAGATATGAGATGGATCACCTCCATTTCATTGAAATAGAGAGGATGCGGATCCCTCCGAATCATATATCTCACGAAGTTTAGTATCGTTATGAAACTTCATTCGTAAACGCCCAATCTTACCTAAGGAATTTCATCCACCTTTAATATTCAAAACTAAGGCTCCGTTTGGCACGGTGGTGGCGGTCATGAACGTGGGGGTTAAATTGTCATTCGTTAACTCACACCTAAAGAACTTCATCAACTTTTATGTTTAACAGATGATGTTTGTTAGGTGATCCATAACAAATGACAGTTTTACCCATACATTTACGACCACCACTATCCTGCCAAATGGAGCCTAAGTTTTCCTCCTCAGTAATCTTATCGACGATGGCGTTTTTATCCAAATTAACTCAGTTGAGCAAAAAAATCATCTCAAATAGAGCCTCAGTCCCCAAATTTATTCAGTGAATTAAACCCTAATTCATGAACGAAAGAATTTAATGCATGCATGCATGATTCATCATTATAATTAATTTAGTAGTATTATTTATAGCACGTAGCGGGCGACTATAACCTTGTATGTGTCATTCTTTTGCCATGGGAAAGCTATGTGAAACAATTCAAAATGGTGGAATTGAACGACTCATTTCTTTCGTCAATACATTTTGTCACAACAAGATACATTACGAGAGCGGCTCCAAGCCTTTGATCTTCCACTTCTACAATGGCGGCGGAGAGGCCGGTTGGATGGACTTCAGCCCGGTTTGGGCGGAAGTCCTCAAGCACTACTTTGCTATGGAGTTTTCGTCGTCGTCGATAACATTGACGGCATTGTTACATGGCTTCACGGTTGACTTTAAGTGCATGACCATGCACTGGATGAACGAAGGCTGCATTCGTTCCATTGGCTGGACCGACGAAAATGGGGAGCGGATTTTGCCGAGAGAAGCCTTCCATTGCGGATGCCCGGCTGATCACAAAAGAACTCGTCAAGCTATTGCAGTTCTGACTTATCCTGAACCTCTTCTTTTTGCTGTTGAGCTTAATCCTGAGAAGCTCTCTTACCTTCTTCCGGATTTGAACCAAATCCCAACGGGGGATAACCGGCAGCAATCAGGGGCGAATACAGATATTAGGGCAAGGGCGGACCAAGCATCGTCTTCCTCTAGGCCAAAAGAATTTTGACCACCTTCATTTTAAATTTTGCATTTCAAATAGCGCGACTACATAGCCTTTCAAATGGCTCTTTAGGCACCAAAAATAAAGAGACAACTATACAAAAAAGACAGGTTCTTAGTATACAAAAACAATTTCGCGCGCTAAATTTTGAACTTTGTACTTGTTAATAGTTGGTATTGGATATTACTAATATTTTATTTTGTATACACTCTTTGAACATATTTTGAAATGCACATAGGACTTGGAATTTGTAAGAATTTACAAATTTATTATACAAGGTTTGAATTTTAGAACATATATTATTATAATTAGTATATCTTCTGTTATATGAGAGATAGCTCTGACGGGGCTGGCTGCGGTGAAGGCGCCCGAGTAGGGACGGCCTTGGCCGGCCCTTGCGGGACTAGCCGTGGCGAGGCCACCCAAGCATGGGAGACCTTGGCTAGCCCTCGCAAGGGCTGGCCGCGACGAGGTGGCCCGGGGTCGGGCGGTCCATAGCCAGCCCTTGCGGGGGCCGACTGCGGCGAGGCAGACCGGATCCAGGTGCCCTGATATGCCAAAAATTAATTTGCGTATTATACGCAAGTGCACGTGTGAGATCAAGTAATATATAATGAGTTAAGATCGTTCCCACGGAGAAGTGACTGATCTAGCGCTTGCAAGTACTAGCTCTGTTGAAACCGAGAACTCGGTCTCTGTGGAGTTCACCCTTGGGGAAGGGATGATCGCACACTTCTCTCTTGCGAGCCAAACAACTAAGAAAAAAGAACAGGGAACTGACCCAAGGGTCGGCGTGGAGGTCCCACCACACACCCGGAAGATCTTAGAGCGCTTCTTCTCCCTAGTCAAATGTCGAGCTAAGGGTATCTCAGAAGGTGCTAGAAGACCGGGGCACAAGTAAACATGTCTTCTTAGGTACCCCATTGGGTCTATTAATAGTTTTCTGAAAATGGTCTGCAAATAGAAAACCTCCGTTGTTTTGAACAGCTATATGCAGTCCAAATTGGTCTGCCAACAGTGTAACTCCGCTGTCCTGAGGGGCAGACCTCTGAGGGCATCCTAGTAATTTTGCCTCTGGACCCTGCTGGATGAATGATCTGTGAGAGCACCACTCGGCTGAAGGGGCGAATGCCAGGAGCACACTCATTCGCTGCCTTGAAACTCTCTGAAGGGCGAGTGCCTGGCTCGGCGGCCACTCGCCTGGCTTGGCGAGAACTGGCCTCGTATGCGCTCTAAGCCGCGAGATCCTTAGGCGAGTGCTGGATGAAGATTGCACTCTCCGAAGGGCCAAATCACCCCTCCTAGGGCTGTGCGAATGCCCCTCTTTAGGAATTGGGCGAGTTCAAGCCAAACTGCCTCACTAGCATATCTGATGGGGTCCACTCATCGAATATGATGTTATACACAATCCTCACTCTTTGCGAGCTTTAACAACGCCCGGAAAGAATCATCCAATCCCACATATTAGATGAGTGGATGCTGACTTGGAAGAGAATCTTCTGTGGGCCCCTCCATGCCCATATAGATATCCAGGTAGTGGCAAATGATCTCTGCCTTAATCCTTTGTAGCAGCTATCGCCTCTAATCGCGATGTCGCTTTCCAAGGAAGCTCTAAACAGCGTCCGTGCTGTCCAAGACAAGAAAAAAACCTTGATGGGCTCCCTCGCCCCTAGCTCTCGAAAAGCACTCGGGTCATCCCGGAAGATGAAAAAAGCTAAAGTGGTCCGACGTAACCCGGCCAAGGATGAGTCGACCTCTCAAAATCCTTCCCCAACCAAGATATCCTTGGTATTTGCTTTCGCCTATCACTGTTCATCCTCGTTCGTTGCGGAGATAAAATGTTGATTCGTTGTATCTATTTACAGATCCCGCCGGTGGAGAAGGAAGTTAAGGAGGCGAGTGATAAACCGGACTTGCTGGGGAATGGGTACGACCAGATGGCCCCCGAGAACCACACCCCCCCCCCCCCTCCGGATCGACGTTCCTGCGCAGGAGAAATGTAAACCTTCTTCTAACTTCTAGTCTTTCATCCTCTGGCTTACCTGCCTTTTCTTTGCAGCTCCTGCTTTTGGGACTTCGGTGTTAGGAGTTCCAACGTTGAGATTCTCCGCTCGCGAGACACCTATAGATCTCGCCCTGATTCTACCCCCAGCAGATGTCATCCCCAACCTTCCTTCTGAACCAACAATCTTTCGCTCGGGCCTAGGGAAGAGAAACATAACCTTCGACACCCCCTTTGAGGGGCGGCCCGACACTTATTGTCATCCTTCTGATAAGGACGCGGGTGTCGGATGAGGTAACGACTTTTACTATCTTTCGTGGGAGATGCGAGAGTCAAGCATATGTAACACCATTTATCGCAGGTTTTCGTGAGATCTCCACTGATGTTGATATTGATGAGGAGGAGGTCTCGCCCCTTCCTTCTCTGGATTCAATTGCTTATTACCAAGGCAATCTAGAGGACGTTGCTAGGATGAAGCGGAAAGTGGCCGAGATACTACGGAAACAATCGCTGCTGCTGCACGGGATCGCTAATCGGGTGCGGGAGAATCAGGAATCTGCTGAGGAGCGGCTTCTCAGCCTGGAGAATAGCTATACACAACTAATTGCCAATCTGTCGGGAGAGGTTGGTGGTGGGACAGAATACCCTAGCCTTCACATTGCGCCGGTCGAAGACCAACTCCATCTCGTGCAACGAGGACTCCAGACCATTCGTTCTATCCCCTATGCACGTGCCATGCTGGGAGAGGGAAGGGGAGGTCGGGAACGACGATAATGGCCCCTTGGTGGGCCTACCAGCACTCGCCTCCCGCTCCAGCTTTATTTTATAAGCTCTGTAATAATGACTGTCGGCCTTTGTGCGGAATGCTGACGTGTGATGTTATATATCGTTTGATCTCACTTTCTTTCCAGTCTTTTATCGTACATATTTTTTTGTTCTTGTGGATGATTTTACTTATGTCGTTTCCCCTGCTTGGAAACGTAGTGCGAGTGAGGCAGTGTGAGATCTCGCCTGGGGCTAATGGGGGACCTGGGGCAAGATCTAAACATGTTCTATCTGCAACTCTTTTATGCTTGATCATTTTCCGTCAGGAATTTCCTATAAATAGACTGCCCACCTACCGTATTAGTCATCGCTTTCAATAGTTTTAAATTTTTCTTGTCATTCTTCTTCCTCTTGGACTCGCGCCTTTACCTCTCGTTTTGTTCCAAGCGAGATGTTGGGAGAGGGTGATGGCCGGAACAAGTGCGTCTCCGCATTTGCCGATTACCCATTTATGAACCGTAAAATGTCAGAGGAAGAGTACCATTCGCTTGTGAATCTCTATATCACCCCGGGATTCAAGGCGCGACATCCATCTGATAATGAAGCGATCAACCACTTCTCGCCTTGCGAACTCGCCATCCCCGCTAAGCACTTCGAAGTTGGACTCCGTCTGTAACGTCCCGAATCGCTCTAGGCCCCTAGTGTGTGTGTTTTTGAGTCAGGAGGGTTGACTCGAGTCCTGAGAAGTGCAGGGAATGGGACTGCACTTGTGGAGAAGTGGAGAAATCAGTGTAAAAAGACACGGGTAGTGACACGGGTAGTGACACGGCCGTGTCCCTACCCGTGTGCGTCGAGTTGAGCTCGACGAGCCGTGTCGAGATCGTCGAGATGTGTCGACACTAAGTGACACGGGTAGTGACACGGCCGTGTCCCTACCCGTGTGCGTCGAGTTGAGCTCGACGAGCCGTGTCGAGATCGTCGAGCTGTGTCGACACTAAGTGACACAGGTAGTGACACGACCGTGTCCCTACCCGTGTGCGTCGAGTTGAGCTCGACGAGCCGTGTCGAGATCGTCGAGTTGTGTCGACACTAAGTGACACGGGTAGAGACACGGCCGTGTCCCTACCCGTGTGCATCGAGTTGAGCTCGACGAGAAGTGTCGAGATGCAACCCGAGAAGTACACGGCCAAGGACACGGCCAGGCACACGGCCGTGTCATGTGGACACGGGCGTGTCCCTACCCGTGTCAAGTATTGAACCGACATGGAAACTGTCGTTGCCGCTTCGCCAAGCAGGACACGGGTAAGGACACGGCCGTGTCCCTACCCGTGTCACATTTTATATATAGGGGAGAGAAAATCCTAGCCGTTTTCATTCTCTTTTCTTCCCCTATTTCCAGTGAGAACTCCTGTGAGAGGGAAAACCGCAGGAGCAAGTCCTACCGAAGGAGATCCGTCATCGCCGTGAAAGAGAAGATGCCGACAAGGAGAACTACGAGATCCATGGCTAGAAATGGTGGTACCGCTGGAGCCAATGTGAGTTTCCTACCCTCTCCCTTGGTGCTAGATCTTAGATATTTAGGAGAGACATCGGTTCAAGAGAGCTTGATGGAGAGGAGAAGATTTCTAGGTTTGGCCATGCTAGGATTTGAATCCTAGATTTTAGATCTCTTCAACCCTTCCCCTTTTCTTCAATACGACGATGGTGAATGGTTTCGTGAGGAGTTTTTGGCCCTTGAGGTTGAATAAGAGAGGAGGACATTTCTGGAAAAATTTAGGAAGGATCGCTTGAGGAGGAAACGGACCGATGCCGTTCATTTTCTTTAAGATGCGCGCAGAATCTGTATTCTGCGCGCAGCGATCTTATAGGCCATTTTCTTGTAGGATATGTGCAGATCTGGGCTTTTGGCTAAACACGAAAGTTGTAGCCCTCGGAAATACCTTTCCAACGAGTGGTTGCACGACTTCAGTGATGTCTGTGGCCCCGGGAAACCTAATCGAGTTTGCTGTCCGGCAAATCCTGTACACAGAAATTGTGTTTTGTGCGCAGTGAACTTTGAAGCCGATTTCGAGTAAGTTAATGTCCGATCTGGGTTGTGACCTGAATATGAAAGTTGTAGATCATGGAAATACCTTTCCAACGAGGGGTTACACGCTCCACCACCGGATTCCTGTAACTTCAGGAAACTCCGGTCGAAGTTGCTGTCCAGTGCTAATCCTGCGCTGAAATTCTGGGTCTCTACATACATTGTGGATTTGAAATTGGTGGATCCAATGTCGCAATTATTCGTGGTTTTGGTGAAATAATTTTATGTTAACCACTAAGTGTTATGGATGATAATATTTACTGTTTTAGAAATCAATTTATTATTGCAAGATAGCTTGAGGCCTGTTGATTTCCTTATGTTTAATTGGATTGATTTGATAATACTTCGGTAGGTTGTCGTAAGAGCAAATCTTGTTATATCATGTTGAAATCACTTGGGATGATATATAGATGGGTAACCCATGGCCATGCATATTTTTATATCGGATTGAATTCAGGAGTCCAATACTTAGAGAGTCGTCTCCCTACGGGTAGTATTGTGAAGGGATGTAAGTGCGGTGTTGACCGTCACTTGTTTTGGTTATGTTCAGATAGGTAAGGATGGATGGTTGGGCTGTGTCCTCGTGTTTACTTTTGAGGCCCCTTCCATGATATGTTGATGTGGTATGTGCATGTGGTGTGAGTCGACACGCGGTGTCGTAATCCTGGGTTAAGGATAGTGTGGCAGGTCTACGGGCTCGCCAGTCGTCACACCGACGGAGTTGGCAGTTAGACTTGGTCGGTTTGGGCTGTGTCCTCGTGTTCACGTCCCGAGGCCCCTCCGGCCATGTGAACGGTTGGGCTGTGTCCTCGTGCCTTCTTCCGAGGCCCCTTCCGGGTCACGCAAGGCCAGTTCGGGCTGTGTTCTTGGTGCATATCTACCCAAGACCCCGCTGGGCCATAGTACGCATGGGCTCCGCTGTTGTGTTCTTAGCGTTGAGGCGTACGGAGGCCTAGGTGAAGTAGTGTGATACCCGCCTAGTAGTAGAAGTGCCCGTTCTACTGTCACCGCCTGGCCACGGCGGCTGATGCCTGAGAGGTTAGCTACCTGCTCGAAAAGTGAGAACTATAGTCTGTGTCGACATAGCAATTGCATGGGTGTGCATGGGTGAGTCATTGCATAGCATTCATAGCATTTCATATCATTGCACAACAAGATCCTCATCGTATAAGTTTGTATGGGCACTCTTATACGATGAATTACTTTTATGTAACCCGATCCTTAACTTATAAGTTTGTATGGGAATTCTTATAAGTTAAGTTACTTTCCTGCTGTTACTTATACTTGCTAGTTTAGTGTAGCTTTTACATAAATGCTGATTATGATGCTGTTACTCTTACACTACTGCCACCTGCTTGTACTTCCTTTACTTGCATACTTGTTATATACTATACTCTTGTTCCTTTTCTCTGCCCGGTGCCGAGGAGTCGCCGGGGGAGCGGATGTGAAACCACTTAGTCGTTTCGACTAACGGTTGCTACGTCTTCCTTTTTAGGAGGTCACGCCGCAGGTAGAGCAGCCGCAGACTACGCCGCAGGACAGCCAGGCCAGGACGACAGGGCCTGATGTGACGGTGTCGTCGATACCGTCTGTTACTGATGTTAGTGTTTTGATTACTCTGATGTAGCCCGTTTGGGCAATTTTTAGCTGTACTCTGATATATTGTAGAAGCATGTTTTAGCTTCTCTTTATTGATGTATTTGGACATTATAACTTAGTGTGGATTTGACTTCTCTTGCTTATTTATTTGGTTGGGTTGGCATTTATATTGATATGGTTGTAGCCGGCGGAATAGGCGTCTTGTGGTACAGGTTAGCCCGTGTGCTAATGCTACCACAAGGCGGCTGTTCCGGGCATAAGACTCCCTCTTCGTGCCGTGTTTTGGGATCCGGGGGGAGGGGGGTCTTACAAATGGTATCAGAGGGAGGTTTCGATCCTCCGACCTGTGGGTTATGGGGTCTTACAAATGGTATCAGTTTGCCACGATCCTCAACTAAGAAGTCATTCAACAGTGGTGCCACCCCCGTTTGGTTAGTCAGTTTGGGGACAAACTGACTTAGCGGAAGCAGTGGTGTGCCCATATGTAATTCACATTAAGTTTGTCCACTTAGACCTTAAATTTAGCCAACCTGACCACAAATTGTCGTGTATGTGTAGGTTCCACTGCATGTTGAGCCGATGGGGGTACTCCTACCCCTCCCATACCCACTCAGGTCGAACAATCTGAGTTGGGGCAGACGCTCACCGCCATTCTTAATGCTTTTAAGGCACAGCAGACTCCGATGCAACAACAGGCCCCGAGCTCCAACTGGCTGAGCACCTTCCGGGCTCTCTCCCCTCCCGTCTACCTTGGGACGGAGTCAGCCGTACGTACAGAGGAATGGCTAGACACGATACAGTAGTTGTTGGCCGGTATCCGTTGCCCAGCCAACATGGCAGTGACATTGGCAGTGTCTGTCTTGGACTTACATGCGAAGAGGTGGTGGAAGTCCCTCATGGGCTCTACCTTCCAAGGCCGGATCTACACAGAGATAAGTTGGAGTGAATTCTCGGGTGTTTTCTTGGAGCACTTTATCCCTACATCGGCCCGAGATGAGCTTGAGCAGAGGTTCTTCTATTAAAGCAGGGATCAAAGTCGGTTACAGAATACCAGCGGAATTCCAGCATCTCGCAAGGTTTGCAGATCTTTATGAGTTGGAGACAGAGGTTATGTCAAAACGTTTCTATAAAGGGCTGCGAGATCCCCTAAGGCAGTCCCTTTTGTTTTATGCGGATGGTAGCTTGGCGGAGATCATTGATATGGCGAAAAGATTGAGGCGACAACCTGGGATGTAGTAAGAGGCTGCGGAGGACGTGATGGAAGCCGGCCCAAGTAATAGAAGGAGACGGGACTTCAGAGGAGGAAGAGGTTATCAAAGAGGGTGGAGGGCGTGTCCACCGAAACTATAGGGTGGAGCATCCAGTTCCGCAGCCGCCTGCGTTGCCTCCACCCCCACAGCATAAGCGATTTCAACAACCTGAAGGGCATCGTGGTCTGGTGTGCTTCGAATGCAAACAGCAGGGCACATCGGCGTTTTTGCCCGCAGCTATATGGAAACGCCCCTCCTGCTCTCCCTCCTGCTCTCCCTCTGCTCTCCCTCCAGAGCTCACGAGGGCGGGGATATATGCGCGGTCGAGGACGAGGACCGCCAAGAGGAAACCCCGGACCGGTCGGATCAGGTGTACGCGCTTGACATGGCGCAGGAACGGAACCCCACAAGATGTGATTGCAGTATGATTTAATTAATTTACACATTTGCATGGTACTAACTTGACTGATTAGTAACTTAATAGCCACTAGCAATAAGTTTGGTTGTGGTACTTTTGCACCGTGTATTATTGGCGGAAGACAGCCTATGCGCTGTTCGATAACCGGTGCCTCACACTCCTTTGTGTCGAGGATTTCATAAAGACATGGGGGATGTACAGTACTTCACTGGCATAGCCCGACGTGTACGCCTTCCAGACGGCTCGGAGATGATCGCGACCGCCAAGTGCGAGTTGGAGTTATTTATTGATGGAAGGCCTTTGATACGACGGCCACGGTTCTGAGAATGCCGGAGTTTGACATTCATTTGGGCATGGCATGGCTGGACTGGCACTTCGCGAGGATCGATGCGCGGAGAAGAAGGGTTATGAGGAATGGAGACTCTGACATCATCTTCCAAGGTATTGGCTTCGCGCCACGTATGGTATGATATTATCTTCTATTCAGGCTGTAAAGCTCATATGAAGGGGAATGAGGTCTTCATGATCTGGTTCGAGTTGAAGGAGAGCAGCGTTGGAATTAAAAAAGATGTACGGGTAGTGCGGGATTTTCCTGAGGTATTTCCTGAGAAGCTACCAGGATTACCTCCGCATAGAGAGGTTGACTTCCAGATCAATCTAGTACCAGGTGCCAAGCCTGTATCCAAGGCTCCGTACAGAATGGCTCCGAAGAACTCGCGGAGTTTAGAGTTCAATGCAAGAACTGGTGGATTCAGGTTTCGTTCGCCCAGTTCATCACCATGGGAGCCCCTGTGCTGTTCGTGAAGAAGAAGGATGGAACACTGCGATTGTGCATAGATTATCGGGAACTCAATCGGTTGACGGTGCGGAACACTTATCCGCTACCGCGGATCGATGAGTTGTTCGATCAACTAGTGGGAGCACATTGGTTTTCTAAATTGGATTGCGCTCCGGATACTATCAGTTGAGGATACAAGAAGGGGACATCCAAAAAAAACGGCCTTCAGTTCGAGATATGGTTTGTATGAGTTCACAGTAATGCCGTTTGGGCTCACAAATGCCCTTCGGCCTTCATGAGCTTGATGAACAAGGTGTTTGAACCGTATTTGGACATCTTCGTCATTGTTTCATCGACGACATCTTGGTCTACTCAAAGACGGAGGAGGAGCATGTCGAGCACCTGACCTTGGTTTTGAAGAAATTGAAGGAGCATGCCTTGTATGCCAAGTTTAGCAAGTGTGAATTCTGGCTTAAGGAGGTTAGCCTTCTTGGGGCATATGATCAGTGGAGCAGGGTTAGCGGTGGATCCAGCTAAGGTGCGGGCCGTGAGGAAGTGGTCGCCCTTGAAGTCGGCGGCTGATGTACGAAGCTTTCTTGGACTTGCTGGCTACTACCGCAAGTTCGTGAAAGGATTTTCCAAGATTGCCCTTCCTCTTACCTCCTTGACGAAGAAGGGTGTGCCATTTGATTGAGTGACACCTCAATGTGAAGCGGCATTTCAAGAATTGAAGATAGGCTTACCTCCGCCCCCATCTTGCACTTCCGTCGGGAAGGAAGGATTCCAAGTTTACACGGACGCATCATATCAAGGGATGGGAGCGGTGCTGATGCAGCACGGGCATGTGATCGCTTATGCTTCAAGGCAGTTAAAGAAACATGAAATCAATTACCGGTTCATGATTTGGAGTTGGGGTGCAGTGGTGTTCGCTTTGAAAGTCTGGAGGCATTATTTATATTGGCGTGCACTGCGAGATCTTTTCCGATCACCAAAAAACTTGAAGTATGTTCACACTCAGAAGGAGTTGAACCTGAGACAACGGCGGTGGTTGGAATTTCTATGCGACTATGAGTTCACCATGAACTACCACCCCGGGAAAGCGAACTCGGTAGCCGATGCCTTGAGTAGAAAAGCACCAGGCTCTAGCCCAGAGTCTCGCTGATGAGTATGGAGTTGGCTCGGATGATCGAGGAGATGGAAATTACTCTAGTGTTCAAGGCTCCTTCGGTAGAGTATGCGGAGTATTTGGCCAACATGAGCATAGTTTGTGATATCCGAGACCGGATTCGGGTGGAGCAAGGAATGGATGCGGCCTTGGCCCCGGCATCAAGGCAATTGAAGATGGGACCACGATGAGTACACACTGAAAGACGGCTCATTTATTTCCGTGGCCGACTCTATATCCCAAGGGCGGCCAAAAAATTCGGGAGGATATCTTGAGAGAGGCACATTCCTCTCAATATTCAGTGCACCCTGGTATTGCTAAGATGTACGCCGGATTGCGGACAAGACCATGTGTTGGCCGGGAATGAAGAAGGATGTTCGCTACTCTGTTAACATTGCGGAAGCTGCCAAAGAGTGAAGGTGAATGCAGGAGTCCGGTAGTTGTTGCAGTCATTGCCCATCCCCGAATGGAAGTCGAGGACATCTCCATGGACTTTGTCCATGGGATACCTCGCTCACGCTCCGGGAATGATTCGGTGTGGGTTATAGTGGATCGACTGACAAAGGTGGCCCGGTTCATTCCAATGAAGAAGGAAGCACACGTGGATGTTTTGGTACGCCTTTTTGTGGGAGCAATTTGTACGGTATCATGGCGTGCCCAAGACAATTGTTCAGATCGGGTATGGTCGGTTTACATCCAATGAGTGGAAGGCGGTACAGGCGTATTTGGGCTCACGCCTAACCTTTAGTACCGCATTTCATCCTCAGACTGACGGACAGTCAGAGCGGACCATCAGAAAACGCTGGAGGATTTATTGAGGTTATGTGTGCTGGACAGAGGAGAGCCATGGGAAAGGCTCTTGCCACTAGTGGAATTCTCCTATAATAATAGCCATCAGGCAAGCATCGGCTGCCGCCCATGAAGCCCTTAGGAAGAAGGTGCAGGACTCCCTTGTCTTGGGTGCAAGATGAAGATCCGAAGGCATTGGGAAACGAATACATAGATAATACTGAGCGGCGGTCAGATTGATACGGGATCGCATGTTGGAGGCTCAAAGTCGACAGGCGAAATATTACAATAAAAAGCATCGGATGGTGGAGTTCCGGGTGGGAGAGAAAAGTGTTCCTCAAAATTCGGCGATGCATGGAGTGTCGCGGGTGCGTGGGGGTGAAAAAGCTCAGCCAAGATATGTTGTGCCTTATATTATACTAGAAGGATCGGCCCGTTGGCCTATCGGTTGGAGTTACCACCAGAACTAGAAAATCTCCACGACGTGTTCCATGTGTCGTCGCTTCGAAAAGCTGTTGCGGCCCCGACAGTATATTCCCACTATGATGGTGCAGTGGCATCAGATAGGTCTGTGCGACTAGAGCCGGTGCGGATTGTGACAGCGAGACAAGCACTTTGCGCCGCAAAAGGTACCTTGGTGAAGGTACTGTGGTCGAATCATGGGAAAGAGGAGTACACATGGGAGCAATGGATTTAATGCAGCAAACGCTACCCGGAGTTGTTGCTCAAGGTAATCTTATTTAAAAGCATATGTTAAATTTCTGTTATGCTCTTCTCCCACAGCCTAAGCCTGATTTAGGGGACGAAATCTTTTATTTTGTTTATAGGATTTGTAACGTCCCGAATCGCTCTTAGTCCCCTAGTGTGTGTGTTTTTGAGTCAGGAGGGTTGACTCGAGTCCTGAGAAGTGCAGGGAGGGAATGTGACTGCACTTGTGGAGAAGTGGAAAAAGAAATCAGTGTAAAAAGACAGGGGTGTGGACACGGGTAGTAGGGACACGGCCGTGTCCCTACCCGTGTGCGTCGAGTTGAGCTAGACGAGAGCCGTGTCGAGATCGTCGAGCTGTGTCGACACTAAGTGGACACGGGTAGTGAACCCCCCACGGTCGTGTCCCTTCCCGTGTGCGTCGAGTTGAGCTCGAACGAGACGTGTCGAGATCGTCGAGCTGTGTCGACACTAAGTGGGGAAAACCCCCATGCCCCCCCCCCCCCCCCGGACCAAATAAGACCGGGTAGTGACAACCCGGCACTCTCATTTAATTAACCTGAAACCGACACAAAAGGGTAGAAATGACAACGGCCGTGTCCGTACACACCTTGTGTGCGCCGAGTTGAGCTCGACGAAGAAAGCCGTGTCGAGATCGTCGAGCTGTGTCGACACTAAGTGCAACGGGTAGAGACTACGGCCGTGTCCCTACCGTGTGCATCGGAGTTGAGCTCGACGAGAAGTGTCGAGATGCAACCGAGAAGTACTCGGCAAGGACACGGCCAGGGGGCATGTAAGACCCCCCTCCCCCTTACCAAGGAGGGCTACCGGATCTTATGCCAGAACCGCCGTCTTACGGTGGCACTAACTCACGGGTTAGTCGACACCGCAACACGCCGATTCTGCCGGCTAGTACGATCATAAACCTGTAGGCCAATATGAGAAATAAGAAGTAAAAATGAGTATAAAATACCATCAGTCCACAAGTCACAGTGCAATCATATAAAAGAGATGAATAGTACATCAATAGTCCACAGAATAGTACAGAAGAAAGAGTAAAAAGGGCTTATGCCCAGTACATCAAAATCTCTCTCTCACAAAAATCATAAGTGCGGAAGCTAAACTAGAACATCAAGTCTCGTCCCACCTGAGGACGCACAGTAGTAGTGGTAGCCTGCTGAAGCGGTATCTGCTCCTCATGTCCTGCCTCCTCGACGTGCTGGTGCTCCATCTCCACGGGCTCCTAAAAATAGTTGGTCACCGACCATTAGTCAAAAAGACTAAGTCGTTTCCTCCGCACCTCGCCCCGCAGCTCCTAGGCACGGCGGGGGAGGACGAAGCGGAGGACAACAGGGGTAGCAAAATGGAAGCAGGTGACAATATCTATCTAAAGTGGTACTAAGTAATGAAATTCTACACTAGCAATGCTAAGTACAGTACAAGTAGTAAGTAAGTAAGTACGGTGCAGTAAAGGAGAGTATAGAAACAGCAGTATAAACAAGTAAATAAACTAAGCTACCACTAAGCTATCATCACAAAGTACCCTAACTTATATAAGTGCCCATACAAATATATAAGTTAGGATTTCCAGGAAATTTAACTTATCATATAAAAGAGCCCATACTAATTTATATGATAAGGATCTATGAAGCGTATGACCTAATATGAATGAATGATATGATGCAATTTTATGCGCATGCAAGTGCAACTCACACACAACGACTCTGTGATCACAGACCTTTAGTTCCCACTTTTTGAGAGCTAGCATCACTCTCGGGTACCACCGCTGTGGCTACGGCAGCAGCGGAGCGGGCGTCTCCGCTTCTAGACCGGTATGCACACTACCAAGCCTTAGACCCCTCTCATACGCCTCTGTACACGTCCAAGGTGCACTCTAGAGTCTCGCGTACGTACTTTGCTGACAAACCCGTCAGTCTTGTTGGGTCGGATGTGTGTTATCGGGGGTCGTCCTCCAGACCGCAGTGTAAAACAACCCACTGGCCCCTCTAACTCCCACAACGCCTGGTGCACCGTACTGCCATCGGTGTGACGAACGGCCAGTACCGCATGCCCCGCCACGATATTTATGCACATGCAAGTAATTCACACCGAGCCTTCCGCTCGCAGGACCAAAACCCGTCCTGAATCCCTCAAACCCAAACCCGGGTGAGAACGCACATTAGTGCCTTTATGTCAATTCCTCCAACCCTAAACGGGTGAGCATATATCATGAAACTCTCCAACCCAAACACGGGCGAGAAGGTACAACCATGTCCTAACCTATTAAGCTACTCTTGTCTACGGTTTATTATACTTAGAGATTTAAGGTTAATCCCAGGACTGCCCCGGTATTCCCTGTGAAGGGCTCTCAAGGGGCACTAGGAACTGTGTTGGGATTACGCCCAGCGTTCCCTTTCGCAAGGATACTTATTTTAGTTGATGACTACCCATGTATCTCCCAGCTCTCCTTATTGCTTAAGTATAACCCTAGTGACTTAAGGTGTTACCGGGTACCGACGGTCTTCCGCCGATCCCCCACTCCAGTTGATGACCAAGACTTGCACTTTTGATCCCTCACTAAGACAACTCTACCCACCAGGGTCACTCATGTTGAACTCTCTTTATTTCTGCCGATAATCAATCCCTGGTAATTCCCTAAGGCAAGACCTATTTGTGTTATATGCAGACCATGACCTATGTCTACCCTAGAAATGTGATCTTCCAAACTTAAGGCATCTTGCCTCTAAATATTTATCCTAAGGTATTATGGACTAAGGGATCTACCCTAAGGATTCTCATAATTTTTCCTGGTCAAATGGTCATTTAATTAATTCTCTTAATTTAAATGCTCGGCCACTTTACACATGAAGTGATTTAATTAAGCATCCACTGACTTAGGGAATTTTTCCTGAGATGTATATTGTCCAAATATTGCTGTCTTCAAAATTCACAATTTTCCTTAAATTATTTATTGTCATTTTCTATTTAATTACAATCCCACATAAATTCCATTTTACACATGAAGTATAAGCATTACATATTCAAAAATTCCAGAAAATTTACAGAGCCTTTAAGACACTAAATTATGGCTATTGGCAGAGATTCATCCAAATTGAATGTAAGATGGCCTATGGGATTCCATTTTAAGGTATTTACCAAAATGCCATTGTACTAGTTTAACACAAGTAATGTATCCAATAAATTCTGAGAAATTCATGATAAACTAATAACAATATTTTATGACAGTAGAATAAATCCCAAATTTTTCAGAGGTATATATATATCATTTCAAGAATTATCAAGATAAGGGTAAAATGGGAAATTTTAGGGTATCTACTCCAAGGTTCTTCAAAACAGAGAAATCATAATTTTCCTAGGTCAAGTGTGATGTAATCTATGCCTTGGTAATGTTGTTTGGATTTGTTCTTGAATAAATCCTATTTCCAATTTTAATTCCAAAATAGCTATTTATAAAGTAAATTCCAATAAATGGAATTTTGATTCCAAAAATTACAATATTAATTTGAAGGGTGAAATTTACCCTAATGAACCACTGGAAATAATTTCATGACACTTGCATGTCACCATTGGGCTAAATACACAAATTTGCATTTTTGCTATTTGCACACCAAGCCTTAACATAGGCTAGCACATGCAAGTGGATTCTCCCACATGCAGTGATCCCAAGGTGCTGAAAATTTTATCATGCACCAAGGGTGACCCCACTGACCCACCACCAAAATTTGGGGCCATGGGGAGGAGTAGAACTCCATATATACCATTAATTTAAATTTTAATATTTTACCAAAAACTATAGGAAAATGTTTTCTAAAAATTCCTAAATTTTGGCAGGAGGTAAGTAAGCCCTAATAATGCATGTGCCCAAATTTGGGATCATGGTGACTAACATTGAGACTAGGGCACTCAATATAATTTTTGACCTAGTCTAGGACCAGTCCTAGGAGAAAGGTCCTACAGGGCTGTACCCTACACCAAAATGTATGTTTAGGGTGGCATTTTAAAGGTAAGACCCTAGGCTACAATTTTCATTAAGGGCCTAAGCTCTGGAAATGCCTCTAAGAGGCCTAAATTTAACATGCAACAATACTGAATATGTGTGACAGAAATGTTACTATTCATTTATTAATCTGATTTATAATAATAAACGGCGCACGAATCTTAAAGCATGAATCGACGGGATCCGTTCATCGTCTACCTCCAGCCAACGGCTGAGATTGAGCCGACCTGGAGCGACTTTGCCGGCGGTTTCCGGCCAGCTGAGGCGTCGCCACCTCCGGCCAATGGTGCCATCACCTTCACGGTGGTGGTGGCTATCATTTCCCGGCGATGGGGCGGCGGGAGACGGCGGCGACGGCGATCCCGAGCGGTTTCAAAAACTTAGAAATTTCTAGATTTTCTCACATGGCATCGGGCTCAATTGAGCCCGATCTCTCGCCTATTTGATCTAAGAAGCTAGTGCGGGTAGAGGTGAAGTGAAACGCACCATAATCGGGGCTTGGCTGCGGGTCAGGCGGCGGTTTGCCGTGGTGGTGGTGCGCCGGCGAGCTCCTCCCCGAAAGTTGCATTCTCCACCGTTCTCCATGTGTAAGTAGTCGAATTCCACTCTCTGGACCTTCTGAAGCTAATGGAGGGGTCTGTTTGGACTGAGGTGGGCTATAAGTGGAGTTAACTCCAAGGTGAGCTCGGTTTGAGCTTTGGAGGCTTCACCCATGGTGCCATGTGGCTCTCAACTCAGGAATTCTGCTGGAAATGAGGAGGGGAAGTCAGCCACCTGGTTTTGGGCAGCCAAAACCAGCTGGTGGGGTGGCCATGTGGCCATTATTCCTTCATTCCTCTTTCTCTCTCCTCTTTTCCTAAAAATCTCAATTTACCCCCTTGCATGTACTCTCTCTCCTGATTTAGGGGGGTAGGGTTGGTCTTGTTCACTTGGGCTGACTTTGGGCCAATTTTAGTGGGCTTGGTCCAAGGGAACTTGACTTGGCCTTCATTTCACTCTTTAGGTCAATTTGTTGACCAAATTGACTTTTAGGGTTGACTGGTCAACTATGGTGGGTGGACTGACCCCACTTGGTGGAAATGGGTCTAGTGGCACCACCCAACTTGGTTTGGGTCAAGGGGGTGCCCCACTTAGGTTAATTTGGTCTATAAGTGTGGGTTTGACCAAATTAAGCCCAAGGTTGACCTTGGTCAACTGGGGTCAAAATGTTGACCCAGTGACATACCCTAGGGTCCACTTAGATTGTTTTTAGGGTTAGGGCAATGTGGTGGGGTCATGGTGTGGCTAGGGTCCCTAATTAGGCTAGTTTGACCTAGTTTGACTAAGGTCTTATAGTGGGCCCCACATGGCTACCACCCACTTCTAGGGTCAAACTTAGTTGATCACCTTAAGTCTCACTCATGCCTAACCCAATCTAAGTTGAGGGGTCCAGAAGTAACATGGGATGTTACAAATTCCAATAAACAAGAAAATAATTTCGTCCCCGAAATTTAAGTTCGGGTCTACGGGGTTTATTTGCAAGAATCATCAAGAAATTTAAAGACATAACTTAAATATACCTGGTGCGAATAGCTCCGGGTGTTGCTCCAGCATCAGATCCCTCGGCTCCCAAGTGTGCTCCTCCCGTCCATGGTTGGACCACAGCACCTTCACAAGAGGGACCTTCTTCTTCCGCAACACTCGGATGGCTGTATCGTCAATCCGGATCGGCTCCAATCTCACTGATCTGTCAGGCTCTACTGGTCCGGCTGTAGTAGTAATGTGCTGCTCCGGCCGAAGGAGAGCCCTCCGTAAGGAAGAGACATGAAAGACGTCATGTAATGCACCCAACTCCGGTGGCAGCTGCAGTCGGTAAGCCAAGGGGCCGATCCGCTCCAGGATCAGGTATGGCCCCATGTATCGTGGACTGAGCTTCTTGTGCCTCCGCACTCGAGAAACACCGTGTACTGGACGTATCTTCAAGAATACCCTGTCTCCAACCTGGAACTCCACCTTCCGGTGCCGAGCATCATAATACTTTGCCTGCCTGCTCTGGGCCTCCAGTAGCCGATCCCTGATCAATCGAATCTGAGCCTCTGTGTCCTCTATATAATCAGATCCCAGAGCCCTGGTGTCCACATCCTGTACCCATGATAGCGGAGTCCGGCATCTCCTCCCATAAAGCGCCTCGTACGGAGCCATCCTGATGCTAGCCTGGTGGCTGTTATTATACGAGAACTCGATCAAATGGTAGCAGCCTCTCCCAAGGCCTCCCCGTATCCAATATGCATAATCTGAGCAGGTCCTCCATGGTCCGGATGGTCCGCTCGGTCTGTCCGTCGGTCTGCGGGTGGAAGGCGGTGCTAAAGGTAAGCCGAGACCCCAAGTGAGCATGCACGGCCCTCCACTCGCTCGAAGTGAACCGACCATCACGGTCCGAAACGATAGTCCTGGGGATACCATGATATCTGATGTACTGCTCCACAAATAGTCTCACCAGAACTGCAACTGGGGCATCCTTCCGAACTGGAATAAACCGCGCGACTTTGGTCAATCTGTCCACTATAACCCATATAGAATCATGTCCGGAGTGGGAGCGAGGCAATCCGTGTACAAAGTCCATAGCAATGTCCTCGAACTTCCACTCTGGAACTGGCAGTGGCTGTAATAAACCCCCGGGCTCTTGCATTCTGCCTTCACACGCTGGCAGGTCTCGCAATGGGTCACAAAATCCGTGATCTCCCTCTTCATCCCGGGCCAATACATAGATCTCCGCAAATCTGCCCACATCTTGGTGATGCCGGGGTGCACTGAATATCTCGAGCAATGTGCCTCTCGGAGTATGTCATCTCGAATACTGCCCCCTGCTGGTATGTAGATGCGCCCCCGGAACCGAAGAAGATCATCCTGTAGTGTGTAGTCCTCGACCTTGCCCCTCTCTAGGGCACTGAAAATCGGCTGTAACGCAGCATCCAGCCTCTGATGTGCTCGGATGCGCTCCTGTATATCATCGCAGCTGATCACTGAGCTCAAATACTCTCTATATACCACTGGCTCGGTCTCGGACACCACGGTAATGTGCATGTCCTCCATCATCTGAAGCAGCTCTATGGACATCAATCGGGGCTCCGGTCCAGAAGTGCCGGCCCTCCTGCTCAAAGCATCCGCAACCGTGTTCGCTTTCCCGGATGATAGTGGATCTTGTAATCATAATCACAGAGAAACTCCAGCCACCTCCTCTGTCTCAGGTTTAGGTCCTTCTGAGTATCGATATACTTGAGATTCTTGTGATCTGAGAAGATGTCACAATGAATCCCATATAAGTAATGCCTCCATATCTTCAGGGCGAAAACCACAGCCCGAGCTCTAGATCATGTACTGGATAGTTATGCTCATGCTTCTTCAACTGTCTCGAAGCATAAGCGATAACGTGTCCATGCTGCATCAAGACTGCACCCATCCCCTGATAAGAGGCGTCCGTGTAAATCTGGAATCCTTCGCTCCCGGATGGAAGCGCAAGAATAGGGGATGAGATGAGCCGGTCTTCAGCTCCTGAAAAGCCATCTCACACCGCTCTGACCAAACAAAATCAGCATCCTTCTTCGTCAAGGACGTGAGGGGGAGTGCTATCCTTGAGAACCCTTCCACGAACTTGCGGTAATAGCCTGCTAGTCCCAAGAAACTGCGGATGTCAGATGCGGTCTTCGGCCGTGGCCAATCCCTCACCGTCTCTATCTTGGCTGGGTCCACAGCTAACCCAGCCCCACTGATCGTGTGCCCCAGGAATGCCACCTCCTGCAACCAGAACTGGCACTTCGAAAATTTTGCGTACATCTGTGCCTCCCTCAACCTCTGCAGGACCTGTGCCAAGTGCTCAGTATGCTCCTCCCGAGTCCGAGAATAAATAAGGATGTCGTCGATGAATACTATCACGAAGCGATCCAAGAAAGGCTCGAAGACACGGTTCATCAGACTCATGAATGCGGCAGGAGCATTCGTGAGCCCAAAAGGCATCACCGTGAATTCGTATAGTCCATAGCGCGAACTGAAAGCCGTCTTTGGTATGTCTTCTTCCCTGATACGGAGCTGATAGTAGCCGGATCGCAGATCTAACTTGGAGAACCAGAATGCTCCCTGTAGCTGGTCAAATAACTCATCTATCCGGGGCAGAGGATAGGTGTTGCGGACCGTCAACCGGTTCAGCTCCCGGTAATCTATACATAATCGCAGTGATCCGTCCTTCTTCTTCACAAATAGAACTGGTGCTCCCCATGGCGATGAACTAGGCCGTACAAATCCTGACTCGACTAGCTCCTGCAGTTGAGTTCGGAACTCTGCTAACTCTCTAGGAGCCATCCTGTAGGGTGCCGGGACACCGGCTTCGCTCCCGGCACTAGCTGAATCCTGAAATCCAAGTCTCTAGCAGGCGGTAGCCGGGCAATTTCTCCGGGAATACGTCGGAGAAATCCCGAACCACCGGAATATCTGAGATAGTCGCCTCTGTCCCCACCATCTCGAAGCAGACAATATAGACTTCTTCACCCTGCTCATGGGCCTTCACAGCCTGTATAGAAGATAATAGTAGGTGGCAGATAGGCTGGATACCTTCAACGATAACATGGGAGTCGCCATGTCTCAGCGTGATCCTCCTGGACGGGCAATCTATCTGGGCATGGTTCCGATGCAACCAGGCCATGCCCAAGATCAAATCAAAGTCCTGCAGCTTCAAGATAGTCGCCGGCGCCTCAAATGCCTTGCCGCCGATCTCGGCCTCCATATCACAATGTGCAGTGGTCCGCAGCTCCGATCCATCGGGTAGGCGTACCCTCATCTCTAGTCCAGGGAACCTCTCCACGCCTTCGAGTCCGTCGATGAAGGCCTCGGATACGAACGAGTGTGACGCACCCGTGTCGAAAAGAGTATGGGCAGGCTTGCCGCTGATCATGACTATGCCTGAGGTTTGTTTACGTGAAGGTTAATGTTACCCTAAGGTTCCAGGTACTATATATATATCATTGAAAATTTAAGAAAACTCAAAATTAACTTTAAGTACCTGTAATGACCTCCTCAGGGATTCCTCGGCTCTGTGAGATCCAAGGCGTATATCTGCTCCTGCTCGCGCCTCCTGCCATGATATCCCCGGCCTCGGCCTCGTCCTCGGCCTCGTCCTCGGCCCTGCTGTACTGGGGCCACTGGAGGTGGAGGAGGAGGAGGGGGATGGAATCGGTGCGGGCACTCCGACCTGATGTGCCCAGGCTGGCGGCATCCATAACAAACCACTTGTCGGTGGCCTCGGTCATCCTGTCTCCTCGGATCATGTATCTGTAGAGGTGGGGGAGCCAAAGCTGGAGGAGGCCCCTGCTCCTGCCTGAAGTTGGGACGACGACGTCCCCCACCCCTCCTGTATCCAATGGTCCTGCTCCTCTGAGAGCCCCTACTGCTCTCACCTGATGTCGATCCATCAAATGGTCTCTTCCCTCCGGCTCGCACCATCAGCTGGTCAGCCTCCAGCTTCTTCGCCATCTCGATGATCTGTCTGGATGTGCCATGAGAAATGAATAACAGAGCCTGCCTCAGATCATCCCTGAGGCCCCGGTAGAACCTCTTCGCATACCTCCTATCGTCGGTGTCCTGAATCCCCGCGAACCTGGCCAAGTGGGAGAACTCCCTCTGGTACTCTATCACAGATCTGGTCCCCTGCTTGAGGTTCAAAAACCTCTCCTCCAAAGCATCCCTGTCCGTAGTAGAGACGAAGTGCTCCAGGAACACATCGCCAAACTCCTCCCAAGAAATCTCTGACAAATCAAAGTCCGCATAAGTAGTCTCCCGGACTGACTTCCACCATCTCTTCGCGTGGGCCTCTAGCACGGAGGTGGCTAGAGGTACTGCCTGGCCGACTGGGCAGCTGATGCCCGCTAAGATCTCGTGTATGGCCTCCAGCCATTCTTCTGTCTTCACTGCATCCTCTGTCCCACGGTACGTCGGTGGGGACAGGCTCTTGAATGCACCAGCCAGCTCGACCCGGATTTGGCTGTGGAGCCGGGACTTGCTGGGCTCTAAAGGCATCCAAAATCGCCGTCAGGGTCTGCCCCATCTCCGTATGTAGGAATGGAGTGGCAGCTGGAGGGGGAGGAGCCACATTTTGCGGCGCTGCGACCTGTGGAGGTTGCATAAAGGTAAGGTTAAGGCAAAATTGGCCTATCAAATTGTACTTTGTGGACCATTTCTGTGACTTTTGTACATGGGCACACCACTGCTTCCGCTGCATAGTTTGTCCGCAAACTAATGCTGGGGCGGGGGTGGTCCCATGTTGTGGACTTCTTTCTCATATGATCGTTGTTCAAGTGATACCAGTTTGTAAGACCCCCCTCCCCCTTACCAAGGAGGGCTACCGGATCTTATGCCCAGAACCGCCGTCTTACGGTGGCACTAACTCACGGGTTAGTCGACACCGCAACACGCCGATTCTGCCGGCTAGTACGATCATAAACCTGTAGGCCAATATGAGAAATAAGAAGTAAAAATGAGTATAAAATACCATCAGTCCACAAGTCACAGTGCAATCATATAAAAGAGTGAATAGTACATCAACAGTCCACAGAATAGTACAGAAGAAAGAGTAAAAAGGGCTTATGCCCAGTACATCAAAATCTCTCTCTCTCACAAAATCAAATGCGGAAGCTAAACTAGAACATCAAGTCTCGTCCCACCTGAGGACGCACAGTAGTAGTGGTAGCCTGCTGAAGCGGTATCTGCTCCTCATGTCCTGCCTCCTCGACGTGCTGGTGCTCCATCTCCACGGGCTCCTAAAAATAGTTGGTCACCGACCATTAGTCAAAAAGACTAAGTCGTTTCCTCCGCACCTCGCCCCGCAGCTCCTAGGCACCGGGCGGGAGGACGAAGCGGAGGACAACAAGGGGTAGCAAAATGGAAGCAGGTGACAATATCTATCTAAAGTGGTACTAAGTAATGAAATTCTACACTAGCAATGCTAAGTACAGTACAAGTAGTAAGTAAGTAAGTACGGTGCAGTAAAGGAGAGTATAGAAACAGCAGTATAAACAAGTAAATAAACTAAGCTACCACTAAGCTATCATCACAAACGTACCCTAACTTATATAAGTGCCCATACAAATATATAAGTTAGGATTTCCAGGAAATTTAACTTATCATATAAAAGAGCCCATACTAATTTATATGATAAGGATCTATGAAGCGTATGACCTAATATGAATGAATGATATGATGCAATTTTATGCGCATGCAAGTGCAACTCACACACAACGACTCTGTGATCACAGACCTTTAGTTCCCACTTTTTGAGAGCTAGCATCACTCTCGGGTACCACCGCTGTGGCTACGGCAGCAGCGGAGCGGGCGTCTCCGCTTCTAGACCGGTATGCACACTACCAAGCCTTAGACCCCTCTCATACGCCTCTGTACACGTCCAAGGTGCACTCTAGAGTCTCGCGTACGTACTTTGCTGACAAACCCGTCAGTCTTGTTGGGTCGGATGTGTGTTATCGGGGGTCGTCCTCCAGACCGCAGCTGTGTAAAACAACCCACTGGCCCCTCTAACTCCCATAACCGCCTGGTGCACCGTACTGCCATCGGTGTGACGAACGGCCAGTACCGCATGCCCCGCCACGATATTTATGCACATGCAAGTAATTCACACCGAGCCTTCCGCTCGCAGGACCAAAACCCGTCCTGAATCCCTCAAACCCAAACCCGGGTGAGAACGCACATTAGTGCCTTTATGTCAATTCCCTCCAACCCTAAACGGGTGAGCATATATCATGAAACTCTCCAACCCAAAACACGGGCGAGAAGGTACAACCATGTCCTAACCTATTAAGCTACTCTTGTCTACGGTTTATTATACTTAGAGATTTAAGGTTAATCCCAGGACTGCCCCGGTATTCCCTGTGAAGGGCTCTCAAGGGGCACTAGGAACTGTGTTGGGATTACGCCCAGCGTTCCCTTTCGCAAGGATACTTATTTTAGTTGATGACTACCCATGTATCTCCCCAGCTCTCCTTATTGCTTAAGTATAACCCTAGTGACTTAAGGTGTTACCGGGTACCGACGGTCTTCCGCCGATCCCCACTCCAGTTGATGACCAAGACTTGCACTTTTGATCCCTCACTAAGACAACTCTACCCACCAGGGTCACTCATGTTGAACTCTCTTTATTTCTGCCGATAATCAATCCCCTGGTAATTCCCTAAGGCAAGACCTATTTGTGTTATATGCAGACCATGACCTATGTTACCCTAGAAATGTGATCTTCCAAAACTTAAGGCATCTTGCCTCTAAATATTTATCCTAAGGTATTATGGACTAAGGGATCTACCCTAAGGATTCTCATAATTTTTCCTGGCCAAATGGTCATTTAATTAATTCTCTTAATTTAAATGCTCGGCCACTTTACACATGAAGTGATTTAATTAAGCATCCACTGACTTAGGGAATTTTTCCTGAGATGTATATTGTCCAAATATTGCTGTCTTCAAAATTTCACAATTTTCCTTAAATTATTTATTGTCATTTTCTATTTAATTACAATCCCACATAAATTCCATTTTACACATGAAGTATAAGCATTACATATTCAAAAATTCCAGAAAATTTACAGAGCCTTTAAGACACTAAATTATGGCTATTGGCAGAGATTCATCCAAATTGAATGTAAGATGGCCTATGGGATTCCATTTTAAGGTATTTACCAAAATGCCATTGTACTAGTTTAACACAAGTAATGTATCCAATAAATTCTGAGAAATTCATGATAAACTAATAACAATATTTATGACAGTAGAATAAATCCCAAATTTTTCAGAGGTATATATATATCATTTCAAGAATTATCAAGATAAGGGTAAAATGGGAAATTTAGGGTATCTACTCCAAGGTTCTTCAAAACAGAGAAATCATAATTTTCCTAGGTCAAGTGTGATGTAATCTATGCCTTGGTAATGTTGTTTGGATTTGTTCTTGAATAAATCCTATTTCCCAATTTTAATTCCAAAATAGCTATTTATAAAGTAAATTCCAATAAATGGAATTTTGATTCCAAAAATTACAATATTAATTTGAAGGGTGAAATTTACCCTAATGAACCACTGGAAATAATTTCATGACACTTGCATGTCACCATTGGGCTAAATACACAAATTTGCATTTTTGCTATTTGCACACCAAGCCTTAACATAGGCTAGCACATGCAAGTGGATTCTCCCACATGCAGTGATCCCAAGGTGCTGAAAATTTTATCATGCACCAAGGGTGACCCCACTGACCCACCACCAAAATTTGGGGCCATGGGGAGGAGTAGAACTCCATATATACCATTAATTTAAATTTTAACATTTTACCAAAAACTATAGGAAAATGTTTTCTAAAAATTCCTAAATTTTGGCAGGAGGTAAGTAAGCCCTAATAATGCATGTGCCCAAAATTTGGGATCATGGTGACTAACATTGAGACTAGGGCACTCAATATAATTTTTGACCTAGTCTAGGACCAGTCCTAGGAGAAAGGTCCTACAGGGCTGTACCCTACACCAAAATGTATGTTTAGGGTGGCATTTTAAAGGTAAGACCCTAGGCTACAATTTTCATTAAGGGCCTAAGCTCTGGAAATGCCTCTAAGAGGCCTAAATTTAACATGCAACAATACTGAATATGTGTGACAGAAATGTTACTATTCATTTATTAATCTGATTTATAATAATAAACGGCGCACGAATCTTAAAGCATGAATCGACGGGATCCGTTCATCGTCTACCTCCAGCCAACGGCTGAGATTGAGCCGACCTGGAGCGACTTTGCCGGCGGTTTCCGGCCAGCTGAGGCGTCGCCACCTCCGGCCAATGGTGCCATCACCTTCACGGTGGTGGTGGCTATCATTTCCGGCGATGGGGCGGCGGGAGACGGCGGCGACGGCGATCCCGAGCGGTTTCAAAAACTTAGAAATTTCTAGATTTTCTCACATGGCATCGGGCTCAATTGAGCCCGATCTCTCGCCTATTTGATCTAAGAAGCTAGTGCGGGTAGAGGTGAAGTGAAACGCACCATAATCGGGGCTTGGCTGCGGGTCAGGCGGCGGTTTGCCGTGGTGGTGGTGCGCCGGCGAGCTCCTCCCGAAAGTTGCATTCTCCACCGTTCTCCATGTGTAAGTAGTCGAATTCCACTCCTCTGGACCTTCTGAAGCTAATGGAGGGGTCTGTTTGGACTGAGGTGGGCTATAAGTGGAGTTAACTCCAAGGTGAGCTCGGTTTGAGCTTTGGAGGCTTCACCCATGGTGCCATGTGGCTCTCAACTCAGGAATTCTGCTGGAAATGAGGAGGGGAAGTCAGCCACCTGGTTTTGGGCAGCCAAAACCAGCTGGTGGGGTGGCCATGTGGCCATTATTCCCTTCATTCCTCTTTCTCTCTCCTCTTTTCCTAAAAATCTCAATTTTACCCCCTTGCATGTACTCTCTCTCCTGATTTAGGGGGGTAGGGTTGGTCTTGTTCACTTGGGCTGACTTTGGGCCAATTTTAGTGGGCTTGGTCCAAGGGAACTTGACTTGGCCTTCATTTCATTCTTTAGGTCAATTTGTTGACAAATTGACTTTTAGGGTTGACTGGTCAACTATGGTGGGTGGACTGACCCCACTTGGTGGAAATGGGTCTAGTGGCACCACCCAACTTGGTTTGGGTCAAGGGGGTGCCCCACTTAGGTTAATTTGGTCTATAAGTGTGGGTTTGACCAAATTAAGCCCAAGGTTGACCTTGGTCAACTGGGGTCAAAATGTTGACCCAGTGACATACCCTAGGGTCCACTTAGATTGTTTTTAGGGTTAGGGCAATGTGGTGGGGTCATGGTGTGGTTAGGGTCCCTAATTAGGCTAGTTTGACCTAGTTTGACTAAGGTCTTATAGTGGGCCCCACATGGCTACCACCCACTTCCTAGGGTCAAACTTAGTTGATCACCTTAAGTCTCACTCATGCCTAACCCAATCTAAGTTGAGGGGTCCAGAAGTAACATGGGATGTTACAAGGCACACGGTCGTGTCATGTGGACACGGGTCGGGACACGGGCGTGTCCCTACCCGTGTCAAGTATTGAACCGACATGGAAACTGTCGTGCGCTTCGCCAAGCAGGACACGGGTAAGGACACGGCGTGTCCCTACCCGTGTCACATTTTATATATATAGGGGAGAGAAAACCCTAGCCGTTTCATTCTCTTTTCTCCCCTATTTCCAGTGAGAACTCTGTGAGAGGGAAAACCGCAGGAGCAAGTCCTACCGAAGGAGATCCGCCATCGCCGTGAAAGAGAAGATGCCGCCAAGGAGAATACGAGATCCATGGCTAGAAATGGTGGTACCGCTGGAGCCAATGTGAGTTTCCTACCTCTCCCTTGGTGCTAGATCTTAGATATTTAGGAGAGACATCGGTTCAAGAGAGCTTGATGGAGAGGAGAAGATTTCTAGGTTTGGCCATGCTAGGATTGAATCCTAGATTTTAGATCTCTTCAACCCTTCCCCTTTTCTTCAATACGACGATGGGTGAATGGTTTCGTGAGGAGTTGGCCCTTGAGGTTGAATAAGGGAGGAGGACATTTCTGGAAAAATTAGGAAGGATCGCTTGAGGAGGAAGACGGACCGATGCCGTTCATTTTCTTTAAGATGCGCGCAGAATCTGTATTCTGCGCGCAGCGATCTTGTAGGCCATTTTCTTGTAGGATATGTGCAGATCTGGGCTTTTGGATAAACACGAAAGTTGTAGCCCTCGGAAATACCTTTCCAACGAGTGGTTGCACGACTTCAGGTGATGTCTGTGGCCCGGGAAAACCTAATCGAGTTGTGGCTGTCCGGCAAATCCCTGTACACAGAAATTGGTTTGTGCGCAGTGAACTTTGAAGCCGATTTCGAGTAGTTAATATCAGATCTGGGTTGTGACCTGAATATGAAAGTTGTAGATCATGGAAATACCTTTCCAACGAGTGGTTATACGCCTCCACCGGATTCCTGTAACTCAGAAACTCGGTCGAAGTTACTATCCAGTGCTAATCCTGCGCTGAAATTCTGGGTCTCTACATACATTGTGGATTTGAAATTGGTGGACAATGTCGCAATTAATTCGTGGTTTTGGTGAAATATTTTATGTTAACCACTAAGTGTTATGGATGATAATATTTACTGTTTTTAGAAATCAATTTATTATTGCAAGATAGCTTGAGGCCTGTTGATTTCCTTATGTTTAATTGGATTGATTTGATAATACTTCGGTAGGTTGTCGTAAGAGCAAATCTTGTTTATATCATGTTGAAATCACTTGGGATGATATATAGATGGGTAACCCATGGCCATGCATATGTTTATATCGGATTGAATTCAGGAGTCCAATACTTAGAGAGTCGTCTCCCTACGGGTAGTATTGTGAAGGGATGTAAGTGCGGTGTTGACCGTCACTTGTTTTGGTTATGTTCAGATAGGTAAGGATGGATGGTTGGGCTGTGTCCTCGTGTTTACTTCTGAGGCCCCTTCCATGATATGTTGATGTGGTATGTGCATGTGGTGTGAGTCGACACGCGGTGTCGTAATCCTGGGTTAAGGATAGTGTGGCAGGTCTACGGGCTCGCCAGTCGTCACACCGACGGGAGTTGGCGTTAGTTAGACTTGGTCGGTTTGGGCTGTGTCCTCGGTGTTCACGTCCGAGGGCCCCTCCGGCCATGTGAACGGTTGGGCTGTGTCCTCGTGCCTTCTTCCGAGGCCCCTTCCGGGTCACGCAAGGCCAGTTCGGGCTGTGTTCTTGGTGCACATCTACCCAAGACCCGCTGGGCCATAGTACGCATGGGCTCCGCTGTTGTGTTCTTAGCGTTGACGCGTACGGAGGCCTAGGTGAAGTAGTGTGATACCCGCCTAGTAGTAGAAGTGTCCGTTCTACTGTCACCGCCTGGCCACGGCGGCTGATGCCTGAGAGGTTAGCTACCTGCTCGAAAAGTGGGAA
Source organism: Platanthera guangdongensis (assembly GCA_039583875.1). Lineage (NCBI taxonomy): Eukaryota > Viridiplantae > Streptophyta > Magnoliopsida > Asparagales > Orchidaceae > Platanthera > Platanthera guangdongensis. Next base: position 11,969,038 of record CM077147.1, on the reverse strand, counting down.
CTATAGTCTGTGTCGACATAGCAATTGCATGGGTGTGCATGAGTGAGTCATTGCATAGCATTCATAGCATTTCATATCATTGCACAACAAGATCCTTATCGTATAAGTTTGTATGAGCACTCTTATACGATGAGTTACTTTTATGTAACCCGATCCTTAACTTATAAGTTTGTATGGGAATTCTTATAAGTTAAGTTACTTTCCTGCTGTTACTTATACTTGCTAGTTTAGTGTAGCTTTTACATAAATGCTGATTATGATGCTGTTACTCTTACACTACTGCCACCTGCTTGTACTTCCTTTACTTGCATACTTGTTATATACTATACTCTTGTTCCTTTTCTCCGCCCGGTGCCGAGGAGTCGCCGGGGGAGCGGATGTGAAACCACTTAGTCGTTTCGACTAACGGTTGCTACGTCTTCCTTTTTAGGAGGTCACGCCGCATGTAGAGCAGCCGCAGACTACGCCGCAGGACAGCCAGGCCAGGACGACAGGGCCTGATGTGACGGTGCCGTCGATACCGTCTGTTACTGATGTTAGTGTTTTGATTACTCTGATGTAGCCCGTTTGGGCAATGTTTAGCTGTACTCTGATATATTGTAGAAGCATGTTTTAGCTTCTCTTTATTGATGTATTTGGACATTATAACTTAGTGTGGATTTGACTTCTCTCGCTTATTTATTTGGTTGGGTTGGCATTTATATTGATATGGTTGTAGCCGGCGGAATAGGCGTCTTGTGGTACAGGTTAGCCCGTGTGCTAATGCTACCGCAAGGCGGCTGTTCCGGGCATAAGACTCCCTCTTCGTGCCGTGTTTTGGGATCCGGGGGGAGGGGGGTCTTACACCGTCTCCCTATATGGCCTGAGGTCCTCCAAGCTCTGCGCTACTTCGGCGTAGTTCCCGCTCAAATCAACCCAAATTCCATATCCCTGCTAGTCGCATTCGCCTGTTATATGCGGTCAGAGCGAATGGAGTTCTGCCTCCAAGTCTTCCGCAAACTATTCAATTTCCGCACCAAGAGGGACGAGATCACGTTCTTCTCCGGCAACAACCTGAAGGGGAAAGGTCTTGCCCACAAGAACCATAACTGGATCAAGGAGTTCATCTTTGTCTCTGGTGACTTTGACAACCTCCCACTTTCCTCGATCCAGTAAGAGGAGTCTACCAACCGCCCTCCCAGTCTCGGCGGCCATGAATCCAATCTCCATCAATTCCTCCTTGGGAAGGATTTTGACGCCATCTTTCTAAGGAGGAACTTCGACACGCTCCTGCCAATTTTCGCTTGGGAGGGTAGTTCTCGCTTTCGCTACTATAAAGATTATAAGGTTTGGAAAATTCTCTAACTTACGATATTTGTGCAGGGGCACGAGATCTCCCTCTCAACCTCTCATCTTCCAGCAGCACGACATCTTCTGCCGAGATGGCCCGCTCCGAGGCCGCCATGGCAGCTTGTACAAGCTCGCTGAAGCTGTTGTCGAAATCAAGCAGCAAAAATCGGAGGCCTGATGCACTGCCATCTCCGCCTCCTTCCAAGAAACCATCAACATCCGAGAAACAAGCAGCTACTGAGAAGCCAAAAGCTGCCGAGAAGCCCACAACTACCAAGAAGCCAAAAGGTACCGAGAAGCCAAAAGCTGCCGAGAAGTCACCCACCGCCGAGAAATCACCCGCCGCTTATTTCGGCAAGGGCGGGGAGCAAATAACACATAAAGTGGTCATGGTCTACGGATGGCCGCGTAACCACCATAACCACCCGGCCTCATTATCTATAAATAGGACCCTAGGACCATCTTTCATACCGGCTTCTCATCCCCCCACTTTGTCTCTTACACGCGTGAGATCTCCTACTTCAGGAATCCCTCAAAGATCTCCTTTGCCCTCAAAGACTCTTTCGAAGATCTTCACGCACCTTGAAGATTCTTTAAAGATCTTCATCCTCCTTTGAGCTCCCCACGCACGTCCCGCTCCGTGCACTCCATAGAAATCGTTCCGCGCGTAACAATCTCAACGCTCACAGTGCTCTCAACTCAGCAAGAAGCTAGCCCTTCAGTCGACAATAAGTCTATAGCTTCCTCTGCACGCTACATGAGAAAAGCCGCACACGCCGAGAATCGCAGAGCGTGCCCCTACAGTTTCTAAACATCAGCCGAAGACCCGAAAACATCCAGAGCGTAGTGTTCCCCACTGCAGCAAAAAAAGACTTAGCTCAGTGTGCGGTGACCTGTCACCTTTTGAGCCAAGCTCTCTCTCCCCCAATAATTATAACGAGCGGTTTTCCGCCCTCACCTTCTCTATAGAGCACTGTACAAAATTCGCAAATAGTGAAGTTTGCTCGGCACGGCCCCGACCACGTGGTTTTTTTACCACTTTTTGAGATTTTCCAGGTTAAAAAAGTCTCTGTCAGCCGTCTCGATCTCATTGACTGTTAATTTGCACGCTCAATCGCTCGTGAGTTAAGACGATATAATCTACACCGATCTACAGGAGCCTCAAATTGACCAGACAATTCTACTACAAAACATCCACATAAATTTCTCAAACGTCGGTGAGGAAAGTTCTCAGAAAATCGAAAGAAGGTTCTTCACTTATGGAATTAATTGCTTTGGACTTTTCCGAACAAGACTGATATCTTCCTCAATAATATCGTTGGGGATATTTTTGGAAAGTAATATTTCATTGTAAACATATTTTAAATTTTAATATTTCATTTAAATACTACATTACAATATTCAAGAAATTAATATTTCCTTGATTTTTAAAAAAAACTTTCTCGTGTATATATTTAAAATAGTTTAATACAAAATATTCTAAGTAAACCTGCTCAGGTAATTTCGAAATGTAGTGAAATTATTTATGCAAACTTTAGTGGTTAGAAGTAGAGGGGTCCAACTCGATCCCTTGGATCATCGACCTTCCGACCTATTGACTCCAAATCAAATCAGGATCCTCTCTTTTTCGTCAACCGACGAAATGGAGGGGATCCACTTCACGGACATGATTATGTTCTGTTTTTCCATTCCTTTTATATTTTTTTATTCAAAAAATTCTTGGCCACTAGATTTTTTTTTGCAATTTTCATGTCCACTAGATATGAAATGGATCACCTCCATTTCATTGAAATAGAGAGGATCCCGATCCCTCCGAATGATAGATCTCACGAATTTTAGTATCGTTATGAAACTTCATTCGTAAATGCCCGATCTTACCTAAGGAATTTCATCCACCTTTAATATTCAAAACTAAGGCTCCGTTCGGCACGGTGGTGGCGGTCATGAACGCGGGGGTTAAATTGTCATTCGTTAACGCACACCTAAAGAACTTCATCAAGTTTTATGTTTAACGAATGATGTTTGTTAGGTGATCCTTAACAAATGACAGTTTAATCCATACATTTACGACCGCCACTAACGTGCCAAACGGAGCCTAAGTTTTCTTCCTCAGTAATCTTATCGACAATAGCGTTTTTATCCAAATTAACTCAGTTGAGCAAAAAAATCATCTCAAATAGAGCCTCAGTCCCCAAATTTATTCAGTGAATTAAACCCTAATTCATGAACGAAAGAATTTAATGCATGCATGCATGATTCATCATTATAATTAATTTAGTAGTATTATTTATAGCACGTAGCAAGCGACTATAACCTTGTACATGTCATTCTTTTGCCATGGGAAAGCTATGTGAAACAATTCAAAACGGTGGAATTGAACGACTCATTTCTTTCGTCAATACATTTTGTCACAACAAGATACATTACGAGAGCGGCTCCAAGCCTTTGGTCTTCCACTTCTACAATGGCGGCGGCGAGGCCGGTTGGATGGACTTCAGCCCGGTTTGGGCGGAAGTCCTCAAGCACTACTTTGCTATGGAGTTTTCGTCGTCGTCGATAACATTGACGGCATTGTTGCATGGCTTCACGGTTGACTTTAAGTGCATGACCATGCACTGGATGAACGAAGGCTGCATTCGTTCCATTGGCTGGACCGACGAAAATGGGGAGCGGATTTTGCCGAGAGAAGCCTTCCATTGCGGATGCCCGGCTGATCACAAAAGAACTCGTCAAGCTATTGCAGTTCTGACTTATCCTGAACCTCTTCTTTTTGCTGTTGAGCTTAATCCTGAGAAGCTCTCTTACCTTCTTCCGGATTTTAACCAAATCCAACGGGGGATAACAGGCAGCAATCAGGGGCGAATACAGATATTAGGGCAAGGGCGGACCAAGCATCGTCTTCCTCTAGGCAAAAGAATTTTGAACACCTTCATTTAAATTTTGCATTTCAATAGCGCGACTACATAGCCTTTCAAATGGCTCTTTAGGCACCAAAATAAAGAGACAACTATAAAAAAAGACAGGTTATTAGTATACAAAAACAATTTCACGGGCTAAATTTTTAACTTTGTACTTGTTAAAAGTTGGCATTGGATATTACTAATATTTTATTTTGTATACACTCTTTGAACATATTTGAAATGCACATAGAACTTAGAATTTGTAAGAATTTACAAATTTATTATACAAGTTTTGAATTTTAGAACATATATTATTATAATTTGTATATCTTCTGTTATATGAGAGATATCTCGGACGGGGGCTGGCTGCGGGCCGCTCGAGTAGGGGCTACCTTGGCCGGCCCTTGCGGGGCCAGTCGTGGCGAGGCCGCCCGAGCACAGGAGACCTTGGTTTCCCCTCACAAGGGCTGGCCGCGACGAGGTGGCCTGGGGTCGGGCGGTCCCTAGCCGGCCCTTGCGGGGGCCGACTGTGGCGAGGCCGCCCGGATCCGGGTGCCCTGATATGCCCAAAATAAATTTACGTATTATACGCAAGTGCACGTGTCAGATCAAGTAATATATAACGAGTTAAGATTGTTCCCACGCACGGAGAAGTGACTGATCTAGCGCTTGCAAGTACTAGCTCTGTTGAAACCGAGACTCGGTCTCTGTGGAGTTCACCCTTGGGGAAGGGTTGATCGCATACTTCTCTCTTACGAGTCAAACAACTAAGGAAAAGAACAGTGAACAGACCCAAGGGCTCGGCGTGGAGGTACCACCATACACCGGAAGATCTTAGAGTGTTTCCCCTCCCTAGCCAAATGCCGAGCTAAGGGTATCTCAGAAAGCGCTAGAAGACCGGGGCACAAGTAAACATGTCTTCTTAGGTACCCCATGGGTATATTATAGTTTTATGAAAATGATCTGCAAATAGACAGCCTCCGCTATTTTGAATAGTTATACGCAGTCCAAATTGGTCTGCCAACAGTGTAACTCCGTTGTCCTGAGGGGCAGACCTCTGAGGGCATCCTTGTAATTTTGCTCCTGGACCCTGCTGGATGAATGATCTATGAGAGCACCACTCGGCTGAAGGGGAGAATGTCGGGAGCACAGCGCATTCGCTGCCTTGAAACTCTCTGAAGGGCGAGTGCCTGGCTAGGAGGCGACTCGCCTGGCTTGGCGAGAACTGGCCTCGTATGCGCGCTAAGCCGCAAGATCCTTAGGCGAGTGCTGGATGAAGATTGTACTCGCCGAAGGGCCAAACCACCCCTCATACGGCTGCGTGAATGCCCCTCTTTAGGCATTGGGCGAGTTCAGGCCAAACTGCCTCACTCGCATATCTGATGGGGTCCACTCATCGAATATGGTGTTGTACACAATCCCCACTCTTTGCGAGCTTTAACAACGCTCGGAAAGAATCATCCAACCCCACATATTGGATGACTGTGTTAGAAAGTAGAGACAAGAAGTGAAAAGACTAGAAAAGAGAATAAACTTTTGAATAATTGAAATTTTATTATCCAAAAAAGATATCATTTACAAAGGTATGGCCTCCCTTATATAGAATGGAGGAGATAAGAAAGAGAGTATACAAACAATGTGGGACTAAACATTTACAGGCTGAGCGGCTAGAATAATGGAGACCGATCAGGCCGCGCGGTTAGACAGATGGGATAACCGCTCGGCAACTCCAGCAGGATAGAACAAGCCGTAGAGTGAGACCGCCAGACCGCCCGGTCTACAAACCGCTGGATCAGACCGCTAAGCCGCTCGGTCTACAAACCGATGGATCAGACCGCTAAGCCGCCCGGTCTAATACTTCAACACTGGTCATCGCCAGTAAGAAGAATGTCATCAACATAAACCGCAAGAACAACAAGACCAGAGGCGGTTTTCCGAACAAACAAGGAGTGATCTGCTGAGCTTCGTGTAAAACCAATGGCCGCAACAATGCCACTGAACTTGTCAAACCAGGCACGAGGACTCTGCTTGAGGCCATAGATAGCCTTCCTTAGCCGGCATACCCGTGTCTCCCCCTGAGCAACATACCCAGGAGGTTGCTCCATGTAAACATCTTCCTGCAGATCACCATAGAGGAAGGCATTCTTAACATCTAGCTGCGAGATGGGCCAATCCCTGTTGACAGCCACAGAGAGAAGAACCCGAATAGTGCTGAGGCGAGCCACGGGAGAGAAAGTGTCAAAGTAATCAATCTCATAAGTTTGGGTAAAACCCTTGGCAACCAGGCGAGCCTTATAACGATCCACACTGCCATCTGGGAGAAACTTCACCACGAAGACCCAGCGACAACCAACAACATCTGTGCCGAAAGGAGGCGGAACAAGGGTCCAGGTACCCCGTTCAGTGAGAGTAGCAATCTCCTCATCCATGGCAACTTTCCAGTGAGGAATAGTAAGGGCCTCCTGGTAGGAACGGGGGGTGGCAGTGGCCGAGATAGCCAGTGCAAAAGCTCGGCGAGCAGGGGTAAGACGATCGTAGGAAACAACTGCAGCAAGCGGATGGTTGGTACAGGCCCGAACCCCTTTGCGAAGAGCAATCGGGAGATCCAGGTCAGCAGGTGCCTCAGTATCCGGAGTATCCGTGGTGGAGAGAGCTGGCCCGGGAGTAGAGAGATGGCAGCGGAGTGGAGGGAGAAAGCGGAGTAGAGGGTGGAGATGAGGAGGATGGGGAAGACGGTGGAGTGGGTGGAGAGGGTGGAACATCAGTGGGAGCAGAGGGAATGGATGGGTTGGTAGGAGAAGTAGGAGTAGGAGGAGTAGAAGAGGAAGCGGGAGAGAAGTAAGATGCATTGGCAAAGAAGGTGACATCCGTAGAGACAAATTGCTTGCGGGTAACAGGGTCAAAGCAACAATATCCTTTCTGAGTGGGAGAGTAGCCCAGAAAGACACATTTGGTGGCACGGGGTGAGAGTTTATCACGGGTGGCAGCGGGAGAGTGCACAAAAGCGGTGCACCCAAAGATGTGCAGAGGAAGAGGAAAGGGATCCTTGTCCGGATAAAGAATGGAGAAGGGGGTAGCACCGTGGAGAACGGTGGAGGGAAGGCGATTGATGAGATAGCAGGAGAGGAGGACATCATAGCCCCAATAGGAGCGAGGAACATGCATTTGAGTCATCATAGTGCGAGCGACATCAAGGAGGTGACGGTTTTTGCGTTCCGCCACCCCATTTTGTTGTGAGGTGTAGACACAGCTGGTTTGACGAATAACACCATGGTGAGTACAAAAGGAGGAGAAGTCGTGGCTAAGATACTCCTTAGCATTGTCAGAACGAAGGAGTTTAATAGACGTAGCAAACTGAGTTTTAACCATAGAATAAAAGGAGGTCCAAACAGAGAACAACTCGGAGCGATCTTTGAGAAGATATACCCACGTACATCGAGAGAAGTCATCAATGAAGGTGACAAAATAGGAACTACCCCGACCGATGGTGAGGTTAGGAGCGGGACCCCATATGTCAGAGTGAACGAGGTCGAACGGATGGGAAGAGCCCCGACTTTGCGTTGGTGGGAAGGAGGAGCGGTGATGTTTGCCAAGTTGACAGGCATCACAGTTTAGAGGAGGATGATGAGGAGGGAGGTGCGGCAGGAGCTGCCGTAGAATTCGGGGAGGAGCATGTTCAAGGTGAAGATGCCATTGGAGAAGATCTGTAGAGGAGGAGGAGAAGGCGGATAGAGCAGAAACGTTGTCGAGGAAGTAGAGGCCACCACTCTCAGTCCCGGTAGCAATCGTCCGTTGGGAGTCCGGATCCTGAAAAGCACAAGAGGTAGGGGTGAATGTGACAGAACACCGTAGTTGCTTGCATAAAGAAGTAACCGATAATAAATTGCACGGAAACTTGGGCACATAGAGGGTATCAGCCAAGCAGAGAGATGGAGTGACTTAAACCATGCCCGTACCATGGACCGGGGAGGGAGATCCATCAGCAACAATGACCGGGGGAAACTGAGCCTGTGTGTCAAGAAGAGAGAAACATTGAGGGTTGCCTGTCATATGATTTGTTGCACCAGATTCGATGAGCCATCGTCCGCGAGTCACAACATGAGCACTACCAGAAGAGGTGACCACGGAGGCGGACAGGCTGGAGGAGAGGAAAGCCATGGAAGCAAGAGAGGAGCAAACCGCGACGAGAGGAACAAGCCGCGAGAAGAGAAAAGAGCACCAAGCCGGGCGACCAGAAAACAGGTCGGGCGGCTAGGAAGGCCGCTTCCAAGAAGCCGATCAAAGCAGAGGGGAAGAAGTCGCACAGCCTGAAAAAGTCGGGCGAACAGAGGAGAACAAGTCGCACGGCCAAAGATGAGGTCGGGGCGACTAGCAAGCAGGAGCGTGTAGAAGGCAACAAGAAGTAGAGCACGGTGAATAGAGGAGATCGCGAAAAAGGTCGCGAAAAAGAAGGGGCAAGCCGTGCGGACAGGGCGCGCGGGCAGACGGAGAAGCCAGCGGCGAAAAAGCAGGCAAAGGCCCAGCGGGGAAGAGATCGCGCGGACTGAGAAGGCCGAGCGAACAGAAGAGAAGAGAAGAGCAGGTGACCGCGACCAAGATGCGGGTGAAAAAGGAACAACCCGCACGGTCAGGCAGATCACAGCAGCAAACCGCGAGAATAGAGACAAACGGTAATGGGGAAAGCAGAGGCGGACAGGGAGAAGGAGTCTGCAGCGGGTAGAGACAAGTCACGCGGACAGAGACAGGCCGCAACGACTAGGAAGTCTGAAAAGAAAGAACAAGGAGTGCGGCGACAAGGAAACAGGTCGCTGCGACGAATAGCAGAGGAGAAGAGAATCAAGACGAAGAAGCAAGCCGCGCGAACAGGGCAGCGGACAGAAACAAGCCGCGCGGATAGAAATAAGCCGCGCGGACAGAAGAGAAGGCAAGCCGCGAGACAAGTCGCAGGACGCGGAAAACAAGCCGCGAACAACAGAGAGCGCACAGAATCAGGAGGAAATGACCGTGTCCTCTGATACCATGTTAGAAAGTAGCGAAAAGAAGCAAAAAGTAGAGAACAAGCAAATAAACTTTTGAATAATTGAAATTTTATTATCCAAAAAAGGTATCTATTACAAAGGTATGCCTTCCCTTATATAGAATGGAGGAGAGATGAGAGAATACAAATAAGAGATGTGGGACTAAAAATTACAGGACTAAGCGGACTATACAAGACAAACCGCACAAACCGCGCGGTTAGACAACAGGGCTAACCGCACAGCTACCACCAGAGAGGAAGCGAAGACTGCCAGGGTAGACCGCCAGACCGCCCGGTCTCCAAGCCGGCTGAGACAGACCGCCAGACCGCGCGGTCTCCAACCCGCCAATACAAACCGCCAGGCCGCCCGGTCACCAACTTCAACAGAGTGGATGCTGACCTAGAAGAGAATCATCTGTGGGGCCCTCCATGCCCATATAAATATCCAAGTAGGGGGCAAATGATCCTTGCCTTAATCCTTTGTCACCGCTCTCACCTCTAATCGCGATGTCGTTTTCCATGGAAGCTCTAGACCGCCTCCGTGCTGTCCAAGACAAGAACAAAACCTTGATGGGCTCACTCGCCCCCTAGCTCTCTTGAAAAGCACTCGGGTCATCCCGAAAGATGAAAAAAGCTAAAGTGGTCCGGCGTAACCCGACCAAGGATGAGTCGACCTCTCAAAATCCTTCCCCAACCAAGATATCCTTGGTATTTGCATTCGCTTAGCACTGCTCATCCTCTTTCATTGCCGAGATAAAATGTTGATTCTGTTAAATTTTCTCAAAGTGGTCAGCAAGGTAGCCCAAACGCCAAATTAATATCTTCGGCACTACCCAGTTCACACTTTGAGCCAGCGAAAACCAAGGAACAAAGGTTAACACCAACACACAATGGAAGCACAAGTAGATCTTTTATACATTCCTCTTCTTTACAAGGCAAGGTATACGTAGCGAGACATGATTTCGCTAGTACACAAGCTATCGCAGAAAGTTACACAAAACAAGCCGGGCGGACAGCACCGGAATCCGCCGAGACCGCCGAGGTCGCCAAGCCCGCCGAAGCCGCCTGAGCTATGCTGCAATCCACCGAATAGACACGGAGTCCACCGAAGCCGCGAGGCCGCGCGAACACACCGTTATTCTCCTCCTGCTGAGGAACTGAGGAACAGACCGCCTACCCGCCTGAGACCGGCGGACAGGTTATTGGCACTGGCAAAGTTGAAACAGAGAACTGACAAACCGCAGAGCGACCTGCTGAATCCTCAGAGACCGCACACTTCCAAGTACTTGACCGAAGTCAAAGCCAAACTTCTGGCTCCTTGAAGCTACCCGTGCGACCTGAACACAGCAAACTGTCAGCTCTGAATCAATCCGCGCGGACAGAAAACTGAGACCGCAGCTCCTCGCCCAACCCAACTTACTGTTCACTCAAGTTATTATAGACCTGCCAGGGGGGTCCTATTTATAGGCGAGGTGAGGAGTGTGGTCACCACCTTAGAGATAGCGACACCGCCCTAGCCCACGCGATAGCAAAACACCGTCCGCTGAGTCCGCAAGGACTTAGCCGGTTACCAAGGAATAAGCCGCCAGGAGCAAGGCAACTTTGACGAACCCTCATCAGCCTGCCTAAGCTATGCGGACAAGGCATCAGCCCGCAAATCCTACAACCACTGCAGGACAGCAACCCCCTTCAATGGTTGTCTGCACAACCCCGAGGCAGTCTGCATAGAACAAGACAAGCCTCCATCCGCCACAAGTCCACGACCAAAGGCAGAGTTAACAACAGTCCGCCCGGTCAACAGCGGACTTGGCGGATACCGCGGACACCCTGGTCTTGGCCCAGAGTGTGACCAAGTCCAGAACCATCAAAGGCCTAATGCGAGCATGGTGGACATAGCTCTGTCCGCCGAACATCCTAGCATACAGACCGCCAGCAGTCCGCAAGCTACTCGCACACCTGCCCAAAGCAACAGCCACCTCCCGGACTCCACACACCAGTCCGCCAAAGACCTCCACAGCAAAGCACCTGCTGTAACACCAGAGCTTGACAAGGCCACAACCAAGCTCTAAGCCCAGTTCGCAACAGCACAACCGCGGACACGCCAGTCCGCAAGCTTCCCGCGGGCATGAGCCAAACCGCCAATTACACAAGCTTGCAACGCGGCCACTGAGCAGTGCACCAGTCCGCAAGCCTCAATCCGCTCAGGCCACTCCTTGGCTAAACCAATCAGCCAACGCCCTATCCGCAGATAACAGGCCGCACAATCCACGGACTCCATCCGTACAACCCGCTCAGAAGAACAGCCGGTTTCACTAGACTTATCACTAGGCCGAAGTCTGCCCAGTCCGCCGAGGCTGTCCGCCCATGTAACATCCCCTATCCGTCGCATAGCATATAATAGTAGGTCCGGCCGGGGCCCGACGCCATATAATACAGACAGACCGGGTGGTTACTTATGGAAACCATCCAACCAATCTCAACGTCCTACATAGAGCATTCTAGCGGAAGCAGTTTATAGAAGTTGAAAACAAGAACCCAGCATTAGAGCGCGAATGTCCACTAGTACAAATTAGGAATGTTATACAAAAATACCCAAAACAAGCCTTAAGGCCTTACAAAATGTTTCACTTGAAAATTACATGTTTTACAAACCACGGCACGCAGGCCGGTCATACATGAATAAAGCAGTAAACACTTCCATTTGGGCCTTCGAGGGCCGGCTTCGCAAAAAGGGCTTTAGCCCGCTATTGACCGCTTGGTCCAGCTGCACCTGCAAGCAACAAACCACCGCACGGTGGCAAAACAAGGCAACGGTCAGCAATGCTGACCAAATTATAACGATCCTGCCCCCAACTCGGGGCGGCGATGCTCCTTCCCTGCATTTCATTAGCATAAGCGAGCAATGTATAACAATAGCCAGTACATCACGGACGTTGGCTCGCACGGCCACACGCCCCGTGCTCTCAGGGCACATTCTTGGTGATCGTAGTCTAAGCCGCTAACTCACCACCATCTCTAGGACGGCAATAACTCGTGAGCTAAATGGTCTTTTAGGCAAGCGTTACGACACTTTAATGTCATCAACAGCTCATGTCACGACACTTTAATGTCATCGACAGAAAGACCCGACCTCTATGCCTTCGGCATAACGCAGGAACGGTTCCCACTCAACCCGTTGCTCACTTGCCACGACACTTAAATATCATCGGCACGGGTTAAGCTTCCCCGAAGCCCGTGAATCGAACGTACGATATTACATAACCCAGTTATGTACTAATTGGCACTTAGGCCCACAAGTTGGCAAGATCTCGTATCCGCCCAGTTTTCTGGGTGCACCTTTGGGTTAATCCCCGAGGCTCCCTGCTGCAATCTACCGCGTAGAAAACCCGAAAAACAACCAGTAGCACGGAGTCTTCTCCGGCATTTATGCAATGCAACATCATCGATCCAGACCAACATGTCCGGGTAGGTTTCACACATCATGTCTATGTCCGTTCTCGCTTACGGACTCTAAACAACGGGGACTTCACATATCTACCCGAAGGAACGCCTCCAACTCTCCGCAAACTCGCGAGAGCGGGCTTCCTATGCAAAGAAAGAGAGCTACTCATGCTCAAGATGAGGATCGTTACCCTTGAAATCCTCTTTGGCGCCATTGAAAAGTAATCGGATGAAAACCACCGCACTAGCGTTGCCTCCGTGGATCCGGAGTCGGCTCGCGATTCGGAGCTCCGAAGCTCCTCCAATGGCGGGATCTAGCTCTTCTTCCACCCTTGGCTCTCCTCTCTCTCTAAGGATTTAGAGAGATGATAAGTGAAGAAAAGTAAGGGTTTTCTAAGTCAAAACCCGGGTATATCCCTTCAGGAATAACCCCCAGCCGTTGGATCTCAACATAAGGAAACGAACGGCTTTGATTCGGGGCTGAAATGCCCAATCTGGACCGAACACGGCCTGGCACACGCCCGTGTCCAGGGCCGTGTGTCGCATTCGCCGTCAAAATCGAATCACCTGGAACCTCACACGGGTATCGAACACGCCCGTGTTCGAGCTGACACGCCCGTGTTCCAGCTGACACGGCCGTGTACCCCATGATTTTTCCCTTTTTTCAACCCGAGCACTGCACGGGTTCTAGGACACGCCCGTGTCCTTGCCCGTGTCACTTTGACACGCCTGGACCCCAGGCCGTGTACACGGTCTCGACATTTCGTCGCGTGAAGATCGACGACTTGATGACACGGCCTTGGACACGCCTGTGTCCTAGGCCGTGTGCCTTGTCTCGACGATCGTCGAGCGAATCTCGACGACTCCCTGGGATGATCGTCGACACGGGTCGACACGCCCTGCGACACGCCCGTGTCGCGGGCCGTGTGCCCAGTCTCGACGAATCGTCGAGTAACTCTCGACGACTCCGCGGCTAAGTGTCGACACGGGTCGACACGCCCTGCGACACGCCCGTGTCGCATGCCGTGTGCCCATTCTCAGCGAATCGTCGAGAGAATCTCGACGACTTCGCGGCTAAGTGTCGACACGGCTTGACACGCCCTGGGACACGCCCGTGTCCCAGGCCGTGTGCCTTCAGCCAGAGCCCAAAATTGGCCCAAAACGTCCCCCTTCACTCCTTTGAGTTTCGGGGCGTTACAACTCTCCCCCTCTTAAAAGAATTTCGTCCACAAAATTATATAAAGGAAAGACATGTACAAAACCAAAATTTGTACCTGAGCGGAACAACTCCGGATACTCGTCAAGCATAGTCTGCTCTCGCTCCCAAGAGAGCTCCTTACGACCGCAATTGTCCCACCGGACCTTGACCATCCTGGTCTCTTTATTGCGTAGCCGCTTGACCTCCGAGTCCTCAATCCGCACGGGCTTGACCTTTGTCGTTAGCCCACTTTCCACCGGCACTTGATCGACCGCGATCACTTGCGTAGGCTCTTGCACCGCCTTCCGAAGCACCGAAGTGTGGAATACATCGTGTAAACAAACCACTAAGCTCCACCGAAAGCTTCAACCGATAGGCCGCTTCACCAACTCGCTCCAGAACCTCAAACGGTCCAAGGTACCTCGGGCTTAGCTTTTTCAATCGTCGCACCCGCGAGACACCCTTGAACGGCTTGATCTTTAAGTATACATAATCGCCCACAGCGAACTCCACGTTCCTGTGCTTGGCATTATAGTACTTTGCTTGCCGGTCCTGAGCGATAAGCAACCTCTCCCGAATGGTTCTCACCAAAGAAGTAGCATCCTCCACTTCCGATCGCTTATACAACTTTGACTCACCCGTTTCTAACCATGACAACGGCGTGCAACATTTTCTACCATATAGGGCCTCGAAAGGCGCCATCTGAATACTCGTTTGGTAGCTGTTGTTGTATGAGAACTCCACCAAATATAGGTGGTCTTCCTATTGCTTTCCAAAATCCAAGACACACATGCGAAGCATGTCCTCCATGGTTCTATTGACCCTCTCGGTCTGCCCATCCATTTGTGGGTGGAATGCTGTGCTGAATTTCAGCTTTGTTCCCAACATTTGCTGCACCAGCCTCCAATCATTGGACGTGAACCGCCCATCTCAGTCACTCACGATGCTGCGGGGCACACCATGAAGCCGTACTATGTTATCCACATAAAGCTTTGCCAGCTTCTCCACCGGATCATCCTTCCTATGCGGAATAAAATGCGACACCTTCGTTAATCGATCAACAACCACCCAAATGGCGTCATTTCCCTTTTGCGACCTTGGCAAACCGTGCACAAAGTCCATAGAGATGTCGTCGAATTTTCACTCCGGAATAGGCAAGGACTTAAGAAATCCTCCCGGCTTTTGGCACTCCGCCTTTACCAAGGCGCAGGTTTGGCACTTCGCTACGTATAGCGCCACATCCTTTTTCAAACCCGGCCACCAAAACAGTTTCTTCACATCACGGTACATCTTCATGCTCCCCGGGTGAATCGATTACTTGGTATGGTGTGCCTCGTACAACAACTCCACCCGTAAATTGCCCACACTTGGGATGCACAAACGACCGTCTTTCCACAACAATCCGTCCTCCACGACGAATTGGGAATTTGACCCATCCAGAGCCTCTACCATGAATTGCTTCATATGAGCATCCATATCCAAAGCCTGCCGAATCCGATCAGTCAGGTCATATTGGACTTCAGTCCAATTCAGAACTGCTTCAGCACTTGATTGTCTATCCACACAAACAATCTCCAACGCCTCCAACTCCCGCACCAACCGCTCATCACGCACCGATAGCCAATTGGCTTGAGCTGGGGCTCGGCGACTCAACGCGTCCGCAACTGCATTCCCTTTGCCAGGCACGTAGTGGATCTTGAATGTATAGTCCCCCCGGAACTCCATCCATCTACGCTGCCGTATATTCAGATCCTTCTGATCAATCAGGTACTTTAGGATCTTGTGATCGGTGTAGATATCAATCTTCACACCGTACAAATAGTGTCTCCACAGCTTCAAGGCAAAAATCACGGCCGCTAACTCCAAGTCATGGACCAGATAATTCCTCTCGTGCACTTTTAGCTGTCTCGAGCCATAAGCTATCACGCTTCCGTGCTGCAGTAGCACGCAACCCAAACCGCTGCCCGAAGCATCGCTATATATCTCATAGCCTTCGGTTCCACATGGCGAACTCAGCACAGGCGCCGTGGTCAACCGACACTTCAATTCCTCAAAAGCTCGCGCGCACTCCGGCGTCCAAACGAACTTATGCTCCTTCCTCGTCAAAGTAGTGAGAGGTAACGCTATCAGCGAGAAGTTCTCTACGAAGCGCCTATAATAGCCGGCAAGCCCCAAAAAGATCCGGACTTCTGCTACCGTAGCAAGCTCAGGCCACTCCCGTATCGCAACAATCTTCGCCGGATCCACAGCAATACCCTCTCCACTCACTATATGCCCGAGGAACGCTACTAAGGATAGCCAGAACTCGCACTTCGAGAACTTGGCATACAACTGACTTCTCCTTAGCGTCTCCAACACCAAATGAAGATGCTTGAAGTGATCTTCTCACTTTGCGAGTACACCAAAATATCGTCGATGAAGACGATCACGAAATGGTCCAAGTACTCCCTGAAAGTCCTGTTCATCAAATCCATGAACACTGACGGCGCATTAGTCAGCCCAAACGGCATGACCGTAAACTTATAATGCCCGTATCTCATACTAAACGCTGTCTTCGGGATATCACTCTCCCTTATCCGCAGCTGATAGTATCCAGCCTTGAGATCTAACTTCGAGTACACCGTCGACCCGACTAACTGATCAAAGAGATCATCAATCCGGGGGATCGGGTACTTGTTCTTCTCCGTCAGCTTGTTTAGCTCCCGATAATCAATACAAAGCCTCAAGCTTACGTCCTTCTTCTTAACAAAGAGGACCGGTGCGCTCCAAGGCGAAGAACTCGGGCGCACATACCCTTGCTCCAACAACTCTTGCAGTTGAACTTTCAGCTCCGCCATTTCCTTAGGCGCTAGCCGATACGGAGATCGTGACACAGGCTTTGCACCTGGCACTAGCTCGATCGTAAAATCTATCTCCCGCTGAGGCGGGGCTCCAGGAAGATCCGCGAGGAACACATCAGGGTATTCCGATACCACTGAAATACAATCCAACGCGGGCTTCGGCTTTGCAACCTCCACTAGTGTAAAGAACAGTTCTGCACCAGCACGAACCGCCTTCACCACCTGAAGAGCAGACATCAATGTCTTGCTCGACCCCTTTAAGCCCGTAAAAGTCGTTTCACGACTTGCTCCCAGCTTGACTTCCTTGCTACCGCAATCTATATGGGGCTGCTGCTCCGAGAGCCAGTCCATGCCAAATATGACGTCGAACTCCACTAACGGAAGTAAAGACGCCCGCAGGTCGAACTCCTGCTCCCCAATACGAATCTTAACATCGCAGATCCTATCCGCTCGCATCGAACACCCATTGGGCAACAACACATCCAACTTATCCTTCTCCATCGAAGGAGGGACTCCGATGCGTGATATAAATCCTTCGGACAAGAAGGAGTGTGAAGCTCCCGTATCGAAGAGTGCTCGTGCCGGATTTTCACAAATCAATATAAATACTAAACAAGTAGTGGTAAGGTAACATGTGCATAACAAGTATTTATGTAAATTGACTTGCTATAAATTAAATCGTATCTGTCACCACATCAGCTTGTTTAATGGCCTCCTGTTGGCCAAGATTGTAGACCCTTGGTTGGGCCGGAGCATAATGGGATGCGGTCGACTCCACCGCCTTTCCCTTCTCTTCATAAGTAGCTCCCGGCCTTCTCTCGGACTTGGGGCGTCCGCTACGGCACTCACGGGCATAATGCCCCAACTTCCCACAGTTATAGCATGCGCCCGGGGTCCGACCCGTAGTCGCCCCAGAAGCACCAGCAGAGAGGGCTAGACCCGAAGTCTTAGCTTTCTTGTTCCACTTTCGGAACACAGATTTTGAGGTGTTTGGCCCTCTGGACTCCGACCTCTTCTCGCCCAAGCTTTTCTTTGCCTGCACATTCTTCATGTCCTTCTCCAAGGACCAGGCCGTGTTGACCAAGGTTAAGAAACCCTGCGTCATCGGCCCCGAAAGTAGTAGTCTTAACTCATCCCTCAAGCCTTCATAAAAGCGATTAGTCTTGCGCTCCTCATCCATGATGGTGGAGCTAGCATATCGACTCAAACGAGTGAACTCATGGAGATATTCATCCACGCTCTTCTCACCCTGAACCAACTTCAGAAACTCATTCTCCAATGCTATCTTCTGCGTCGAAGGGAGGTATCTTGTAACGCCCCGAAACTCAAAGGAGCGAAGGGGGACGTTTTGTGCCAGTTTTGGTTTTTGGCTGAAGGCACACGGCCTGGGACAAGGGCGTGTCCCAGGGCGTGTCAAGCGTGTGCCGACACTTAGCCGCGAAGTCGTCGAGATTTTCTCGACGATTCGCTGAGAATGGGCACACGGCCTGCGACACGGGCGTGTCACAAAGCGTGTCGACCCGTGTCGACACTTAGCCGCGAAATCGTCGAGATATACTCGACGATTCGTCGAGAATGGGCACACGGCCCGCGACACGGGCGTGTCGCAGGGCGTGTCGACCCGTGTTGACGATCGTCCCGGGGAGTCGTCGAGATTTGCTCGACGATCGTCGAGACAAGGCACACGGCCTAGGACACGGGCGTGTCCAAGGCCGTGTCATCCAGTCGTCGAACTTCACGCGACGAAATGTCGAGACCGTGTACACGGCCTGGGGTCCAGGCGTGTCAAAGTGACACGGGCAAGGACACGGGCGTGTCCTAGAACCCGTGCAGTGCTCGGGTTGAAAATGGGGAAAAATCATGGGGTACACGGCCGGCCTCACGGCCGTGTCAGCTGGAACACGGGCGTGTCAGCTCAAACACGGGCGTGTTCGATACCCGTGTGAGGTTCCAGGAGAATCGATTTTGACGGCGAATGCGGCACACGGCCCTGGACACGGGCGTGTGCCAGGCCGTGTTCGGTCCAGATTGGGCATTTCAGCCCCGAATCAAAGCCGTTCGTTTCCTTAGGTTGAGATCCAACGGCTGGGGGTTGTTCCTGAGAGGATATACCCGTGAGTTGACTTATAAATCCATCACGTTCTGCACGTTCTGCGTGAGTGATGATGACATTCTGCACGTTTCACAAAGCCGCGACGTGGTAGTCGGGACCACAGATTACTGGATCATGGATACAGGATGTTCGTTCCACATGTGCCCGAACATTGAATGGTTCTCCAGTATTAGGCACTGTGGAGGTGGTCATGTTCGGATGGGGAACCGATCAGAGTGCGAGATATCTGGAGTCGGGAGCATCAAGATTAGGATGTTCGATGGAGTGGTTAGGACCCTCACCGACGTTCGGTATGTGCAAGAGTTGAGGAAGAGCTTGCTTTCTTTAGGCACTCTGGAGGCTACCGGGTATTCTTATACCAGTAGCAGCGGATATTTGGAGGTCAGGAGAGGCGCACAGACAGTCTTGAGAGGAGAGCATTCCGGATCGCTCTATAGACTGATTGGCACCACGATTGTCAGGGGAGATGCGAGGAGAGAGGTCACACCGTCTCTCGAGCTACAGGATACGGTAGCGCATGCATTTCAGGCGATCTCCTCAGATCGCGATTCCTTCGATAGAGCTTTAGAGAGCTGAGCCTGTTCTCAGCGAAAAGCTAGGAAGGACCAGCGGAGGAGCGGGGCAGGATTCGTGGCAAGGGCGTGTGCACGGAGAAAGAACCTTGGCGGAGGTAGAATCTTCGCAGCCGTAGATGAGACGGGTAGAGAGTCATCTCAGGAGTACCCAGACACCGCGAGAGGAGCCAGCAGGCTCAGAGGTCTCACCGAGGAACTTAGGATCACTCAGGAGAAGGTGGAGTTGCACAGTGAGAGTTCGAGTGCGATTCGTCTTGCAGTAGACCCGGTCTATCGTGCAAGGACGAAGCACGTCGACGTCCGTCACCGGGAGTTGAGGGAGTTCGCTCGAGGTGGAGGCGTGATGTTGCGGGAGATTCCTACGGAGGAATGCGTTGCGAGCATGCGGGAGAAATCAGTGAGGCGAGTCAAGTTTGACTTGACTCAGACTGTTGCACGTTGATCGTGCCGGCCCCAGGGAGAGGGGGCTTGTAGTCGCCAGTAGGGGTCTGTGTGTCATAGACGGTATTAGCGTTTTTGGAGCATCAAGGTGGAGATTGTTATTATTTGATGCTCAATTGAACCAACCCGGTCCAGCTGGACCGGTTCTGTTTTGTCATATTGCTTTATATAACAGGAGAAAAAACGCGATTGATTATCCATAACCTAACCTAACGAGCGAAAGCGGCGGCAAGAAATCGCGAACGGGAGAGGCGGCATCGGGAGCGACGATCGGGAGAAAGAGGAAGAGGCGAGCGGCGGGCTTCCTTCTCCGGCGACGGTCGGAGGATCTTGGCTCTTCTTCTCCGGCGGCAAGGAGGAAGAGGACGTGGCGGCATCGCGGCATCGCAGCTTCGGGACGCTCGGCTTCGGGAGGAGATCGGTCGGAAGGCAGAAGCGCGGCTTCGGGACGAAGATCGGGCGGCGACATCGTCGCGGCGGGCGGCATCCGGCGATCTTGGAGATCCGGAGCGGCGTCAAGGGCTCGAACTTGAGCGGCGGGCGGTCTTCTTCTCCGGCGACAGCGGCGCAGCGGCAAGCCCAGTCTAGGGCTTCTTCTCCGGCGACAGCGGTGCAGCGGAGATTCCGATCTAGGGCTACGTAGGTCCGGCGATCCTTGGGATCCGGCAGTGGCAAGATCGGGCAGAGCCGGCTTCTTCTCCGGCATTCTTGGGCCGGCGGTTCTTCTCAGGCAGCAGCGGCGGCAGATCTTGCAAGCGAGCGGTGGTTGACGGAGGCGGCGGAAGATTGATCGGAGTTCCGATCTAGTACACGGCAGCGGCATCGGCTCCATCTCCGGTGAAGGAGAGGGGAGATCCATGGCAGCGGCGGGTGCAGGTTTCCATCTCCGACGGCTCCGGCGATCCAGCGGCGGCGGCAACTCCGGCGGTGAAAGAGGGCATAAGGCTGCGGTTCCTTCATCTTGAAGAGGGCAGCGGCTTTCGTGGCCGGAGGGCAGCGACGCGTGGCAGAGGCGAAGATCAGATTCAGATCCAGGCTCAGATTGGCCAGTTTTGCGGCCGGCATAGGGGAGTTTTCGTCCCTCTCTCTTGATTTCTTGTTGTTCTTTATTTCCTATTTTAGGTTAGTGTCGATCCGCTGAGGATCGTTGAGTGGTTGTGTTGTAATCGGATATTTTTTTTCGATTAGTGGATCCGGCGCGCTCTCCCCGTGGATGTAGGAGCTTAACTCCGAACCACGTATATCTCTTGTCGTCTGTGGTTTTTTCTGTGTTTTGGAAACTCGAACTTTTGGATTGGTGCGCGCCATTATTTGCTCAAAGTTTTTTGCTTCCGTTGCTATTGTCCGCGACGAGTTCCGTACTCGCGGGCAGGTGTCAATTGCACAACAAGTATAAAGTACTGGAAAAGCAAACAAGCTCCTCTTTGTTATGAAGAGAGTGCTCGAGGAGAAGACGGAACGCTTGAAGAAGATGCTCGAGGAGAAGAGAAAGTGTCACTTTATTTATCACCTACAAAACCGCCATGCCCTTAGCATTAAAGACGATGTATCTTATTATAAATAAGACTCTTGTGTATGTAGTTTAATGATCTTCTTCACCATCTACACATGATGGCGTGTAATATTTCTATATAAAGTGAACATAAATCCATATCAAAATGAATGTAAATAATATTTAGTGCATGTTTATTGCCGTTGTAAGCAAACACTTCACTAAAATAGGTAGTGTAAGTAAATGCCCAAACATCGAACATGGAAAACATATTCTTGCAAATGCATACAATTAAAAATATTGACTGAATAAGACTTAGATTTCTAGGTTGGCAACCATCAAAGAAATCTTTGTAAGGTAAGTCTTAACCATGGTTAAGAAGAAGATAATAACTTCTAGACAACAACATATTTTTGACTTTTTAGATTCGGCGAGCTCGGGTCATGTTTCGCATGAATACACAACTTTTGGTGCATGATCCCCTGCAAGCAATGCGATCGAATTTTATAGTATCAATGCATGCCATTTCGTTCTCATGTCAAGGGTGCTACCCAAAGTGAAATGGAGCATGTCGTCCATCTCACATAACAAAATAAGAAGGTTAATCGACACCGACTGCATTTCCATGCTACCGTAGAGTGGTGGTGGAAAAACAACAACAAATCAAGAAGCAAAGGAGGATAAAGTTGCACATGAAGTAGTTGTAGAAGACACCTTAGCATTAGAAGTTGAAGAAGTCAATGAAGTTGAAGATACTATAGAAGTTGACGGAAAACTCGAGGCACTCTCCAAACACAGCTGTCTAAATCCAAAAAAATATATCAAAACCGCCCTCTAAATCAAGTAATTAGGAACTCCCAAGATTCATTCAAGACAAGAGAAGATACATAGTACACCTTATATACTGAAATATTATTTTGTAGTTTCATTTCACACGTTGAGCTCAAAAAATTTGAGGATGCAAATGATGATCTGCAATGGATCATTGCAATACAAGAGAAATTGAAATAGTTTGAAAGACAAAAAGTATGAGAAGCCAAAAAAATTATCCTATTAATTATAAGTAGCAAATTGGTCTATATAAATAAACAAGACCCTAGTGGTGTGGTCCTAAGGAACTAGACTAAACTTGTAGCTCAAAACTATAAGCAATATGAAGGGATTTACTATGACCAAATGTTCACTCTTATTGCTACTACACTTGCGGTCATAAGATGTACTCTTCTTTGCTTATGCAACATTCCGTGATATCAAAGCATATCAATGTATAAGAAGACTGCATTACTAAATGAAAAATTATAAAAGTAAGTGTGCGCGTAAAGTAACACAACCATCAGGTTCTAACTCTTCAACTAATTCCTCTTTTGTGTATAAATTAGATAAAATCATATGTGGTCTCAAACAAACACAGAGCTTGATATAAGACTCTATACAGTTCATTATGGTACAAGTGAATAAGACCCTATTCTCCTTACAATTTAATTATTCTATCCGATTTTTAAGTACATGTGTGCATGTGATTTCTAGAACTTTTATTTTAATTTAATATTACAAACCTCTATGTTGATGTCTAAGTATTAGAAGTCTAGAAGTATTACCAGATGAAGTTCATCTGAAATCAAAGTCCACAAAATTGACTCTTTCTTCAACAGTTAACAGCTCAGCATCCAACGAATCATCATCCTTCAAGTGGCTCATGAATGTTGACCGAAAAGAATAAACAAATTCTGATTATAAAAAGACACGTGGTACATTTAACTAAAATTAACTAATTAATTATCGGGCCGGGTACTGTCGCGATTGACAGTAGGGGCGGAGCCCCGTATCGGACACTCGTATATATAAGTGAGTTTTAATCAAAAATAATAGTCCATTTGGCAGGACGATCCGCGTCTGTCACGCGGTCCGGTGCGGACGGCACCGCCCGACCGCGACTGCCCGACGTTTGGCAGGATCGCGGTCGGATGGCCGGCCACCACCGCGCTCCGCGGACGCAGACATGCGGCCGCGAAGGGTGATCATGGTCGGCCGCTGACGCGCCTCGCGACCGTACGCATGCGGCCGAGAGGGGTCCCGGCCGGCCTCCTCCGCGCCTCGCAGCCGCGATGCGCGCCCGCTGCCGACCCCCGATGGGCGGCCGCTGCCACGCCTCGTGGCCACACGCCCATGATCGCGAGGGCCCGCGGCCGCCCTCTTGGCCTACCCCCGCTGTCTCCTCCCCGGCCGGCCTCCCGCCGTCGGGGTCTCATTGCAGACCACCATCCCCGGTCGACCCTCCTCCACCGTTGGATTGCCGTCACGCGATCTCCACCGTCCGATCTATGAGCCCATAACTATCTCGTGTTACCACCCACTATGTGAGGGTGCACATAGCTGAAATAACAATTAGTGTGTGTGTAGTAAATCTCTAAAAAATATGCGACATAAAATATAATACCATTGTCTGCAAATAACACATAAAGTGGTTATGGTCTACGGATGACCGCGTAACTACCATAACCACCCTCATTATCTATAAATAGGACCCAAGGACCATCTTTCATACCAGCTTCTCCTCCCCCCACTTTGTCTCTTACACGCGTGAGATCTCCTACTTCAGGAATCCCTCAAAGATCTCCTTTGCCCTCAAAGACTCTTTCGAAGATCTTCACGCACCTTGAAGGTTCTTTAAAGATCTTCATCCTCCTTTGAGCTCCCCACGCACGTCCCGCTTCGTGCACTCCATAGAAATCGTTCCGCGCGTAACAATCTCAACGCTCCCAGTGCTCTCAACTCAGCAAGAAGCTAGCCCTCCAGTCGACAATAAGTCTATAGCTTTCTCTGCACGCTACATGAGAAAAGCCGCTGACGCCGAGAATCGCAGAGTGTGCCCCTACAGTTTCTAAACATCTGCCGAAGACCCGAAAACATCCAGAGCGTAGTGTTCCCCACTGCAGCAAAAAAGGACTTAGCTCAGTGTGCGGCGACCTGTCACCCTTTGAGCCCAGCTCTCTCTCCCCCAATAATTATAACGAGCGGTTTGTCGCCCTCACCTTCTCTATAGAGCCCTGTACAAAATTCGCAAATAGTGAAGTTTGCTCGGCACGGCCCTGATCACGTGGTTTTTTACCACTTTTTGAGATTTTTCAGGTTAAAAAAGTCTCTGTCAGCCGTCTCGATCTCATTGACTGTTTGCACGCTCAATCGCTTGTGGGTTAAGACGGTATAATCTACACCGATCTACAGGAGCCTCGAGTTGGTCAGGCAATTCTACTACAAAACTTCCGCATAAATTTCTCAAACGTCGGTGAGGAGGAAAGTTCTCAAAAAATCGAAAGAAGGTTCTCCACTTATGGAATTAATTGCTTTGGACTTTTCCGAACAAGACTGATATCTTCCTCAATAATATCGTTGGGGATATTTTTGGAAAGTAATATTTTCATTGTAAACATATTTTAAATTTTATATATTTCATTTAAATACTACATTTCAATATTCAAGAAATTAATATTTCCTTGATTTAAAAAAAACTTTCTCGTGTATATATTTAAAATAGTTTAATACAAAATATTCTAAGTAAACTTGCTCAGGTAATTTCGAAATTTAGTGAAATTATTTATGTAAAATTAGTGGTTAGAAGTAGAGGGGTCCAACTCGATCCCTTGGATCATCGACCTTCCGACCTTTTGACTCCGAATCAAATCAGGATCCTCTCCATTTCGTCATCCGACGAAATGGAGGGGATCCACTTCAGTGACATGATTATGTTTTGTTTTTGCATTCCTTTTATATTTTTTTTATTCAAAAAATTCTTGTCCACTAGATTTTTTTTGCGATTTTTCTGTCCGCTAGATATGTAATGGATCACCTCCATTTCATTGAAATAGAGAGGATCCGGATCCCTCCGAATCATAGATCTCACGAAGTTTAGTATCGTTATGAAACTTCATTCGTAAATGTCCGATCTTACCTAAGGAATTTCATCCACCTTTAATATTCAAAACTAAGGCTCCGTTTGGCACGGTGGTGGCGGTCATGAACGTGGGGGTTAAATTGTCATTCGTTAACGCACACCTAAAGAACTTCATCAACTTTTATGTTTAACAGATGATGTTTGTTAGGTGATCCATAACAAATGACAGTTTAACCCATACATTTACGACCACCACTAACGTGCCAAATGGAGCCTAAGTTTTCCTCCTCAGTAATCTTATCGACGATGGCGTTTTTATCCAAATTAACTCAGTTGAGCAAAAAAATCATCTCAAATAGAGCCTCAGTCCCCAAATTTATTCAGTGAATTAAACCCTAATTCATGAACGAATTAGAATTTAATGCATGCATGCATGATTCATCATTATAATTAATTTAGTAGTATTATTTATAGCACGTAGCGGGCGACTATAACCTTGTATGTGTCATTCTTTTGCCATGGGAAAGCTATGTGAAACAATTCAAAACGGAGGAATTGAACGACTCGTTTCTTTCGTCAATACATTTTGTCACAACAAGATACATTACGAGAGCGGCTCCAAGCCTTTGGTCTTCCACTTCTACAATGGCGGCGGCGAGGCCGGTTGGATGGACTTCAGCCCGGTTTGGGCGGAAGTCCTCAAGCACTACTTTGCTACGGAGTTTTCGTCGTCGTCGATAACGTTGACGGCATTGTTACATGGCTTCACGGTTGACTTTAAGCGCATGACCATGCACTGGATGAACGAAGGCTGCATTCGTTCCATTGGCTGGACGGACGAAAATGGGGAGCGGATTTTGCCGAGAGAAGCCTTCCATTGCGGATGCCCGGCTGATCACGAAAGAACTCGTCAAGCTATTGCAGTTCTGACTTATCCTGAACCTCTTCTTTTTGCTGTTGAACTTAATCCTGAGAAGCTCTCTTACCTTCTCCCGGATTTGAACCAAATCCCCGCGGGGGATAACAGGCAGCAATCAGGGGCGAATACAGATATTAGGGCAAGGGCGGACCAACCATCGTCTTCCTCTAGGCCAAAAGAATTTTGAACACCTTCATTTTAAATTTTGCATATCAAATAGCGCGACTACATAGCCTTTCAAATGGCTCTTTAGGCACCAAAAATAAAGAGACAACTCTACAAAAAAGACAGGTTCTTAGTATACAAAAACAATTTCGCGAGCTAAATTTTTAACTTTGTACTTGTTAATAGTTGGCATTGGATATTACTAATATTTTATTTTGTAAATACTCATAGGACTTAGAATTTGTAAGAATTTACAAATTTATTATACAAGTTTTGAATTTTAGAACATATATTATTATAATTTGTATATCTTTTGTTATATGAGAGATATCTCCGATGGGGGCTGGCTGCAGTGAGGGCGCCCGAGTAGGGGCGGCCTTGGCCGGTCCTTGCGGGGCTAGCTGTGGCGAGGCCGCCAGAGCACGGGAGACCTTGGCTGGCCCTCGCAAAGGCTGGCCGCGACGAGGTGGCCCGGGGTCAGGCGGTCCCTAACCGGCACTTGCGGGGGCCGACTGCGGCGAGGCCGCCCGGACCCGGGTGCCCTGATATGCCTAAAATAAATTTATGTATTATACGCAAGTGCACGTGTCAGATCAAGTAATATATAGCGAGTTAAGATCGTTCTCAAGGAGAAGTGACTGATCTAGCGCTTGCAAGTACTAGCTCTGTTGAAACCGAGAACTCGGTCTCTGTGGAGTTCACCCTTGAGGAAGGGATGATCGCACACTTCTCTCTCGCGAGCCAAACAACTAAGGAAAAAGAACATGGAACAGACCCAAGGGCTCGGCGTGGAGGTCCCACCACACACCCGGTAGATCTTAGAGCGCTTCCCCTCCCTAGCCAAATGCCGAGCTAAGGGTATCTCAAAAAGAGCTAGAAGACCGGGACACAAGTAAACATGCATTCTTAGGTACCCCATTGGGTCTATTTATAGTTTTCTGAAAATGGTTTGCAAATAGACAACCTCCACTATTTTGAATAGCTATACGCAGTCCAAATTGGCCTGCCAACAGTGTAACTCCGCTGTCCTGAGGGGCAGACCTCTGAGGGCATCCTAGTAATTTTGCCTCTGGACCCTGCTGGATGAATGATCTATGAGAGCACCACTCGGCTGAAGGGGTGAATGCCGGGAGCACAGCGCATTCGCTGCCTTAAAACTCTTTGAAGGGCGAGTGCCTGGCTAGGAGGCCACTCGTCTGGCTTGGCGAGAACTGGCCTCGTATGCGCGCTAAGCCGCGAGATCCTTAGGCGAGTGCTGGATGAAGATTGCACTCGCCGAAGGGCCAAACCACCCCTCCTAGGGCTGCGCGAATGCCCCTCTTTAGGCATTAGGCGAGTTCAGGCCAAACTGCCTCACTCGCATATCTGATGGGGTCCACTCATCGAATATGGTGTTGTACGCAATCCCCACACTTTGCGAGCTTTAACAATGCTCGAAAAGAATCATCCAACCTCACATATTGGATGAGTGGATGCTGACCTGGAAGAGAATCTTCTGTGGGCCCCTCCATGCCCATATAAATATCCAGGTAGGGGCAAATGATCCCTGCCTTAATCCTTTGTCGTCGTTCTCGCCTCTAATCGCGATGTCGCTTTCCAAGGAAGCTCTAGACCGCCTCCGTGCTGTCCAAGACAAGAACAAAACCTTGATGGGCTCACTCGCCCCCTAGCTCTCTCGAAAAGTGTTGAAATTTGTGAAGTGAAAGTGGGTGACGGGACAGGCCGCGCGGCCTGTGCGGACAGCTTTGGCGGACTGGGCGGACTGGGCGGACTGTGGGTTGCGGCCTGGTGAGAAGTCTGGTGGAAGCCGGCTGTGTTCTGAGCGGGTTGTTGCATGGTGTCCGCGGTTTGGTGCGGCCTCGTATCTGCGGATAGAGAGGCTTGCGGACTGGTGCTTTGCTCAGTGGTCGCGGGTGCAAGTTTGCGCTGTTGGCGGGTTGATGTGTCCGCGGTTTGGGCTGTTGCGGACTGAGTCTTGAGCTTGGCTGAGGCCTTGTCGAGCTCAGGTGTTACAGCAGGTCTTGCTGTGGAGACCGGTTGGCGGACTGATGTTTGGAGTCCGGCTTGGTGCTGCTGCGTTGGACAAGTGCGAGGAGCTCGCGGACTGGTTGCGGTCTGTGCTAGGGTGTTTGGCGGACGGGACTTTGTGTCCGCCATGCTCGCACTGGCCCTTGATGGTTTTGGACTTGGTCACACTTGGTGTCAAGTTCATGGTGTCCGCCGTATCCGCCAAGTCCGCTGTGACCGGGCGGACTGTTGCTGTTTGCCTTTGGTCGTGGACTTGTGGCGGATTGGGGTGTGAGTCTTGCGGACTGCCTCGGGTTGGTGCGGACTGCCATTGAAGAGGGTGTTGTCCTGAAGCAGTTGGAGCTTTGCGGGCTGGTGCCTTGTCCTCTTAGCTTGGGCGGACTGGAGAGGGTTCGTCATTGGTTGCCTTGCTCCTGGCGGTTTCCCTTGGTGACTGGCTAAGTCCTCGCGGACTGAGCGGACAGTCATTTGTGTTCGCGTGGGCTGGGGCGGTGTCGCTATCTCATGGGCGGTGACCACACTCCTCACCTGGGCTATAAATAGGACCCCCTGGCACATCTACAGTAACCTAAGTAACGTGAGTGAACAGTAAATTGGGTTGGGCGAGTGCTGCGGTCTGTGTTTTCCAGTCCGCGCGGATTGTTTCAGGCTGACGGTTTGCTGTGTGCAGGTCGCGCGGATAACTTCAAGGAGCCAGGAGCTTGGCTGTGACTTCGGTCAGTGCTTGGAAGTGTGCGGTCTCTGCGGACTCAGCAGGAGGTCGCTCTACGGCTTGTCAGTTCTGTTTCAACTTTCCCAGCTTCAATAACCTGTCCGCCGGTTTCAGGCGGGTAGGGGAGTTCCTCAGTTCGGGTTCGGCAGGAGGCGAATAACGGTCTGTCCGCGCGGCCTCGCGGTCTCGGCGGACTCCATGGTATTCGGCGGTTTGCAGCATAGCTTGGGCGAGCTCAGCGGTCTCGGCGGTCTCGGCGACCTCGCGGTCTCGGCGGACTGGAGTGCTGTCCGCCCGGCTTGTTTTTTGGTTCTTTCTGTTTACAGCTGTAATACTAGCGAAATCATGTCTCGCTATGTATGCCTCGGATTGTAAAGAAGTGAATGCATAATAAGATCTTCTTGTGCTTCCATTGTTTTGTTGGGTGCAACCTCTAGTCCTTGGGTTTCCGCAGGTTCAGCGTGCGAACTGGGTAGTTCCGAAGATATTAATTTGGCGTTTGGGCTATCTTGCTGACCTCTTGCAATGGAAGGAAGCTTAGCAAGAGGTCTGGGCATTGAACTCTTAACGCCGACTAACTATAAAAAGTGGAAGTCGTGCATAAAGAGTTATCTTCTAGGCGAGGAGCTGTGGGAAGTTGTCGGTGGAGACGACAGACAGGAAGTTACTGCTGCTTTCGGTACTGCTGAACAGGTGAGGCTCTGGAGAAGAACTAATGCTAAGGCAGAGTTCGTTCTGAAAAGAGCTGTCTCTCCGGAACTGTTTGATCACATCATTGGATGTGAGTCGGCTGCTGATATTTGGACGACCATTGATGAGTTGTTCAATAGGAAGAATGTGGCGCGGCTTCAGTTCCTGGAGAATGAGTTGGCCAGGGCAACTCAGGGAGACCTTTCCATCTCCAGGTACTTCTTAAAGATGAAGAGCTTGTGTGCTGAGCTGTCGGCGCTGGATCCTGATGAGCCTATCTCTGAGGCAAAGATGAAAAGGCACATTTTCCGCGGCTTGCGGAAGGAGTATGTGGCCTTTGTTACGTCTGTTCAAGGGTGGGCTACTCAGCCGTCTCTGCTGGAGCTGGAGAATCTGCTTGCCTCGCAGGAGAGCTTAGCAAGGCAGATGGCTGGAGTGAATCTGAATCAGGAAGGCAGCGAGGCTCTCTTCTCAGGCAAGAAGAAGGGATGGGAAGGGAAGAAGAAGAAGAAGGTACAGGCCGATGTTGAGAAGGAGACTTCAACTTCATATCCGCCGGAGAGGAGCAATGCTCCTAAGGACTGGAAGAAGAATCTGAAGTGCTACCGGTGTCATCAGCGAGGGCACTTCAAGCGGGACTGCAAGGTCAAACTGCAGCCTGGGCATGCTGCGGGAAAGGAGGAAGCTTGCTCGCGAAGTGAAGAAGCAGAATGGGGAGGTGCTTTCATGACGGGCACTTGTGTCCGGGCTTTATCTGCTGAGGACTTCAACAGCGAGTGGATCGTCGACTCCGGGTGTGGTCATCACCTCACCGGAGACAAGTCGAAGTTCACCTCCATGCAGGCTTACTCAGGTAATGAAGCTATTATCACTGCTGATAATACTGTTTATGCAGTAGAGAAGGAGGGGGTCGTGTCTTTGGGTAGTGATCAGGGGCCACTCACGTTAAGGAGTGTGTATCACGTGCCGGGCATGAAGAAGAACCTCTTCTCGGTGACCAACGCGGTGGACGCTGGGTATCACGTTCTGTTTGGGCCAACAGACGTGAGGTTCCTTCGCAACGTATCAGCGGTAAAGGCTGATGTTGCTCATGTTGGGAGGAGGGTGAAGAACTTGTTTGTTCTTTCCACCAGTGCCTATGTTGATAGGATGAGGGCCAATGATAGTGCGGCTATCTGGCATGAGAGGCTGGGGCATGTTGGCATGGACAAGCTAAAGGCAATGGCGAGTAGAAGTCTGGTGAGGGGGTTGTCGATGTTGTCCTCCTTTGGTGATGGGCATGTTTGTGCGGGCTGTCAATTCGGTAAGGCACATCGCCTTCCGTTTGATAAATCTCAAACAAGGAGCAAGAAACCATTGGAGTGTATTCATGGCGACCTGATGGGACCGACTGTTACTGCCAGCCTTGGTGGAAGCAAATACATGCTTGTCTTGGTTGATGACTACTCAAGGTATACTTGGGTGTACTTCTTAAAGGAGAAGTCGGAAGCCTTCCGGTTGTTCGTGGAGTTCAAGGAGTTGGTAGAAGGCCGGCTTGGCTTGCGGATTAAGAAGTTTAGAACTGATAACGGGGGAGAGTTTGTCTCTTCCGAGTTTTCTAACTTCTGTAGGAAGCACGGGATCCAACGGGAGCTTACTTGTGCTCACACTCCACAACAAAATGGGGTAGCGGAGCGGAAGATCCGTCATTTGACGGAAACCTGCAAATGCTGGCTGCATGCGAAAGATATCCCGAGGTCTTTTTGGGCGGAGGGAATGTCTTGTGCTGCATATGTTATCAACCGGATGCCACTCAGCCCTATCAACATGAAGACGCCCATTGAGCTGTTGCTAAAGGAGAAGCCGAGTGTTGGACACCTTCGGGTGTTCGGTTCAACTTGCTACGTGCATGTCCCGGATACTTCACGGACAAAGCTGGATGCGAAGGCAAGGAAACTTGTCTTTGTTGGCTATGATGAGCGGAAGAAGGGATGGAAGTGCATGGACCCTGTGACGAAGAAGTTCGTGGTGTCAAGAGACGTTGTCTTTGACGAGCTGACGTCATATGGAGGTGGCTCGGTGGAGCCTACCGGAAGTAGCAAGTTTGAGGAAGCACCGGTGGAGGATGCTGAAGGCTTGGAAGAGGAGCTTGCTGTTTCACCAGCAGCTCCTGTTGCTTCGAACTCCGAGGCTGAGCCTTCTGGCTCAGGAAGCAGGGGGAGCACTGCTCAATGCTTGCCCCAGGTAGGAGTGGAGCCTGAAGAAGCAACGGAAGCCGTGAGCAAGGAGCCGTGTCTTCGGAGATCGAAGAGGGTGGTTAAGCCACCGGCTCGGTACTGTGATGGGAATGCAGTGAGCTTTGTCTCCTGCTTCTTTGCAGGTCCTCTGGATGAGCGAGAGCCTGCAAACTTCAACGAGGCCACTGGAGTGAAGGAGTGGGAAGGTGCCATGAAGGAAGAGATTGATGCTCTGAAGAAGAATGAAACATGGGACCTTGTGCCCAAGGTTGATGGCGTTACTCCGGTTACTTGCAAGTGGGTGTATAAGTTGAAGAAGAAGGCTGATGGGAGCATTGATCGGTTCAAGGCTCGCCTGGTCGCTAGAGGATTCTCACAGCAGTATGGAGAAGACTATGAGGAGACATTCAGTCCAGTTGCGAAGATGACGTCTGTAAGAGTGGTGATCGCCTTGGCTGCCTGCAAGGGATGGAGGTTGTGGCAACTCGATGTGAAGAATGCCTTTCTTTACGGAGAGATTGACAAGGACATCTTCATGGATCAGCCGCTTGGTTTCGTCTCTGAGAAGCATCCGGACTATGTCTGCAAACTCAGGAAGGCTCTCTATGGGTTGAAGCAAGCTCCTCGAGCGTGGTATGGGAAGATTGCAGAGTACCTGCAGTTCTGTGGATACCTGGCTTCTAACTCGAATTCAAGCTTGTTCATCAAGAAGAAGGGAGAGCTAAGAGTCTTGGTCCTGCTGTATGTGGATGATATGATCATCACAGGGAACTCGGAGGAGGAAGTAGCAAGGCTCAGGGGAGAGCTTGCTATACGCTTCGAGATGAAAGACTTGGGAGAGTTGCATCACTTTCTTGGTCTGGAAGTGGAGAGGAAGGAGTGCGGGATTCTCATTAGCCAGAAAGGGTATGCTGATCGTATTATGAAGCGGTTTGGCATGGGCGAAGGGAAGAAGTGCTCTACTCCACTGGAATCTGGGCTAAAGCTTCGACGAGATGAGGGAAGGGTGCTTAATGATCCCTTGGTGTTCAGGGCTCTTGTTGGGAGCTTGATCTATCTGACGATTACAAGGCCGGATATAGCTTATGCTGTTGGCCGAGTAAGTCGGTATATGGCTGAACCAAGGCAATCTCATCTAGTGGCGGCGAAGGGAATTCTGAAGTATGTCAAGGTCACTTCTGAGATGGGACTCCTCTATGGAAGGGATGCGGAGTTTGCATTGCTCGGGTACACGGATGCTGACTATGGCGGTGATTCGGATGATCGAAGGTCTACTTCAGGTTATGTGTTCACTTGCGGTTCAGCTAGCATCTCGTGGTGTAGCAAGAAGCAGGACTCGGTGTCGGTTTCAACCACGGAGGCGGAGTATAAGGCTTCGGCCTTGGCTGCTCGGGAAGCCGTTTGGTTGAGGAGACTCATAGAGGATGTTCATGAAGAAGTGCAAGGGCCTACTTTACTCCGGGGTGACAATGAGAGTGCTCTCAAACTGGTAAACAATCCAGTGTGTCACGCCAGGACCAAGCATATAGAGATTGATCACCACTTCATCAGAGAGAAGGTGTTGGAAGGGTCTCTGCTGGTCGGGCATGTTCGGAGTGAAGATAATCTTGCTGACATCTTCACGAAGCCGCTGTCGAAGGGGCCCTTTGAACGCTTGCGCAGCTTGCTGGGCTTGGTCACCACTTCTCACTTCAAGGGGGAGTGTTGAAATTTGTGAAGTGAAAGTGGGTGACGGGACAGGCCGCGCGGCCTGTGCGGACAGCTTTGGCGGACTGGGCGGACTGGGCGGACTGTGGGTTGCGGCCTGGTGAGAAGTCTGGTGGAAGCCGGCTGTGTTCTGAGCGGGTTGTTGCATGGTGTCCGCGGTTTGGTGCGGCCTCGTATCTGCGGATAGAGAGGCTTGCGGACTGGTGCTTTGCTCAGTGGTCGCGGGTGCAAGTTTGCGCTGTTGGCGGGTTGATGTGTCCGCGGTTTGGGCTGTTGCGGACTGAGTCTTGAGCTTGGCTGAGGCCTTGTCGAGCTCAGGTGTTACAGCAGGTCTTGCTGTGGAGACCGGTTGGCGGACTGATGTTTGGAGTCCGGCTTGGTGCTGCTGCGTTGGACAAGTGCGAGGAGCTCGCGGACTGGTTGCGGTCTGTGCTAGGGTGTTTGGCGGACGGGACTTTGTGTCCGCCATGCTCGCACTGGCCCTTGATGGTTTTGGACTTGGTCACACTTGGTGTCAAGTTCATGGTGTCCGCCGTATCCGCCAAGTCCGCTATGACCGGGCGGACTGTTGCTGTTTGCCTTTGGTCGTGGACTTGTGGCGGATTGGGTGTGAGTCTTGCGGACTGCCTCGGGTTGGTGCGGACTGCCATTGAAGAGGGTGCTGTCCTGAAGCAGTTGGAGCTTTGCGGGCTGGTGCCTTGTCCGCTTAGCTTGGGCGGACTGGAGAGGGTTCGTCATTGGTTGCCTTGCTCCTGGCGGTTTTCCTTGGTGACTGGCTAAGTCCTCGCGGACTGAGCGGACAGTCGTTTTGTGTTCGCGCGGGCTGGGGCGGTGTCGCTATCTCATGGGCGGTGACCACACTCCTCACCTGGCCTATAAATAGGACCCCCCTGGCACATCTACAGTAACCTAAGTAACGTGAGTGAACAGTAAATTGGGTTGGGCGAGTGCTGCGGTCTGTGTTTTCCAGTCCGCGCGGATTGTTTCAGGCTGACGGTTTGCTGTGTGCAGGTCGCGCGGATAACTTCAAGGAGCCAGGAGCTTGGCTGTGACTTCGGTCAGTGCTTGGAAGTGTGCGGTCTCTGCGGACTCAGCAGGAGGTCGCTCTGCGGCTTGTCAGTTCTGTTTCAACTTTCCAGCTTCAATAACCTGTCCGCCGGTTTCAGGCGGGTAGGGGAGTTCCTCAGTTCGGGTTCGGCAGGAGGCGAATAACGGTCTGTCCGCGCGGCCTCGCGGTCTCGGCGGACTCCGTGGTATTCGGCGGTTTGCAGCATAGCTTGGGCGAGCTCAGCGGTCTCGGCGGTCTCGGCGACCTCGCGGTCTCGGCGGACTGGAGTGCTGTCCGCCCGGCTTGTTTTTTGGTTCTTTCTGTTTACAGCTGTAATACTAGCGAAATCATGTCTCGCTATGTATGCCTCGATTGTAAAGAAGTGAATGCATAATAAGATCTTCTTGTGCTTCCATTGTTTTGTTGGGTGCAACCTCTAGTCCTTGGGTTTCCGCAGGTTCAGCGTGCGAACTGGGTAGTTCCGAAGATATTAATTTGGCGTTTGGGCTATCTTGCTGACCACGTTGAGAAAATTTTAACAAAAAGCACTCGGGTCATCCCGAAAGATGAAAAAAGCTAAAGTGGTCTGGCGTAACCCGGCTAAGGATGAGTCGACCTCTCAAAATCCTTCCCCAACCAAGATATCCTTGGTATTTGCATTCGCTTAGCACTTATCATCCTCTTTCGTTGCCGAGATAAAATGTTGATTCGTTGTATCTATTTGCAGATCCCGCCGGTAGAGAAGGAAGTTAAGGAGGCGAGTGCTAAACCGGAGTTGCTGGGGAATGGGTACGACCAGATGGCTCGCGAGAACACCACCCCCCTCCGGATCAATGTTCCAGTGCAGGAGAAATGTAAACCTTCTTCTGAATTCTAGTCTTTCATCCTCTGGCATACCTGCCTTTTCTTTGCAGCTCCAGCATTTGGGACTTCGGGGTTAGGAGTTCCAACGTTGAGATTCTCCGCTCGCGAGACACCTGTAGATCTCGCCCCGATTCTAACCCCAGCGGATGTCATCCCCAACCTTCCTTCTGAACCAACAATCTTCCTCCCGGGCCTAGGGAAGAGAAACATAACCTTCGACACCCCCTTTGAGGGGCGGCCCGACACTTCTTGTCATCCTTCTGATAAGGACGCGGGTGTCGGATGAGGTAATGACTTTTACTATCTTTCGTGGGAGATGCGAGAGTCAAGCATATGTAACACCATTTATCGCAGGTTTTCGTGAGATCTCCACTGATGTTGATATTGATGAGGAGGAGGTCTCACCCCTTCCTTCTCCGGATTCAATTGCTTATTACCTAGGCAATCCAGAGGACGTTGTTGGGACGATGCAGAAAGTGGTCGAGATACTACGGAAACAATTGTTGCTGCTGCACGGGATCGCTAATCGGGTGCGGGAGAATCAGGAATCTGCTGAGGAGTGGCTTCTCAGCCTGGAGAATAGCTATACACAACTAATTGCCAATCTGTCGGGAGAGGTCGGTGGCGGGACAGAATACCCTGGCCTTCACATCGCGCGGGTCGAACACCAACTCCATCTCATGCAACGAGGAATCCAGACCATTCGTTCTATCCCCTATGCACATGCCATGTTGGGAGAGGGAAGGGGAGGTTGGGAACGGCGATAATGTCCCCTTGGTGGGCCTACCGGCACTCGCCTCCTGCTCCAGCTTTATTTTATAAGCTCTTTAATAATGACTGTCGGCCTTTGTGTTGAATGCTGACGTGTGATGGTTATATATCGTTTGATCTCGCTCTCTTTCCTATCTTTTATCGTACATATATTTTTGTTCTTGTGGATGATTTTACTTACATCGTTTCCCCTGCTTGGAACCGTAGTGCGAGTGAGGCATTGTGAGATCTCGCCCGGAGCTAATGGGGGACCTGGGGCAAGATCTAAACATGTTATATCTGCAACTCTTTTATGTTTGATCATTTTCCGTCAGGAATTTCCTATAAATAGACTGCTCACCTGCCGTATTAGTCATCGCTTTCCACAGTTTTTTGTTTTTCTTGTCATTCTTCTTCCTCTTGCACTCGCGCCTTTACCTCCCGTTTTATTCCAAGCGAGATCTCGGGATCAGAGGGTGATGGCCGGAACAAGTGCGCCTCCGCATTTGCCGATTACCCATTTATGAACTGTAAAATGTCAGAGGAAGAGTACCATTCTCTCGTGAATCTCTATATCACCCCGGGATTCAAGGTGCGACATCCATCTGATAATGAAGCGATCAACCACTTCTCGCCTTGCGAACTCGCCATCCCCGCTAAGCACTTCGAAGACTCCGCCTCCCTATATGGTCGGAGGTCCACCAAGCTTTGTGCTACTTCGGCGTAGTTCCCGCTCAAATCAACCCAAATTCCATATCCCTGCTTGTCGCAATCGCCTGCTATATGCAGTCAGAGCGAATAGAGTTCAGCCTCCCAGTCTTCCGCAAACTATTCAATTTTTGCACCAAGAGGGACGATGTACAACCCCATATTCGCCGAGTCAGACCAGGAGGCGCAATGGTCACAACTGAGCTAGCCAAGGAGTTCCCGTCCGAAAGAAGATCTCGCCCAAGGTGACGGGAACGTTCGCGCCAAGTCGTCGAACGGAGAACAACGGGTCAAGATCGTCGAGCGCAGCCAGCGCTGGAACGCTTGTGCTTGCGCCAGGCTCCAATCTCGAAGGCCTCTCGCCCGTAAGCAGGCGAGAACGTTCACGCTAGGCTCCGGACAGGAGGCTCTCGACTCAGCTCTCGCTGTGTAGGTCCCAGGGCCTTGGGTTAAATGTCCTAATTGCCCTCCGGCGAATTACCCCGGTGCCCTCAGGAAAACAGCGGGATTCGGCCATTGGCAGACCAACTAGGGGCATTTCAGTAATCTCAGGGCAGCAAAGACTATAAATAGACCCATAAGGGCTCTTTGGAAAGCAGACCTTTTCAGAATCTCTCAGCTTCCAGTGCTTTCTGAGGAGCTCATAGCTCAGCTTTTGGCTTTGGTAGGGAAGCTCTCAGAGATCTTCCGGGCGTGAGGTGGTACCTCCCTGCTGAGGCTTTGGGACAGTCTTAGGTCCTTTGCGTCTAGTCGAGGGTTGAGGCTCGAGGGAAGCAGGTGTCGGCGCGCTGCACCCCTGTTTTGAACTCCCGTTGAAGTCATTTTTGGTTTCAACAGACGAGATCGCGTTCTTCTCCGGCAACAACCTGAAGGCGAAAGGTCTTGCCAACAAGAACCATAACTGGATCAAGAAGTTCATCTTTATCTCTGGTGACTTCGGCAACCTCCCACTTTCCTCGATCCAGCAAGAGGAGTCTACCTACCGCCCTCCCAGTCTCGGAGGCCATGAATCCAATCTCCGTCAATTCCTCCTTGTGAAGGATTTTGACGTCATCTTTCTGAGGAGGAACGTCAACACGCTCTTGCCAGTTTTCGCTGGGGAGGGTAGTTCTCGCTTTCAGTACTCTAAAGATTATAAGGTTTGGAAAATTCTCTAACTTACGATATTTGTGCAGGGGCGCGAGATCTCCCTCTCAACCTCCCATCTTCCAGCAGCACGGCATCTTCTGCCGAGATGACCCGCTCCGAGGACGCCACGACAGCTTGTACAAGCTCGCTGAAGCCGCTGCCGAAATCAAGCAGCAAAAATCGGAGGTCTGACGCATCGCCATCTCCGCCTCTTTCCAAGAAACCATCAACATCCGAGAAACCAGCAACTACCGAGAAGCCAAAAGCTGCCGAGAAGCCCACAACTACCGAGAGGCCAAAAAGTACCGAGAAGCCAAAAGGTGCCGAGAAGTCACCCGTCACTTATTTCGGCAAGGGCAGGGAGACTGTCATGGACTCTCCTGTGAATAAGGTTGCTGGTGTAGTGAAGGCGAGGGGGAGAGAGACCGGTGGGACCTCGGCACAGGATAAGCTGGAACCCAGGGGCTACAGGAACTTTGGCGTGGGTGAGGATGTGCTGAACAACAGGGAAGAGCCCCTGCTGGTGTGGGATCAAAAGGCCAACAAGGCCTCCATCTCCACCGTACTCCCTTCCTGGCAGGAAGGCGATACGGTCTCGGGCCAGGCCTATGCATTGGCCTTTGGCATGTATGGGCGGGACGGCGCCTCCTACTATGACAGGGCGTTAACAAAATCACTCGCCTACGAGAGCTCGCAGGCCGAATTCAGCGCCCTCGAACTTGCGCCTATGTCAACGCGTCGTAGCATCCGCCTTGCGCGACAACTGGAGGATGTCAACGCGTCGCGATCCGCTCTCTGCTCGGAGGTGAAAACGCTGAAGGAGGAGCTTGCGGCCTCCAAGAAGGATCTCGCCCGACGAGAAGCTGGAGTGGTAAGTTCTTACTCCCTTGCCCAGGAGCATGCCATCATGGGAGCCAGGCATGCGCTCCAGATGATGCAACAGGCTGGCTTCCTAAACAGCGATGACCAGAAGGTGACAGCCGAGATCTTGATGTCGGAGCTCTTCCAGCCTGTTCCTAAACCCATGGATAGCGCAAATGAGGATTCTGGAGAGAGTGAGCACTTGGCCTCGTCGCCCTGAGGCTCTCGCCCCCCTTTTTTTGCTTTCGCCTGTACTTTTTTTCTCTCGGGCCTTGCCCCCTTTTGTCAATGTAATGATTTTGACAGATGGACTACATTGAACACATTGTTATAAAAATTCTCATTCCTTCCCTCTCTACAAGAAAAACTTAAATTAGCAAGGAGTTAAATTCCTTGCTAATTTTAATTAGTAAGAAATTTAGCAACAAATTTTTTTCCCAGCTAATATAGGTCTAGCTAATTTTAGGAAGGAAAAATTTCGTTTCTATTTTGCAAGGTAATTTTATCCTTTCTAAATTTTTATGTTAAATTAAAAAATGTGCATATATATTATATACAAAAAATTTAAATTAAAACATATGAGCTTGTGAGGATTTGAACCGCCAACCTTGCTTATATATTCTACAATATTCATCCAACTACACCAATTTATCTTTACTTTAAATTTAGATGGTTTTATATTTTTATATACATATATAAATATTTATAAATATATATATTATGGTATATAATTTTTATGTATATTTATATAATTTATATATATATTTATATAATTTATATATATATTTATATAATTTATATATATTTTTATATATTTCATATTACATATATATATATATATATATATATATATATATATATATATATATATATTTGTTACATTTGTATGAATATATTATATATATAATTTTTGTATATATTATATATATTTATATACTTTTTTGCATATATTATATACATATTTATATATTTTGTATATATATATAGTATTTATATATTTTATATGTACATATTTATTTATTTCTCGCTAAAGTATGGCGAGGAGATCGCGCGGGAGAGTGACGAGCTCGGCGAGGCCAGAAATCGTGCAGGAGAGTGACGATCATGGCAGGAAGCAAATATCGGAATGAGAATGAGGTAGCAAGGGATTCTTTATTTTTTAAGAACTTACAAATATATTTTTTTATTAAAAATGAGATAAAATATTTGGAGAGAGTGAATCTTTATTTTCATAAATATTAATTTTAATCTAATATAGTTAGTATGAAAATTTAGAAAGAAAATATTTCGTTTCTATTTAGCAACAAATATTTTGCTATAAAATAATTCGTTGCTAATTTTGCAATGAAAATTTTCGTAGCTATTTTTTAGGTAAAAACAAATATTACATACCTAGCTAAATTTGATGCTAATTAACAACAAATTTTTTTGTCTTTCTAATTTTTGTTGCTAAATGATGTTTTTCTTGTAGTGTTAGACCGGAAGTAGCGGCTAGCCGCACAGTTCGCTGTGTTCTACTTGTGCAGATAGAAGTCATAATTTACTGGTGTTGTGTACTTGGCCACGGTGTTATGACAAGTTTGGTTGGTTGCCTACTCGCAGGATACAGTGTTGTGTGGTCTGGAAGCGGAAACCGATGTATTGTGCAGTCTGGTGGCGGAGTCCGACAGATCTTCATAGGAGCGGACTTGGCTCAAAACGTGTGACTGTATTGTACAAGTCCACGATGACTGATGTTTCTTGTCCCATATGTGGTTAGATGGTTATCATTGGCAGACTGACGCTGGTATCCGCACCTGTGCGGATAGGTGGTGTTAGCTGCAGGATGACGAAAGGTTATCCTATCACTATGAGTAGTGATTACACTCCCCCTATCAAAAATAAATAGGGGTCTTCGGCTCGTCATAAAAAGATGAGAACAGTGAGAACTCACCTCGCGTTTTAATCTTGCGGTTAGGTTTTTCTAACATGCGTGGCTAAGTGAAGTTGAGTTATTCTGTACATGAAATGCGCCTAGCACCGAGCGACTAGGCAACTAGTTGGAAGACTCAGTGCGGAACATTTAGCGGTTTACAGTCTGTGGTATACAGCAGGTCGCGACTAGGCGCCTTGAAGTCACTTCCTTCGGGTTGCGGTTAGTTTGAGCAATTCGTCCGATCTATCAGCGGGTAAGTTGTTTCTTCGTTCAGCAGTTCTGTCCGCGGTTAGCTTTGCGGTTCGGCGACATGCAGTAGCGAACATAGGTGTTTTCTTAGCAGTTCAATAACAGGCAGTGCACACGACTTGGTTGTGGTTTGGTGACTTGGCGGTTTCGGGGGACAGGTCTGGCGGTTAGTAGCTTGGGCGGTTTCAGTTACTGACCGCGCGGTTTCTCTTCCTGTAGTTTTTTGTTTTCATCGGGTATATTGTGAATTCTGTCTCACAATGTATATCTCGTCATGTAAAGAAGAAGTTAATTCCATTTTGAGACTTTTGTGCTTCTGTTATTATTGATGTCTACTTGGCTTGATTTTGATTGAGTGTTCTTGTGACCTTGCTCAGCTTCCTATCAAGTTTTTTCTTAATATCAGTGCGACCAATCTGATATCTTGAAATCGTTCACAAGAGTAACCGCACGGTAGGCGGGAGGGGATTTTTTTCAGAAGAACTGAATTCTAATGTGCGCAAAAGCAATAGGTGGCAGGCTTTGAGTAGGTTTTTGATAGCAGGACTAAAATTAATATATATTAACTTATATAATATGCATATGAGAACACCCTTGATTCTTTGAACAACCACCACAATCAGGTCCGGGGGTGGTGCAGTGTAGCGAATGCCCTGCACGGTAAAGTGCGATCCGACGGTTGCACTGAGATGCGAGTGCGCTGAGATGCGTGCACATCTCAGCACACTCATCACAAAGCATGCACAAATCACGGCACAAAACTGAACTCGTGCGAGATCTCAGCGCAACCGTCCGATGCACTGCACTTTACCGTGCAGTGCATTCGTTGCACTGCACCACCCCCGGATCCCACCACCACCGGCCTCAAGGGAGGCAGATCCAGAAAATATTTTTTTTGTTGCTGTATTTTACTTATTATTATTTTCTTTTGTTCGCATTAAAGACACGCACGAGAGTGATCGATGCTCAATAACTTTTGAAAAAGTCAAGGAGAAAGCAAAATCAAACGTAACTTTTTAAAAATTAATACAATTAGATATTTTCGGTGTATATATAATCAAAGTTTGGTACACTAGCTAGCATTCAAATAATAGAAAATCTAAGAGAGATGAGAAGCTAGCTGGAAAATGCGGCCACCGGATTAATTGCATATATGTGGCTGCAATCGGTCGTTGGGAAGAAGACACCCAAGGACATCGAGTAATTGATTATTGGCAGCCTAACTTTGGATATTAGCAGCCCAGCAAAATAATAAAAAACTTACATAATATGACCGCTAATAGAAGCCCAAAATGCAGAACACGCGTCTTTTGAAAATAGGTCTAGTATATAACATTTTTAGAAAAAGTGTTCAACATAAAAGTTGTAGACCTCGGCGAGATCTACAACTTTCATGTTGAACATTTTTTTCTAAAAATGTAATATAGTAGGCCTTTTTTCAAAAGACACGGAACCCGGGCGGAACAATTCGAGTTCCGCCCTGGTTCCACTCCTTTTGAAAATAGTCCTAGTATATGATATTTTTAGAAAAAGTGTTCAACATAAAAGTTGTAGATATCGTCGAGATCTACAACTTTCATGTTGAACACTTTTTCTAAAAATGTCTATTTAAAAATTTAATTTTTGGATTGTTAGTAAACTGCCAATAGTCATATTTTAGGCTGTCATTATCTTTGGGTTGTCAATATCCATATAAGCGTTGTCAATATAAACACCTTGATTATTAGTATTCCAACGTTGTGATCCTGTAACACGTCTTGAACCCGTTTCGACAATAGTACCAACACACTCAAATATAAATCATAAACAACAAACTGATCAAATCACCCTTTTGTATATTGTGATCAAAAATCATGCACAAACATAGTTGATAGTCCAACTTGGAAAAGTATAAGACTCCTTTTGGCATAGTGATAGTGGTCGTGAACACGGTGGTTATGATCCGTCATTCGTGAATGCTCAATTTCACAAAA
The DNA here is from genome assembly GCA_039583875.1 of Platanthera guangdongensis. Taxonomy (NCBI): domain Eukaryota; kingdom Viridiplantae; phylum Streptophyta; class Magnoliopsida; order Asparagales; family Orchidaceae; genus Platanthera; species Platanthera guangdongensis. The sequence goes on along the minus strand of CM077147.1, from coordinate 11,925,867 downwards.
GATACTTCATCCAGTTTTATGTTCAAGACTATTTTTTTTGTGGCGGTCATAATCATTGGCATGCATGTCATGTAAAATTTTAAAAAGGAAAAGTCGCAGGAGCACTCTCAACCAACCAAGAGAAATGAATCACTAGTAAGGAAGAAACAAGTGAACCACTTGTATTTTATTTACTGTTTTACAAGGCAAGACATATAAGTCCTAAACATAATTTCGCGTTGCGCCCGATGAAGATCAAAAAACAGACAAGTGCAAAACTAGAGAACTGAAAAACACAAGCTGCCAAGCCGTCGGTTCGCACTTCAGGTCGCCTAGACATATAGGCGCCACAACATATAGACGCCACAACTTTAGCATTATAAAATGACATGAAAGTACTACTCAATTCAAAACTCAGAATATAAACAGCGAAAACATCAAAACATACACTATAAACTGTCCACTAAACATCGGAGTCCAAATGGTATCATGGTCTTACAACAATCAGATGTAAAAATTATCATCAACAATAAACCTGTCAATGTGTCATAGCACTCATAGGTTATCTCGGCATGCAAGTCGAATTACAGGGAATGAAAGATAACATGCAAACACACATGAAATATCAGAAGGGGTACACTTCATGAGATTTAAGCCTTTTTGGCCGGCGAGCTTGCTCCAGCTTGTAGCCCCTGCCCTGTAAGAAATTGAGGTAACGTGTGTTAGATAAGGCTGACCTCAACTGTGTAACAAACATTCCTTCTCCTGGTCGTCCCTAGCGGACCCGGGGCACTCCATCGCCCTACAGGTCAGCACTTCGTGTGAAGATATTATAAAACATGAAAGTAACATAGAAACATGAGTAATATGTGTCTCAAGCATCAAATACGTCTCTACGTTTAGCATTTAAATAAAAAGGGTCTATTAATGCAGCATATATGCAAACCTGGGTTTCACCCAAGTCACCCTATAACATGTAAGATTCTGATACGTCATCGCGCATTATCACATCACATCAATCACATGGGTACTCTCATTTCCCCCAAAGGCATACAAGCACAAGGCCAAGAACTCAAGTTGAGACCCCACCCGCACATAGACCACAACACCATCAGGCTTGTCCATCAGCTGCACCATTCTTGCCAATTTCGCCAATTTAAGCACAACTGATGCTCCTTGGCCCGCCCGATCAGGCAAACCTGTGCCCGGTTCCCGGCTGGTCTGCTGTGATATCGAGTCTTAAGCCTTGACAGGACCAGCCGGTGGTCCGGTCCGCGGTCCGACCGGTTGAACCGGTCGGTTCGATCCAGTTTTTAAAATCTTGTTCTAATGACGTTCTCAAAGCATGATGGCTCCCGCTCGTCCAGATGTCCAACAAAGAAACATGATACCAAGCTCATCATGCGACCATCTCTCCACCGAGTTAGTGGTGTGATTGTCCTCTTTGGCCTTCGCAAGGCCCGACCATGCTCCATCACTCCAACTGCCTCTTCTGTATCAGCTCGTATACTAGGCACACTAGAAGCATTGCTCCCCATGATTACATAATCAGAAGTACCTGCTCCTGAGCTTTATATAGTCAAAGCTCCTAGAGACATAGACAGCTCCACCAAAAGATCTTTAACTGCTTCCTACTTTCTTCCTTCCGCCATGCTCTCTCGTAGTTCTATAGAAGAAATACCCCAGTACGACGTCAGCTCGTCGAATACCACATCCCTTGAGACAACAAATTTTCTTGTCTCATAATCCATGCAATTTCATCCATTCTTTCGTTCATCGTAGTCAATGAAGATAAGTTTATTTGCCCTAGCATCTAGTTTTGTCCTGAGAGCATCTGAAATGTGCAAGTAGCAGGTAGAACCGAACACTCTAAGGTATGTTATGCTGGGTTTCTCTTTGAACATCAATTCATGCAAAGATTTCATGTTGATAGGACTCAAAGGCATCTTGCTGATGGTGTATACCATACAGGTCATTCCCTTTGCCCAAAAGACCTGGGGAATAACTTTAGCATGAAGCCAGCTCTTGTAGGTCTCTGTCAAATGACAAATCTTCCTCTTTACAACTCCGTTCTGTTGAGGAGTGTGTGCACAAGAGAGCTCTATCTTGATTACATACTTTCTGCAGAAGTTAAAGAACTCAGAGGAGGAAATCCCCCCATTATCTGTCCTCAATCTTTTTATCCGCGAATTCAACCCGTCTTTAACGAGCTCCTTGAACTCCACGAATTTCTTAAAGACTTTTGACTTCTCTTTCACAAAGTACACCCAAGTATACCTGGTGAACTCATCAACAAATATCAGCATATATTTTTTACATGAATAAGAGGGAGTGAGGCACGGTCCCATCAAGTCGCTGTGAATGCACTCCAAAGGAGCCTTGCACCTGGATAGTGGCTTGTCAATTAGAAGGCGATGTGTCTTTTCATATTGACATCCCTCACACACATAACCATCGCATATGGAGTAAAGACTAGGCAATCCTTACACCAAACTCTTCGCCGCCACAGTCTTCAACTTGTTCATCCCTGCATGCCCTAGTCTCTCGTACTAGATAGCAACGCTGCTATTTGCCCTCATGTTCTCAACATAAGAACTTGTTGATAGGACAAACAATTCAAATGCTTCACCCGTCTCCCAACATGGGTAACGTCAGTCTTTACTGATGAAAAGTTTCAAAGGAACTTCACCTCTATTGGGACAAACAACACGTGGTAGTCGGCATCTATCGTATTGGTCACAGAGAATCGATTTTTCTTCAAATCCAGCACATGATATGCACTCTTCAGCTTGAGTGGTCTCTTATCACTACCCAAGGAGATTGTTCCCTCCTTGTCCACTGCATGCATTGTATCATTAGTTATAATGATAATATCATTATCCTGGTGCGCCTAAAGAGAAGAAAACTTTGATTCATCCCTGGTAAGGTGATGAACACACTCAGAGTCATTGATCTGATCCTCCTATAAGTTGATGTATGTCAAGGCACGAACATACGATATTGTCATGTCTGCCATGAAGCAGTTTACCCACTCACCTTCCTTATTGGATCCACCTTCTCTTACAACAACGTGACCTGGCTGAAGATTTATCTTGTAGTCCTTCTTCATGTGACCAAGCTTGTTACACTGGAAGCACCTGAGTCCTCCCTTCTTATCTTCATCATGCTTAGGAGCCTTATTCCTCTCCTACTGTGATGAGGTAGAAGCACCAACTTCACCATAGGAATTCTTCTTGTCCCACCTCTTCTTCTTTCCATAGTAAAGAACATTATTTTCACCCCTGAGATAAAACACTAAGACTTCTGCCTTGCTAAGGTCTCCTGAGAGGCTAGAAAGTTCTTCAGCTCCAGCGATGATGGCGTATTAGCCCAACCCTGCACCGAGATAATGAAATCCACATAATCCTTCCGCAAGTCATGATTGATGTGTCTCTTCAACTTAGCCTCTGAAATGAGCTTATTTGGGTCAAGTTCTGAGATCTCAGCACACAGATTCTTCATCTTCAGGAAGAAAGAGAAAATCTACAAGTCTCCTTGAGTGACTCGATCCGCCAACTCATTTTCCAAAAATTGTAGCCTAGTTATATTTTTCTTATTGAGCAACCCATGCAGAGCAGTGAAAATCTCAGCAGCCATCATGCATCCTATAATGTGATCAAACAACTTATGTGATATAGCCCTCTTGGGAGTAAACTCTGCTTTAGCATTCTCCTCCAAGTTCTCATCTCATGAGCATTATCTCCAGCAACCAATACCTCATATTTGTCATCCCCACCAATGACCTCTTAGAGGTACTCGCCAAGTAGATAACTGTTCATACAAGACTTTCATTTCTTGTAATTGGTATGAGTTAGCAACTCAATACCAATGTCTCTTGTATATCCACCTTCCATTCTAGATATCTTGGTTTACCCGTCTTCTAAAGGTACTTAGCTATCTACTTTTTATGCCCTTATCGCTCTGATACCATGTACAATTTTAAGAAGGGGAGGTCGCGTGCCCACTGTCAACTAACCAAGAGCAATAAACCACTAGTAAGGAAGAAACAAGAGCAACATCTATATTTTTTTCATTGCTTTATATGACGATACATATAAGCACGAGACATGATTTCTTGTTGCACCCGATGAAGATAAAAAACAGACAAGTACAAAACTGGAGAACTGAAAAACACAAGTTTTTAAGCTGCTTGTTCGCACTTCAGGTTGCCTGGACGCACCAAGCAGTTTGTCACCAGTTTGGACTTCTAGCCACCTTACCGTAGAGGTCGCCTAACCGTAGAAGTTAACTTGCAAGTGCAACAACCTGCTGAAGTAAGTCTGCAAAGGCTACCACCAACAAAACACTTGGGACTTGCTGGAGAACAGACCACACAAGTTGCGCGAAACACAAAACCAAGCCTGGTCTTTAACCTCCAAACGGAGAACTAAGAACTGCACCCAAGGAAGAACTGCTCCAGTCGCACAGCCCACGACTCAGTTGCTTAACATTCAACTCTTTCCTGATGTACCACACTAAGACTCCACCGACAAATTGCTAGTACTAGTCGCATAGTCGTCTAGTGTTAGCTGCACAGTTCGCAAACCACAACGCAAATACTTCTCCTTGTCGCGTGGTCTAGAAAATCTTAACCGCAAACACCAATTCTCACAGTTCTCGTTCCGGGTTTCACTTATAAATGAGGGGGTCGGGACCCCTATTTATAGGCGGGGAGGTGGATAAGGTCACCGCCACAACGATATAGCTACCGCAAGAGGATAGGCGGTTAGCCAACCTTAATCGCGTGGCTTCGCGGTCTGCCAAATACTAATCGCACGACCTGGAGAAGCTTCAACAGCAGGCGGACAGAAAAGGCAATCACCCGGCGATAGCGGCAAGCTATGCGACCAGGCGACCTGACAACCTGTCGCCTTACGACCTGCTGACCTGATGACCTGCTAACCTGACGACCTGCCGGCCTGACGACCTACTGACCTGATGACCTGCCAACCTACCGACCTCACTTCAAATTTTCAACATGTCAAACATACAAGTAGATTGAGCAAGAATACAAGAGTACTACACCCATCTTCTATAAAATTCCTCTTATGGACTATATATGAAGCATTGACTATATATCATGTCAGAATAAGACCACATTTGGTGCGGCGGGAGGAGATAGCCATCATTTGGAGCTGGAGGGGGGAGGCTGGGTTCAAAATGGAGCGTTTCGCTCCATTTCTCCGGGCACGGCAGGAGCAGACGCGACAAACGCCGCCGCCGGCCATTTGATTCGCCGCCTTACGGCGGCGCTTGCTCCAAACGAACGACGCGCCAAGTGTATACGTAATTCGCCCTAAAATGACCTTATACAACAAAATGATGCCATATATACTAATAATATATATAATCGCATATATATTGATAAAATTAATTATTGTAAAGTGAAATTAACCTGCACAAAAAAAATCATATTCTACCAGAATAGTGTATTAATGTTGACGTGCGCACACAAGAAATTTCAATGTGGTGACATTTGGCACGAACAAATTAATTAATCATCATGAGATGACTATCTTTTAATGAACTATTAAATTGCTACCATTTTGGCTAATTCTGGAACAAGCTCGAGATATTACTAGTGAATTATGCATAAAATCTTGTTGATGGAGTACTTAATTAAAAGCTCGAGATATTTATCGGTCGGTCTAACTTCCCATCCAATTCAATTTTGAACCGTCTTTCTATTAGCTCAAAACAATAGATTCCAAGATCTTAGCACTGGTAGCTGGGTTTCCAAAAACTTTCTAAGTCAAATCAGTAGGACTCCGCCAGAGTGTAGTCGAGCAACAAGAACCAATTGAACGAGCCGCGCACGTTCAAAGGGATCAAAACCACCCCGGAAGAAGGGTCGAAGCTAAGTACAAACACCCACAGAGTGTTGAATTCTGTGAAGTGAAAGTGGGTGAATGGAAGGCTTGGGAAACCTATCCGCGCGGACTACGCGGACAGGGTTGGCGGACTGCTAGGTCGGCAGGGATGTTGCAGGCGGTTTGCTCTGTGGCGGCCTGGGCGGTCTGTTCGCGCGGACTACGCGGACAGCAGTGGCGGTCTGACAGGCCAGTGTATGATCAGCAGGCGGTTGACTCCCAGGAAGTAACCGGGCGGATAGGAATGTTATCCGCGGAGTCCGGCATGAAGCGGACTGAAGAACTGGAGCTCGGCAGACCGGTTTGGCAGTTGCCTTGGTCTTGCTCTAGTGAAGCGGCAAGTGGAAGCCGCGGAGACCGCCGGTCAGCGCGGACAGAAACTGGAGGTCGCCCGGTATGGCGGGCTAGATCCAGTGTCCGCCAGTAAGTGCGGACTGGCCCTTGTGGCCAGCGGACTGGACTTGGTGGGAATTGAACCAAGTCCAGGATGGCTCAGTCCGGGGAGATCGCGCAGTGGAGCGCGGGCTGGTTTCTCAGTCCGCCAAGCGTAGTAGAAGTGCAGTTGCCTTGTTTGCTAGCTTGGGAAATGCGGACTGGAGAATTGCTTGTGCAGGAGCGTGCGGACTGGAGCCGGAGTCCGCTAAGTCCGGTTTAGCCTTGTGACGAGGTTATGGACTCAGGAGTTGCGGACTGGAGTCTGCTGTTAGCGGACTGGATTGGCGTGTCCGCTAAGTCCGGAGGTGCCTTGGCAATGAGGCAATGGACTTGGTATATGCGGACGGAAGCCGGGTGTCCGCTGAGTCCGGCAGGTGCCTTGATGGCGAGGCTGCGGGCTCGGGTTTTGCGGGCTGATGCCTTGTCCGCAGAATGGCGGACACGGCTGTTGTGGAGTCCGGCTGTGGTGGTCCTGGCTTGGTCTCTGGCGGCAAGGCGGGCTGGATATTGGAGTCCGGCCTTGGAGAAGCTGGGGCGGACTGGCTATCTGCACAGGAGCGGCGAACTGGAATGTGTGTCCGCGGGCTGGCGGACACACTTGTTCTAGCTGCGGGATGTGGCGGTGATCCTATCGACTAGGGCGGTGACCATACTCATCATCGTGCCTATAAATAGGACTCATGTCACATCAGGAGTAAGAGAACCTAGACTGAAGTAAGTGAATAGTAATTGAGCTCGCGTAAGTTGCTGCGGTCTGGACTTTGGTGTCCGCGCGGATTGAGAGTTGACCCGGTTGTGCTGTGCAGGTTGTGCGGATAGCGCTGGAAAGCCAGGACTTGGCTCTGATTGCGGTCAGGGACAGTGCGGACTCTGCGGTTAAGCAACAGGCGGTAAACAGCAGGTCGCGGATAGCGACCAGGCGGTCTTCTATTTGGCGACTTGGTTCGGGGTTCAGGAAGTCGCCTGCTTCAGGCGGACTGTTCCATTCGGTGACGCAGCTTGTGCGGTCTGGCGGCGTGCAGATCGGCGGTGAAGAGCTATGCATTGGAATAAAGGGTGAGTCCGCGCGGCTTGGGTTGCGGTCTGGCGATCTGGCGGACTGAGCGGACTCCACAGCAGTAGGTCGGCGGCTTGTTGATTGAGTCCGCGCGGCTTGTTTTTGTTCTTGTCTTTGTAACTGTCTCTGCTCTCCTGGTGTTGGGTTTTGGTGAAGCATGTCTCGCCATGTATGTCTCGCCTTGTAAAGAAGTTTGCTCTTGATCAATAAAGAAGCTTGTGCTGCATGTGTTGCTGGTTGTTACTGCTTTGTTGAGATAACCCCTGCTAACTCCACGATCCGGGAAAACTTTCAACATTATAAGTGGGCGTATTCTCCTTCGGTTTGTTGAGTTTTCAACAGGGTATCCAAGGGGGCGTCTGCGGTTTGTTGAATTTTAACATGGTATCAAAGCGAGGTTGTTGGAGTGGTCAAGCAGTGCTCAATGGAAGTAGTTGCTCTTCTGAAGAGGAAACCAGTGGTAGAACCATGGCAGTGGAGGATGCAAGTTGTCTTGGTATTGATCTCCTTACAGAGACGAACTGTGAACGGTGGAAGTCCTGTATGAAGAGCTTTCTTCTTGGTGAGAACCTTTGGGAGGTTGTATGCGGAGCAGGAAGACAAGAGGATACTGCTGGCAATGCTGAGGCGATGAGAGCTTGGAAGGAGGCAAATGCGAAAGTGGAGTCTATTCTCAAGCAGGTGATCTCATCGGAGCTCTTGGACCACATCAGTGGATGTCGGTCAGCTGCGGAGGTCTGGACTTCCCTTGATGGGTTGTTCAGGAAGGAGGTGAAGGTTGCTGCGGATGATGGTCCCTCTACTTCATATCAGGAAGAAAGGAGTGTTTCTCCTAGGCGTGATAGGAAGAGGAAGGAAGGACCACGGTGCTATAAATGCAAGCAGCAAGGTCATCTTCGGAAGGAGTGCAAGGTTGTCTTGCTCTCGGCGAACGTTGCTCAGGTAGGGAGGAAGGAGAAGAACGTAGTTGGGATTTCAACTAGTTCTGGACCTGATCGGATGAATGCCAGTGATAGTGCTGCTATCTGGCATGAAAGACTGGGGCATGTAGGGATGAACAAGCTGAAAGCAATGGCGGAAAGAAGACTCGTAAGAGGCTTGCCTAGATTGTCATCCTATGGCGATGGTCGGGGTGTGCGGGATGTCAGGAAAGTGGAGTCTATCGCTTCATGGTTGACAAAGCACAATCCAGATGTAATGCACCATTGGCGGTTGTCCATTGTGCTCTGGTGGGACCGACCGTCACGGCCAGTCTTGGAGGCAGCAGGTTCATGCTGATATTGGTTGATGACTATTCTGGGTATACTTGGGTATACTTTATGAAGAAGAAGTCCAACATGGTACGCTTGTTTGTGGAGTTCAAGAAGCTTGTGGAAGGCCAGCTTGGCCGGAGGATCAAGGTGTTGAGGACAAGTATCGGTGGTGAGTTTGGCTCAACCGAGTTCTCACGCTTTTGCAGGAAGCAAGGGATCCGGATGGTGCTTTCTTGTGGACATACTTCACAACAGGGTAGTATTGCAGCTCGGATGATCCGTTGGTTAACGGAGACCTGCAAGTGTTGGCTTCAGAGTAAAGGCGTTCCGAAGGCTCTTTGGGCGGAGGGAATAGCCTGTGCTGCTCATGTCATCAACCGGATGCCTCTTAGTCCGATCATAATGAAGACTCCTTATGAGCTGATGTTCGGAGTGAAGCCCTCAGTGAAGCACCTTCGGGTGTTTGGATCTACCTGCTATATACACTCTACGGGTGCTCTCAAGACAAAGCTAGTCTTTATTGGGTATGATGAGCAGAGAAGAAGACGGAGGTGTATGGATCCTGCGACGAAGAAACTCATAGTGTCGAGAGACATTGTTTTCGATGAGTTGACGCCGTATTGGGGTAGCTCTTATGTGGAGCTAGAGATAAGCAGGTCAGATGGTGGGCTGAAGGAGGCTGCTGCTAAGGAAGTGGAGTTGCCTGAGTCACCAGGTGCTCCAGGTTGTTCTAGCTCCGGGGCAAAGGCGTCAGAGTTGGGAAGAAGGGGGAGCGATGCTCCAGGATCTTCTGGCTCGAAGGCGGAGGCTTCTGGTTCAGGAAGCAAGGGAGCGATGTTCCAGGCTGTTCTTGTTCAAGAGGGGAGTCTTCTGGTTCAGGTAGCAGGGGGAGCGTTGCTCCAGATGCTTTTGGTTCCAGTAAGGAGGCGTCTTGTTCAGGGAGCAAAGGGAGCATTGTTCCGGGTTTGCCCGGGAACGGAGCTGGTTCAATAGCAGCGGAGGTGGTTAGCCATGATCAGGTTCTTCGGAGATCGAAGAGGATCAGTAAGCCACCAGCTCGATATTGTGAAGGGAACATGGCGGACTTGGTTCCGTGTTTCCTTGTTATCCCTCAGGTCGAGCAAGGTACTTCTGGCTGTGATGACCCCACTAGAATCAAGGAGGTGGTTGACACCAAGTCTGAAGAGGTGACTTCTCTCAGAGGCAACAAGGCTTGGACTTCAGTGTCCAAGGAAGTTGGTGATACTCCTGTGATGCAAGAGTGGAGGTTGAAGCTGAAGAAGGCAGAGGGAAGCATGACTCCTTTTTGGAGATGCTGGAGGGCTCCCTCATGGTCCATGATATGCGGGGCGAGGACTATGTCTTGGACATCTCTTCGTAGATGCTATCGGAAGGACCAGGTGAAGGTTACGGGAGCTGCTGGAGTTATTCACCACTTCTCACTTCAAGGGGAGTGTTGAATTCTGTGAAGTGAAAGTGGGTGAATGGAAGGCTTGGGAAACCTATCCGCGCGGACTACGCGGACAGGGTTGGCGGACTGCTAGGTCGGCAGGGATGTTGCAGGCGGTTTGCTCTGTGGCGGCCTGGGCGGTCTGTTCGCGCGGACTACGCGGACAGCAGTGGCGGTCTGACAGGCCAGTGTATGCTCAGCAGGCGGTTGGCTCCCAGGAAGTAACCGGGCGGATAGGAATGTTATCCGCGGAGTCCGGCATGAAGCGGACTGAAGAACTGGAGCTCGGCAGACCGGTTTGGCAGTTGCCTTGGTCTTGCTCTAGTGAAGCGGCAAGTGGAAGCCGCGGAGACCGCCGGTCAGCGCAGACAGAAACTGGAGGTCGCCCGGTATGGCGGGCTAGATCCAGTGTCCGCCAGTAAGTGCGGACTGGCCCTTGTGGCCAGCGGACTGGACTTGGTGGGAATTGAACCAAGTCCAGGATGGCTCAGTCCGGGGAGATCGCGCAGTGGAGCGCGGGCTGGTTTCTCAGTCCGCCAAGCGTAGTAGAAGTGCAGTTGCCTTGTTTGCTAGCTTGGGAAATGCGGACTGGAGAATTGCTTGTGCAGGAGCGTGCGGACTGGAGCCGGAGTCCGCTGAGTCCGGTTTAGCCTTGTGGCGAGGTTATGGACTCAGGAGTTGCGGACTGGAGTCTGCTGTTAGCGGACTGGATTGGCGTGTCCGCTAAGTCCGGAGGTGCCTTGGCAATGAGGCAATGGACTTGGTATATGCGGACGGAAGCCGGGTGTCCGCTGAGTCCGGCAGGTGCCTTGATGGCGAGGCTGCGGGCTCGGGTTTTGCGGGCTGATGCCTTGTCCGCAGAATGGCGGACACGGCTGTTGTGGAGTCCGGCTGTGGTGGTCCTGGCTTGGTCTCTGGCGGCAAGGCGGGCTGGATATTGGAGTCCGGCCTTGGAGAAGCTGGGGCGGACTGGCTATCTGCACAGGAGCGGCGAACTGGAATGTGTGTCCGCGGGCTGGCGGACACACTTGTTCTAGCTGCGGGATGTGGCGGTGATCCTATCGGCTAGGGCGGTGACCATACTCATCATCGTGCCTATAAATAGGACTCATGTCACATCAGGAGTAAGAGAACCTAGACCGAAGTAAGTGAACAGTAATTGAGCTCGCGTAAGTTGCTGCGGTCTGGACTTTGGTGTCCGCGCGGATTGAGAGTTGACCCGGTTGTGCTGTGCAGGTTGTGCGGATAGCGCTGGAAAGCCAGGACTTGGCTCTGATTGCGGTCAGGGACAGTGCGGACTCTGCGGTTAAGCAACAGGCGGTAAACAGCAGGTCGCGGATAGCGACCAGGCGGTCTTCTATTTGGCGACTTGGTTCGGGGTTCAGGAAGTCGCCTGCTTCAGGCGGACTGTTCCATTCGGTGACGCAGCTTGTGCGGTCTGGCGGCGTGCAGATCGGCGGTGAAGAGCTAAGCATTGGAATAAAGGGTGAGTCCGCGCGGCTTGGGTTGCGGTCTGGCGATCTGGCGGACTGAGCGGACTCCACAGCAGTAGGTCGGCGGCTTGTTGATTGAGTCCGCGCGGCTTGTTTTTGTTCTTGTCTTTGTAACTGTCTCTGCTCTCCCGGTGTTGGGTTTTGGTGAAGCATGTCTCGCCATGTATGTCTCGCCTTGTAAAGAAGTTTGTTCTTGATCAATAAAGAAGTTTGTGTTGCATGTGTTGCTGGTTGTTACTGCTTTGTTGAGATAACCCCTGCTAACTCCACGATCCGGGAAAACTTTCAACATTATAAGTGGGCGTATTCTCCTTCGGTTTGTTGAGTTTTCAACAGGGTATCTAAGGGGGCGTCTGCGGTTTGTTGAATTTTAACACAGAGGGCAACGAGCAAGGCCCGCTCGGGCAAGCAAGCACAGCGTGCAGCGCTCCCGCACGGTGTGCGCGCGGTGCTGTGCCCCCCCCCCCCCGAGCATTATGTGCCCCTGCCCGTGCGCGCTCGCAGTGCATGCGCCCCCCACACGCACGCTCCATATGAGCGTGCACGGTGGCGGCCTCCGCCGCCTTTCCCGGGAACCTTGAGCGGACTGCCCGGACTGTCCGGGAGGCACTTCCGTCATTTCCTGAAAATTAGTGATTCATGTGACTGTAACAGAGCGACGTCATTTGTCCTCACAAAATCTGTTTTGGCGCAATTACCAGCATGTCTCTCCAAAAAACTATAAATAGGCCCCCGGACCTCATTTGAAGACAAACAACTCCAGAGGCTGGAGATAGTTTTGAAGTTTTCTGTCGAGAACGTGGGACGTAGATCGTTCCTCTGCTCAGAATTCGCTCTGCTCCCTCTCTAGATTGTTTAGCGTTCAACGCTACAAGTGCAACACTTATATTTTATTTACTGATTTACAAGGCAAGACATACAAGCGCGAGACATAATTTCGCGATGCACCCGATGAAGATAAAAAAACAGACAAGTGCAAAACTAGAGAACTGAAAAATACAAGTTGTCAAGCCGCATGTTCGCATTCAGGTCGCCTGGACGCACTAAGCCGCATGTCACCTGCCTGGACTTCCGGGTGTGAGGTGGGATCTCCGCGCTAGAGCCGAGGGTCTGTTCCTGACTTCTCGATCTTTTGGCCTGTGACGTTCTCCCGAGTGTAGTAGGTGTGAGGTCACCCCTCTTTTGGGACCCCGAACTCTATGAGAGACCAAGTTTTTGGTTTCAACAGTCATAAACATAGGGGTTAAATTGTCATTCTTTAGTGCCTATATAAGGAACATCATCCACTTTTTTGTTCAAACAAATGATGTTTATTAGGTGATCTTTAACGAATGACAATTTAAGCCATGTGATTACGACCGCCACCACTGTGCCAAACAGAGCCTTAGGCTGTGTTTGGCACTGCTTATTTGCTCCGGTGAGGTTGGACAAAAATGTCATTATCATACAAAAAAACTTAGCCGCAAAGTAATTTCTTTTTTGTAATATTTGTGATACTAAACATACATTCTATGACAATGACGTTTTTGTCCAATATAACCGGAGCAAATAAGCTGTGATAAGCCGCGTCAAACGCAGCCTTAATTAGAATCTAAAGCGGAATGCGTTAACCAAGATCACTCCCCTAGAACATAACAAACTCCTTCTATAGATCTTGCTTCAACAGTCTTCTCAAATGTTACTTCACCAGCCCCCAAAACACAAAAGACAAACTCTTCAAAAATATATAACCTGTATGATCACATATCCTAGTTCAGCTCCTTTTAAAAAAAAAAGCAAACTTAAATTTAATTAAAATATTATTTTTAACTCATTAATTAGTGTGCTACAACTACCTAACGGCCATCAAATCCCGAGAGTATTATACATTAATTTGTGCTATGCACGTCACATAACAATGTGCAAACCACCAGTATACTATACTATATATTATCACTGTGTATTATTATACGGCTAAAAACGTATTATACTTGCACACGATTATAATTTATACAATAATAAAATCCCATCTCCGAAATTAGATAAGGATGCACAGCTGTTTACGGCGAAGACTAGGGTTGTGCATGGGTCGGTTCGGTTCGGTTCTGCCCAGAACCGAGAACCGAACCATATGGGTTCGGTTCTAAATATTTGGAACCAGAACCGAACCGAGTATTTCTCACCAAGAACCAGAACCGTATTCTCGGTTCCGGTTCGGTTCCGGTTCGGTTCCGGTTCTAGTTTTGGTTCCTAAATATTAACAAATAGTAAGATCTTTAGGGTTTAATATAAAAATAAACAGATGACAATTGTTAAAATTCAAATAACATCATAGTCATTAGTCAATATTAATTGAAGTGATGCAGTCATAATTAGTGAAATTGTAGAAGTTCAAAGATAAAATAAAATAAAGAAAATCTTCTAAGTCCAATCGTTCTTCACATTTGCTCATTTCATCCAACATCCAATGATTCACCTGATATGAAAAAAACACAATTAACATTAAAATCATTTTTTACTTTTTGTTTTGTTTATAAATGATTATAAGTTTAAGTGTTTAACCTTATACGTTAATCCAATATTAGATGAAAATTAGAACCTGAGAAACTTTAACCATCATTGTCTAAAAGCTCTTGTTCGGCACAAATAACTGTTGCAATTTTTAAAAAATAATCAAACATTAAATATGCATAACATAAAATAATTAAATAAAAATATGAACTAATAATACCATTTTCAAGTTCTTCAATTTATGTAAGTCTTCTTCGATTTGCATAGGATGAGGACTTGCCCTTAACCAATCTTGTGTGCACACTAAGCCCTCCACAATTTTTGGCGATAAAGAACTACGAAATCGATCAAGGACTCGACCACCTGTACTAAATGCCGATTCAGAAGCAACTGTGGATACTGGAATAGCCAATATATCTCTAGCAAGTAAAGAAAGAATCTTATATTTAGTTGAATTCACTTTCCACCAACTTAGAATATCAAATTTTTTAGAGAGATCGTCTCCTTCACATACAAGCTCTTCCTTTAAGTAGATGTCCAATTCATTCATATTTGAATTATTCAGCCGTGCCTTTTTTTTTCTGTAAGAAAGATAGTCGAATCATCTCATCCAAAGGCTTCTCCATTGTTGGGTTAGGCAATGTACCCGTTGAAATAAAATTTTCACTAGAAGATGTACTTGTTGAATATTTTGCAAAAATATTCTTGTAATAGTCATACAAAGTTCTCATGACCTCCAAAATTTTTGCCAATAACTGTTCAACTGATTCACTGCGGAAAAAAATCTCATAACAATGTCTAAGATACTCCAACTTGTATCTAGGATCCATCACAACAGCAATCACAAGCAATATATTCATTCTGTGGATGTTACCCCAATATTTGTCAAATTTTTCCTTCATTCGTACTGCTATTGCTTTGTGATGAATATTTGTAGATGCAGACCATGTAATTAAAGCATGCTCAATAAAAAATGCTTGCTCAAAAAATGAATTTGAGGTAACATAAGCTGAACCAGAAAATAATTTTGTGGCAGTATAAAACTTTTCCAAAAAAATTACTAGCAACTGTGCGTTTTCCCAATCTTCTTTTGTTGGTGGCCCATTATCCAAATCTGTCGCATACTCTAATATCTCATCCTCATATCTATCAAAAACTTTTCGAAACTTAAGTGCTACTTGTAGCATTAAGTATGTAGAGTTCCATCGTGTCGAAACATCCAGACAAACAGAACCTTTATATTCTATTTTTTCTTTCTCAGCACAAACTTTGAATTGATGAGACCGCATTGGTGAACTTCTAATGTACTTCACGGCATCCCGAATTCTGATCACAGTGTCATTCTTCTCATGTAGACCATCTTTTACGATCAAATTTAAGACATGACATGCACATCTTAAATGAAAAAATTCGCCATTCATTGGTAATAGTCCCTTTTCACTTAATTTTTTTTTCAAGTGATCAATAGCAACTACATTAGAACTGGCATTATCAACTGTAAGAGTACAAACTCTATCAATTTCCCAATCTAAAATGCAAGCCTCTATAATCTTTGCAAGTGACTTTCCTTTATGGCTTGTGATTACGCAAAAGTTAAGAATTCGTTTCTGAAGCTTCCAATCATTGTCAATGTAATGAGCAGTTAGACATAAATATGAAAGATTTTGTAATGATGTCCAACAATCGGTGGTTAAACTAATAGCTCCTCTCAAATTGACAAGTTCTTTTTTTAGCTTTGTCTTCTCCTTATTATAAAGTAACATGCAATCTCGTGTGAGAGTGGTGCGCGAAAACAGTTTAAACCGAGGCTGCAAAAATTTTATAAAATGCAAGAAACCATGTGATTCAATCAACCTAAATGGCAACTCATCTATGATAATCCATTTGGCAAGATTTTCCCGGCATTTCTCTTGATCAAAGATCCACCCAGTGAGAGAATTATTTTCAATCCCACTATTCTTCTCAAAAGCTAGCAAAGTCTTTTGTTTTTTTTTCATTTTGAGAATACTTGCTACATGTTTTTAAGTGTTTCCACATGTTACTAGTCCCATTGTAGCTAGAGCAACCATAGTCCTTACAATAATTGCACTTTGCTTTATCAGATTTTTCTTCACCTATCTTTGCAATCTTTGTGAAATGACTCCATACATTAGACTTAGGCTTACGATCAGTTGATATTATAGTAGGCTCGGCCCCTTCTGTAGTAATAATATCAGTTGATTCAGTTGATACTATAATAGGCTCGACATTAACAAGATTTTCCTGATCTATAGGCCTGATTTCACTTGTTTCCCCAAAACTCGACATGATAAATTGAAACACTACAAAATTAAAATTGAAATCAGTTAACAACTTAACATTATTACAGGCATAGAGATTTTTCAACACATTCAAAATTATTGTGGGAAATACTCATTACTCAACACAGCATCATTATGAAAATTAACTTGATAGAAACACATTCAAAATAGAACACGCGGATTGGAGGGGTGATTCTCAAAATTAAGATAGGGTGATTCTCAAATGTTTGTGAGGTGTATTCCAGCAACATTTCAATAATTCTGCACTGATTCTACATAAAAATAATTTATGAAGGAATTAACAATAATATTAAATTATTGTGGACTCAGACAAGTTCAACAATGTGATTTGTCCAATTATTGCATAAAAATACTCTAATTAAATTTGGAGCAACTTAAAGGAAAATATTGAGATCTACCCACATTAACATTAGCGGAAGTAGATGGTTTGAGGCAGATTTCGGCTGCAATAATGGAGAGCTCAGCGGGTATAGGAAGGATTCTGGTCTTTGTGTTAGCTTGGAGAGAGGAGTATCAGATAAGGGGGGTGAGGGAATGAAGGTGGGTGTTGGGTTGTAGTCATCGGTTGTAGGGGTAATGGTGTATTTAGTAGGAAATTGAAAGCCTTTCTTTGTGCTGGGGGAGTGAGGGTTGATCGAACATACGGGGAGAAGCTTGGTGATGTAGTGAGTTTATGGCAGGGGTAGCAGAATCGGTGGAAATTATTAAAATGCGATTGCTAATATTGGTCTTGAAAATTAACTACTTACTGACCTTGCAGTTCTAGAAGACTAGAATGATAGAATCAGAGGATCCGACTGCTTATTGGAGGGGTCGGACCGGACTGTAATCACTAATTAGAGGATCCTGCGGCTTCCCGTTGGAGATCGGCAAAGATCGGCTGGGACAGGAGAGGACTCCGGGGTCTGATAGAAACAGGTGGTTGGCGCCTGGCGGAGCCACGTCCCACAGGTGCAGAATCGGTGGATGCACCGATGTGGACAACAGGAGGAAGATCGGAGGCGGAGAAACCGTCCAACAGTCCGATCGAGTGATCGACGACGCTGAAGGGTCGGCCGACGGGAGCAACCTGCCGCAGGGGGTCGGGCGAACGCCGCGACGGGAAGGCGGAGAGTGGAGACGCGGAAGACCTAAAATTTGCCGGATGAGTGGAGACTGGAAGGGGCCGAACCTAAACCCTAAACCGCGGATGATAACCGGATGAGATTCAACACGCGGATGAGATTCAGTCTTTCAGAACACTTATTAAATTTGTTCTAAAATTTTAATATTTTATTATGGGATGAGTGTGGGTCGGGTCGGATCCGGGTAGAACCGACACCAGAACCGAGAACCGAGTTGTAACCCCGGTTCTTGGAAATTTAAGAACCGAATCGAACCGGTAACCGATAGAACCGACCCAAATGGCACCGATTCGGTTCGGTTCTGTTCGGTTCTTCGGTTTTCGGGTATTTATGCACAGCCCTAGCGAAGACGGTTTTAACAAAGAGCGATATTTTGGTACCCGTGAGTACCTAGAGGAAGGTGCAAAGACAATAGTGCATGTTGGATTTAAGATCTGACCGCTGCGATTAAAGCGAGCAGAAAAAAAACTCGGTAGGAGTTATCTTGATCAGACGGCGGGCCTGACATATCGGGCGGCTCGCAATACACGCGTGTGTTGAGATCGTGTCACCTCAACGATCCGTGTGACTATATGATCCCTAATCCGGGCTAATCCTAATTTAGGAATATTTTTGGGAGATCATTAACAGGAGAATATATATCCAGACTGATATTCTTTTTCGGGCTGTGCCAATTTTGACATTCGGTTCCCTCTCATCTCCTAAAAAAGGAGGCCCCCCCCCCCCCCCCCCCCCCGCAAAACAACACACAAACAAGCAATCCGAATTCATCTGAGGGGGATAATAATCAAGAGAGGAGCAGGAGTTTATTTCAGGCGGCGGTTTCTTGTTCTCGGCAGCGGCAGCAGGCTGTGCTACGTGGCGTTCTAGTCAGTTCCACGTGGAACGACATCTGGCCGAGCTAGCAACGACGTCCCGGTCGACTTCAGGCGTAGCGACATCAGGTCGGGCTTCATCCCGGCGGCCGACCTCAAATGGTGGTTCCAGGCGTGCGACCGCATCAGGCGGTCTATCCAGGCGGATCGGCTTCAGGCGTGCAAAGCAGGCGACGGTTCCAGCAAAGAAGGAGAACAACATCACTGTCACCCGGCGATAGCACTGTCACCCGGCGTCAGCGCTGTCGGAACGGCGACAGCGCCGTCGGAACGGCGACAGCGCTGTCCGAACGGCGACAGCTCCTCTCCGAGGACGTATGAGCTTCTCTCCGAACCACATAAAATTTTTTTGTCGTCTGTGTGTGCTTGAAATCTCGCTCTATTTATATTTTGCGCTATTTCTTGTGCTCGATTTATTTCATTGCGCTACCGCGGTACTCGGTCTGATTGCACAACAATTGGTATCAGAGGGAGGTTCCGATCCTCCGACTTGTGGATTATGGGCCCACCATGCTTTTGCTGCACAACGATCCTGTACGAGGTAAGCTCCACCTTGACGCCACCTCAACGATCCTCCGACCTGTGGGTTATGGGCTCACCACGCTTCCGCTGCGCAACGATCCTGTACGAGATAAGCTCCACCATGACGCCTCAAACGATAAGCTCCACTGTGGCGCCTCAAGACATAAATCTGAAGTCTTCGAGAAGTTCAAAATCTAAAAGACGAAAGTGGAGAAGCAGACCAGGAAGAGAGTGAAATACCTCAGATCTGACAATAGTTGTGAATACACCTCAACAGAGTTCCAGGCATACTGCAATCAGGAGGGCATCACTCGCCATCTCACTATTCCCGACACACCGCAGCATAATGGTGTCGCAGAAAGAATGAATAGGACATTGCTGGAGAGAGCTCAGTGTTTGTGTCTATTTGTTGGCCTACCTAAGTCTTTCTGGCCTGAAGCAATCAATACGACATGTTATTTGGTGAATCGATCTCAATCGATGTCACTAGATTTGAAGTCTGTATAGGAAACTTGGTTAGGTACTTCTGCTCATTATTCTGATATCCACATCTTTGGTTATCCTGTATACACTCATGTACAGGACTCCGAGAGCACGAAGCTAGATGCTAAGTCTAGATAGTGCATCTATCTGAGCTCAAATGCGGGCACGAAGGGATTCAAGTTGTGGAACCCTGACACTAAGAATACGAAGGTCAGGCGCAACATGATCTTCGATGAGGCTTCTATGCTGAAGAAGTCTCAGCCTCAGTCTAAAGAGGTGGAGAAGACTTCAGTCACACCCCTGGAGGCGGAGCTGGAAGGAAGTGACAAGGATGACGACCATGGTGATTCCTCCGACCCAGAGGATGCTGCAGTTGTGCAACCTACTGAAGTGGAGCCATGCTCTATTGCTAGAGAAATGGCAAGGAGAGAGGTCAGACTGCCTCTCAGGATACAAGACACAGTAGCATATGCCTTCCAGGTGATCTCCTCAGACCCTGGGTCTATCAAGAAGCTATGAAGTGCAGTGACAGCTCTCAGTGGAAAGTTGCGATGAAGGAAGAGATGAACTCACTTCAGAAGAACCAGACTTGGGAGATGGTTAGTCTACCCAAAGGAGCTAAGACAATCAGCTGCAAGTGGGTGTTCAGGAAGAAGGAGTTCACATCCGGAAAGGACCAGTGGAGGTACAAGGCCAGATTTATGGCAAAGGGGTTTGCGCAGAAGAAAGGAGTTGATTTCGACGAAATCTTCTCACCCGTGGTGAAGCACTGTTCCATGCGGATGCTACTTGATATAGTAGCGATGCGGGACATGGAGCTGGAATAGTTGGACGTGAAGACGACATTTTTTCATGGCCTTTTAGAGGAGGTGATCTATATCTTGCAGCCTGAAGGGTTTAAACCCGGTAACGAGAAAAAGGTGTGCAAACTGAATAGATTTATCTATGATCTGAAGCAGTCTCCACGGATATGGAACAGGAGGTTCGATACATTCATGGTCTCACTGGGCTTCATCAGAAGCCAGTACGACAGTTGTGTCTACTACAAGTTCCTAGCCAATGGGGACATTCTGATTCTGATGATGTATGTCGATGACATGTTGATTACGTGCAAGTCATCCCGGGAGATTCTATTACTGAAGCAGAAGTTACATGCTGAGTTCGAGATGACAGATCTCGGTCATGGCAGAAAATTCTCGGGATGGAGATCAAGTGGGACAAAAAGCGCGACATGCTTTGGCTTTCTCAGACCGAATACATCAAGATGGTTTTGGAGAAATACAGTATGATGGATTCCAAGACAGTCACGACTCCTCTGGGACAGCAGTTCAGATTATCATCTCAACAGTGTCCAAACACTGAGGAGAAACCCTAGAAGATGCTTAGCGTACTGTACGCAGTGCGGTAGGATGTTTGATGTAAGCGATGATCTGCACGAGACCAGATATCGCTTAGGCTGTGAGCACTGTCAACAGATACATGGGGAATCCAGGGCGACAACATTAGGAAGCCGTCAAGTGGATTCTAAGGTATTTGAAAGGAACTCCTGATGTCAGATAGTATTTCAGAGGAGCAAGGATGTCAGTGCTCTAGAGGGCTACATTGATTCTGACTACGCTGGGGACCTAGATAGGAGAAGATCTACTTTTGGGTATATCTTCCTTCTAGGTGGAGGTCACATCAGTTGGAAAGCCATTGTTCAGGACATCGTAGCTCTATCTACAACGGAGGCGGAGTATATTGCAGCAGTGGAAGTAGCTAAGGAAGCCATCTGGCTCAAAGGTCTCGCCAAAGAACTCAGGATTTCTCAAGAAGCGATGAAGTTGCACTGTGATAGTCAGAGTGTTATCTGCCTGGCCAAAGACCCGGTCTATCATGCTTGGACAAAACACATCGACGTGCGCTACCACAAGTTGAGAGAGTTCATTGCTGACAGAGACATTCAGTTACTGAAGGTGCCCACAGAGGACAATATTGCGGACATGCTAACCAAACCAGTGACAGGAGTCAAGTTCAAGCACTGCTTTGACTTGGCTCATATTGGTGCATGCTGATTGGGGTGACCTCGGGGAGAGGGGGCAGTTTGTCGGAGGGAGAAGATCCTAACTGCAGGTGGAGTTTATCGTTTGAGGCATCAAGGTGGAGATTGTTGAGATCGTGTCACCTCAACAATCCGTGTGCCTATATGATTCCTAATCCGGACTAATCCTAATTTAGGAATATCTTTTAGGGAGATCATTAATAGGAGAATATATATCCATGCTGATATTCTTTTTCGGGTTGTGCCAATTTTGTCATTCGGTTCCCTCTCATCTCCTATAAAAGGAGCCCCCCCCCCCCCCCCCCCCCGCAAAACAACACACAAACAAGCAATCTGAATTCATCTGAGGGGGATAATAATCAAGAGAGGAGCAGGAGTTTATTTCAGGCGGCGGTTTCTTGTTCTCGGCAGCGGCAGCAGGCTGTGCTACGTGGCGTTCCAGTCAGTTCCACGTGGAGCGACATCTGGCCGAGCTAGCAACGACGTCCCGGTCGACTTCAGGCGTAGCGACATCAGGTCGGGCTTCATCCCGGCGGCCGACCTCAAATGGTGGTTCCAGGCGTGCGACCGCATCAGGCGGTCTATCCAGGCGGATCGGCTTCAGGCGTGCAAAGCAGGCGACGGTTCCAGCAAAGAAGGAGAACAACATCACTGTCACCCGGCGACAGCGCTGTCACCCGGCGTCAGCGCTGTCGGAACGGCGACAGCGCCGTCGGAACGGCGACAGCGCCGTCGGAACGGCGACAGCGCTGTCCGAACGGCGACAGCTCCTCTCCGAGGACGTATGAGCTTCTCTCCGAACCACATAAAATTTTTTTGTCGTCCGTGTGTGCTTGAAATCTCGCTCTATTTATATTTTGCGCTATTTCTTGTGCTCGATTTATTTCATTGCGCTACCGCGGTACTCGGTCTGATTGCACAACAATTGGTATCAGAGGGAGGTTCCGATCCTCCGACTTGTGGATTATGGGCCCACCACGCTTTTGCTGCACAACGATCCTGTACAAGGTAAGCTCCACCTTGACGCCACCTCAACGATCCTCCGACCTGTGGGTTATGGGCTCACCACGCTTCCGCTGCGCAACGATCCTGTACGAGATAAGCTCCACCATGACGCCTCAAACGATAAGCTCCACTGTGGCGCCTCAAGACATAAATCTGAAGTCTTCGAGAAGTTCAAAATCTAAAAGACGAAAGTGGAGAAGCAGACCAGGAAGAGAGTGAAATACCTCAGATCTGACAATAGTTGTGAATACACCTCAACAGAGTTCCAGGCATACTGCAATCAGGAGGGCATCACTCGCCATCTCACTATTCCTGACACACCGCAGCATAATGGTGTCGCAGAAAGAATGAATAGGACATTGCTGGAGAGAGCTCAGTGTTTGTGTCTATTTGTTGGCCTACCTAAGTCTTTCTGGCCTGAAGTAATCAATACGACATGTTATTTGGTGAATCGATCTCAATCGATGTCACTAGATTTGAAGTATGTATAGGAAACTTGGTTAGGTACTTCTGCTCATTATTCTGATATCCACATCTTTGGTTATCCTATATACATTCATGTACAGGACTCCGAGAGCACGAAGCTAGATGTTAAGTCTAGATAGTGCATCTATCTGAGCTCAAATGCGGGCACGAAGGGATTCAAGTTGTGGAACCCTGACACTAAGAATACGAAGGTCAGGCGCAACATGATCTTCGATGAGGTTTCTATGCTGAAGAAGTCTCAGCCTCAGTCTAAATAGGTGGAGAATACTTCAGTCACACCCCTGGAGGCGGAGCTGGAAGGAAGTGACAAGGATGACGACCATGGTGATTCCTCCGACCCAGAGGATGCTGCAGTTGTGCAACCTACTGAAGTGGAGCCATGCTCTATTGCTAGAGAAATGGCAAGGAGAGAGGTCAGACTGCCTCTCATGATACAAGACACAGTATCATATGCCTTCCAGGTGATCTCCTCAGACCCTGGGTCTATCAAGAAGCTATGAAGTGCAGTGACAGCTCTCAGTGGAAAGCTGCGATGAAGGAAGAGATGAACTCACTTCAGAAGAACCAGACTTGGGAGATGGTTAGTCTACCCAAAGGAGCTAAGACAATCAGCTCCAAGTGGGTGTTCAGGAAGAAGGAGTTCACATCCGGAAAGGACCAGTGGAGGTACAAGGCCAGATTTATGGCAAAGGGGTTTGCGCAGAAGAAAGGAGTTGATTTCGACGAAATCTTCTCACCCGTGGTGAAGCATTGTTCCATGCGGATGCTACTTGATATAGTAGCGATGCGGGACATGGAGCTGGAATAGTTGGACGTGAAGACGACATTTTTTCATGGCCTTTTAGAGGAGGTGATCTATATCTTGCAGCCTGAAGGGTTTAAACCCGGTAACGAGAAAAAGGTGTGCAAACTGAATAGATTTCTCTATGATCTGAAGCAGTCTCCACGGATATGGAACAGGAGGTTCGATACATTCATGGTCTCACTGGGCTTCATCAGAAGCCAGTACGACAGTTGTGTCTACTACAAGTTCCTAGCCAATGGGGACATTCTGATTCTGATGATGTATGTCGACGACATGTTGATTACGTGCAAGTCATCCCGGGAGATTCTATTACTGAAGCAGAAGTTACATGCTGAGTTCGAGATGACAGATCTCGGTCATGGCAGAAAATTCTCGGGATGGAGATCAAGTGGGACAAAAAGCGCGACATGCTTTGGCTTTCTCAGGCCGAATACATCAAGATGGTTTTGGAGAAATACAGTATGATGGATTCCAAGACAGTCACGACTCCTCTGGGACAGCAGTTCAGATTATCATCTCAACAGTGTCTAAACACCGAGGAGAAATGCTAGAAGATGCTTAGCGTACTGTACGCCAGTGTGGTAGGATGTTTGATGTACGCGATGATCTGCACGAGACCAGATATCGCTTAGGTTGTGAGCACTGTCAACAGATACATGGGGAATCCAGGGCGACAACATTAGGAAGCCGTCAAGTGGATTCTAAGGTATTTGAAAGAAACTCCTGATGTCAGATTAGTATTTCAGAGGAGCAAGAATGTCAGTGCTCTAGAGGGCTACATTGATTCTGACTACGCCGGGGACCTCGATAGGAGAAGATCTTCTTTTGGGTATATCTTCCTTCTAGGTGGAGGTCACATCAGTTGGAAAGACATTGTTCAGAACATCGTAGCTCTATCTACAACGGAGGCGGAGTATATTGCAGCAGTGGAAGTAGCTAAGGAAGCCATCTGGCTCAAAGGTCTCGCCAAAGAACTCAGGATTTCTCAAGAAGCGATGAAGTTGCACTGTGATAGTCAGAGTGTTATCTGTCTGGCCAAAGACCCGGTCTATCATGCTTGCACAAAACACATCGACGTGCGCTACCACAAGTTGAGAGAGTTCATTGCTGGCAGAGACATTCAGTTACTGAAGGTGCCCACAGAGGACAATATTGCGGACATGCTAACCAAACCAGTGACAGGAGTCAAGTTCAAGCACTGCTTTGACTTGGCTCATATTGGTGCATGCTGATTGGGGTGACCTCGGGGAGAGGGGGCAGTTTGTCGGAGGGAGAAGATCCTAACTGCAGGTGGAGTTTATCGTTTGAGGCATCAAGGTGGAGATTGTTGAGATCGTGTCACCTCAACAATCCGTGTGCCTATATGATTCCTAATCCGGGCTAATCCTAATTTAGGAATATCTTTTAGGGAGATCATTAATAGGAGAATATATATCCATGCTGATATTCTTTTTCGGGTTATGCCAATTTTGTCATTCGGTTCCCTCTCATCTTCTATATAAGGAGCCCCCCCCCCCCCCCCCCGAAAAAAATCAACACACCAACAAGCAATTCGAATTCATCTGAGGGGGATAATCAAGAGGGAAGAAGGAGTTCATTCCAGGCGGCTGTTTATCGTCCTCGGCGGAGGCGGCAGTCTGTGCTAGGCTGCATTCCAGTCGGCTCCAGGCGAAGCAACATCTGGCCGAGCTACCAGCGGCGTTCCGGTCGACTTCAGGCGTAGCGACATGAAGTCGGGCTTCATCCCGGCGGCCGACCTCCAGTGCTAGTTCCAAGCGTGCGGCGGCATCAAGCGGTCCATCCAGGCGGTCGATCCAGGCGGATCGACTTCAGGCGCGCAGAGCAGGTGGCGGTTCCAGCGAAAAAGGAGAACAACATCACCGTCGCCCGGCGACAGCGCTGTCGGAACTGCGACAGCTCCTATTTCAGTTTTTTCGGTTTTCTCTTTATTGCTCGACCTTTACGGCGCGCTCTTCACGTAGACGTAGGAGCTCATCTCCAAACCACGTAAAATTTATTTGTCGTTTGTGTGTCCTTAAAATCTCGCTATGTTTATATTTTGCGCTATTTCTTGTGCTCGATTTATTCCGTAACGCTACCACGATACCTGATCCAATTGCACAACACGCCTGCACATTACTCTGGGTACCAGCTGGTACAAAAAAAATTCTGTTTAACAAAACTACCGGAATTTTGAAAAGTCTTCCACTTTATATTATAGTGAGTGAAAGACGCACGTGCCGTTTACAAATTGAAATCAAATCGTGCTTGCGCTCGACGCCGGCGGCCGCGGCCTATATATACGCATCAAATCGTGAACAATTAAAGCATCAAACTTTCTGCAATTTGAATAAACATGGCTAGCCTAACTCAGTTCCTCGCCACCCAACCCCCTTCCCTTCCGACCACCAAAAGACCGCCGCGCCACCACTCTCCGGCCAAAACCAATATTTCATGCAGAGCAAATGAGGAAAACGATTTCAGGAATCAAGGAAGCAGGTTGCTGGCCGGCCGCCGGGATCTTATTATCGGCATCGGCGGGCTATACGGCACAGCCGCCGGCATGAACCTATCAGCCGTCGCCGCTCCAATCCAAGCCCCCGACATCGCCAAGTGCGGCCCTGCAGAGATCCCCGCCGGCGGAACTCCGACCAACTGCTGCCCGCCGGCATTCAACTCCGCTATCGTTGACTTCGTCCCGCCGCCACGCGGCGCGGCGCTTCGCGTCCGCCCCGCCGCACATTTAGTTGACGGCGAGTACCTCGAGAAATACAGGAAGGCTGTCGAACTCATGCGGGCTCTTCCCGCCGACGATCCCCGGAACTTCTTGCAGCAGGCCAACGTCCACTGTGCCTACTGCGACGGCGCATACGACCAAATCGGCTTCCCCAATCTCGATCTCCAGGTAGGGTCGTCGTGTGCGTACAACTGTAGAGTATGGCTCCGTTTCATAGGATTTATTTTTAACGGTCAAGTGCTTATGTACCGGAATGAAATTTTTTTAATATTTACCAGCTAATAATTGCTGTAATAGATAATTACATATAAATTAATATTTTAAAATTTGTCCGTGTTAATTTATTTAAATTCATCTCTAAGGGATACGTTAAAGAAATAATTAAATGTATGGTTCTTTCATGTCCTAATTAATT
The DNA here is from genome assembly GCA_039583875.1 of Platanthera guangdongensis. Taxonomy (NCBI): domain Eukaryota; kingdom Viridiplantae; phylum Streptophyta; class Magnoliopsida; order Asparagales; family Orchidaceae; genus Platanthera; species Platanthera guangdongensis. The sequence continues at coordinate 11,898,987 of CM077147.1, read as the reverse complement.
CTTTATAACCTGTTATTTAACAAAGGTATGCTGATGTTTTTTTTTATATATCTATAGTTCTATATTATATTAAAACGGAAAAAACATACTTTCCTTAATTATTTATTTTTTAATTTTGCTCATTTTTATTAACAATATTTTTTTTTTAAAAATCTGTGCGTTTTCTTTTTTTATTTAAAAAGCACGCTTTCATATAAACAAAATTTGTTTACCTATAATAAGATTATGTTCTCTTTGTGCATACCGCAAAAATGAGCAATGAGGGTAGTATAACACTCAGAAATTTACGAGCAGCGCAGCGGGAGCGTCGTCTCGCCGAGACAATGTCGTGGCCGGCCGGGATGATGTTGTGAGGGCTACGAAAGTCCCTCATATACTATTGAAGTTGAGATACTGTTGTGATTGTGTGTCACACATTAAAAAATTAACTTAAAAATTTAATCATATATATATGAATTTAAATTTCAGAAAATATTAGAAATAATAAGGCCAAACTCCAAAGGAATATAACTAACTATATAAGTAAGTTAATGGTTAATATATTAATTATATAATCATTATATTAAATTAATGGCGAGTTTTATATATTACAGGTGCACAACTCATGGCTGTTCTTCCCCTGGCATCGCTTCTACCTCTACTTCCACGAGCGAATCCTCGGCAAGCTCATCGGCGACGACAGCTTCGCCATCCCTTTCTGGAACTGGGACGCCCCCGCCGGGATGCAACTGCCTTCTCTCTACACCGACAAAACCTCCTCTCTCTACAACCCGAACCGCGACCCCAAACACCAGCCGCCGACCACCGTCGACCTCGACGGCAACCCGAACCCCACCTTCACCAAAGACCAGCTAATTGAAGACAACCTCAAGATCATGTATCGCCAGATGCTCTCCAACGGCAAGACCGCCAATCTCTTCTTGGGGGCTCCTTACCGGGCCGGAGACCAGCCCAGCCCGGGTTCTGGGTCCATTGAGCAGGCTCCGCACGGTCCGGTTCACATCTGGACCGGAAACCCGGCTAACCCAAACGTAGAAGACATGGGCAATTTCTACTCCGCCGCACGCGATCCCATCTTCTACGCGCATCACGGCAACATCGACCGGCTGTGGACGGTGTGGAAGAACCTCGGCGGGAAGCGGCGGGACTTCACCGACGGCGACTGGCTGAACGCCTCTTTCGTTTTTTACGACGAGAACGCGCAGCCGGTGAGGGTGAAGGTCGGTGACTGTCTCGACATGGAGAAGCTGGGTTACAAGTATCAGGACGTGGAGAATCCTTGGCTGAACAGCCGACCCACTCCGGCGAAGAGGTTGCTGAACAAGAAGGCGCCCGCGCCCGCGCCGGCCAAAGAGCCGGTGTTTCCCGTGATGCTCGAGAAACCGGTGCGCGCGACGGTGAAGAGGGAGAAGAAGGGGAGGAGCAAGAAGGAGAAGGACGAGGAGGAGGAGGTGCTGTTGGTGGAAGGGATAGAGGTGGAGAAAAACGAGTTCGTGAAGTTCGACGTGTATATAAACTCGTCGGAGGAGCAGAACGTGAGGCCGTCGGCGATCGAGTTCGCCGGAAGCTTTGTGAACTTGCCGCACCACCATCATCATGGGAAGAAGGGTGAGGTGCTGAAGACTAATTTGAGGCTCGGGATAACGGACCTGCTGGAGGATCTGAAGGCTGAGGATGATGACAGCGTGATGGTGACTTTGGTGCCCAAGACTTCCAACGGGAAGAAAGTCAAAGTTGGCGGACTTCGGATTGAGTTCTCTTCCTGAGAACTCATCAATTTTCTTTTATTTCTTTTATATATATAATTATGCATGATTACTTTGGGGGTTATTTTCATAATAATTCGGCATTTGACGCCCATTTCAGTAAATTACTAGGCCAATAAAGCCCTATTGGCAGTTTACGATGCTGTATGTTTTCAATATATAAACCACACTATTGGCATGCTGTTTTCAATATATTCTTTATGTATTTGTGTGTTCTTAGTGTAATATATTTAATTTAGGGATTGTATATATATCTATGTGATAAATCTCTTAGTCCTTTCAAGCATGGGTCTAATATTCATATATACCAAAATTACCCAAATATCCCTCCAAACATTAAAACAGTGCAACACTAGTGATGTATTTCTTATAAATGTATGAACTAGCTTAATAAAGGGGGAGGTTTTGATGATTTTGAAAGATAGAAAGAAGCTCTTTGTAATTATGTAAAGTTAAAGGGGAGAGCCCAATAAATTAAGCTCCTTTGGCTCAATAGGAATATTCATATTAAGTTCTTTTAATCTACATGTCATATGTTTTTGACCCACGTTTTTTTTCCAAAGCGGTATCTCAGGCTATAGAGCCGGTGGGGAAGGGGGTCCACTTAATACAGGAGAGCATCCATCACCTATCAGCGGGGTCTAATAATGGACCGATGTTGCGCTGCTCATGGACGTAGCCCATATATCTTACGATGAATCACATAAATCTATGTTTCTGTGTTGTGATTTTCTATTTATTTTATCTTTTTACTAGCACTTTCGCTGCAAAAAAATGTACAAAGAAATAAAATCATACATATATGTGAAACAAGGCATTTATAGAATAAAAAATTTGCGGGACAATAGTTGTCCGATCAAGATATCTCACTGATCCACACTTTGTTAAGTACATCGTCGTTGGGTGAAGCCAATGAGGGCTTTGAGTGCATCTAATTAATGAGAGGCTTGGGTCAATTCGATAACCTTTTCCCCGCCAAACAACTTTCCATGACCCAAACCACAAAACCAAACAATGGCGCCTTAGATTCTAACACTGGAAATCTGAAATGTTTGTAGGGATTATAACTATTTGAATAGCAATATCATGGAAATTGCATGAAATGAGGATTAATGTTAGTAGTAGATTTTGTTAATGCAAAACCATTTTTTAACAAATGACTGAAATGGTTCAATCCATTTTTAACAAATGGCTGGTTTCCACTTCTCACTTCAAGGAGAAGTGTTGAAATAGTTGAAGTGTGAAGTTGGGGAAGTCGGGCGGATTGATTGGACAATCCGCAGAGACCGTGCGGACTAGGCGGTTAGCCTAGTCGGACAACCGGTTTGGCTGTGGTTCTTCTCTGGCGGTTTGGACCGGCAAACTCTCTGGTGGAGTAATCGGGGGGATAGGATTGGTTATCTGCGGGTTAGTGACGGACTTCTTTGGAGGTTGCCATGTTCGACAGGTCCTCTGATTCGCAAGAAGGCAGTCGGATATAGCGGACTGGGCGGCTTGCCGCCAGGTCACTTGTTGGAACCGAGATTCGGCTCCACCTAGAGTTCGGACCTAGGTTGTAGCTCACACCTACTTCTCCCGAGCCGTCCCTTGGTGAGAAACTTAAATTTGGAGAATGACCCTTGGCTTTAGCGTGGAGGTCTCACCTCACACCGGGAAGAACTTTGAGATCTCCCCCTTCCCAGCCAATGTTGATCTAGGTGTCTTGGAGGATGAAGGAAGAAGATGATGATTGGTGAAAACGAATCCCTCTCCAAGGCACCCTAAGGGTCTATTTATAGATTTTTGGGGATGATCATCCAATAGTGCAATTTTGCTGCTCTAAAATTACTGAAATGTCATGGGGTTGGTCTGCCAACAGCCAAACTCCGATGTTTTGAACGGCTATTCACAGCCCACCAGGGGTAAAATAACAGACTCTTAAGTCGGGCGAGACCATCAAGCCGGGCGAGATCTCCAAGGGGCGGGGGCGGGTGTCGGCCTCGCGCCGCACCCGACCCCCCGAGAGAAGGCCGTAGTGGGTGCCGGCCTCGCGCCTCACCCGCCCCCTCCCCCCCCCCCCCCCCCACCCCCGAAAGGAGGTCGGGGCGGGTGCCTTCCTCGCGCCGCCCCCACCCCCCTCTGAGAGGACATTGGGGCGGGTGCCAGCCTCGCGCGCATCCTCCCCCTAGCCTCTGGGCTCACTTGTCCCGGACCGTTCTCTCTGGATTATGCCTTGCGCGTGCTTGGGGACCCCACTCCGCGAATACGGGATTATATACAATCCCCGATATTTTCAAGCGAGTTCCATACTCGGAAAGAAACATCCAACCCATCGTATTCGCAGAGTGTAGCTCTCGTGGAGTCGAATATACTTGGCCTCTCCGAGCGGTCAACCTGTCATGCCAACTAACGGTAGTCTAGGTGGCGAGACCCCATCCGGGAAGAATTCACTTAACCTCCCTGAGGGGTCAACTTGCCCTACCAGCTAATGACAACCTGGGTGAGGAGATCCTCTCAGGGTTGGAACTTTCTCTCCACCGAGGAACATTCGACTCATCCAACTAGTGAGAGCCTGAGTGAGGAGATCCTCTCGGGGTTAGTTCCTTCTCTCCACCGACGCACATTTGACTCATCCAGCTAGTGAGAGCCTGAGTGAGGAGATCCTCTCGGGGTTAGAATTTTCTCTCCACCGAGGCATATTCGACTCATCCAGCTAGTGAGAGCCTAGGTGTGAAGATCCTCTCGGGGTTGGTACGTTCTCTCCACCGAGGCACATTCGACCCATCCAGCTAGTGAGAGCCTAGGTGAGGAGATCCTCTCGGGGTTGGTTCCTTCTCTCCACCGAGGAACATTCGACCCATCCAGCTAGTGAGAGCCTGGGTGAGGAGATCCTTTCGGAGTTGGTTCCTTCTCTCCACCGAGACACATTCGACCCATCCAGATAGTGAGAGCCTGGGTGAGGAGATTCTCTCGGGATTGGTTACTTCTCTCCACCGAGACACATTCGACTCATCCAGCTGGTTGGAGCCTGGGTGAGGAGATCCTCTCAGGGTTGGAACTTTTTCTCCACCGAGGCACATTCGACCCATCCAACTAGTGAGAGCCTGAGTGAGGAGATCCTCTCGGGGTTAGTTCCTTCTCTCCACCGACGCACATTTGACTCATCCAACTAGTGGGAGCCTGAGTGAGGAGATCCTCTCGGGGTTGGAACTTTCTCTCCACCGAGGCACATTCGACTCATCCAGCTAGTGAGAGCCTGGGTGAGGAGATCCTCTCAGGGTTTGTTCCTCTCTCCACCGAGGCACATTTGACCCATCCAGCTAGTGAGATCCTAGGCGAGGAGATTCTCTCGGGGGTTGGAACCTTCTCTACACCGTGGCACATTCGACCCATCCAGCTAGTGAGAGCCTGGGTGAGGAGATCCTCTCGGGGTTGGTCCCTTCTATCCATCGAGCCACATTCGACCCATCCAGCTAGTGAGAGCCGGGTGAGGAGATCCTCTCTGGGTGAGATTAGACATGTCATTAAAACCATACTAAACTCCACATCCTCAAACGGGGAAAATTTTACGATACATGACCTCCTGACTATTCCGATCAGGGGTAGACTCATTATAAAAATAAAAAAGGAAAAGGACTCCACCAAGGAAGATTTCTTCAGGCTGCTTGGGCATGATGGTCGTTATTCGCCTCCTCCTCTGATACCTCTATCCTGCTCAAGCTTTGCATGATCTTCTCCATCTCCTGTGCTCTGGCTAGCCAGGATATGGTGTTGACGGCCGTGACGTAGCACTGCCTTGCCATCCTGGGAACTCCCCTGACCCTAACTTGGATCCCTCCAGCGCTAAACTTGAGGTACTGGTGAAATGATGAGGGCACAAAACAAGGCGCTGATGAGGGGTCTTCTGAATATTGAATTGTAACTGCTTGGAGCGTCCACATTGACGAACCGACAGTTCCTTGAGGTCCCCCCAACTTCAGCTGGAGTCCGACTCCACCTTCTACCTCCTTCCTTTCCCTTGAAAATCCGAATAGTAGTCCGTCCAAGGCCAACACCCTCTTGGTTCCTCATTCATCCGTCAAAGCCTTCTTGAAAAACAACGTTGACGGAGCTCCCATTGTCAACCAAGATCCAGGATACGGTGTAGCCATCGATGACTGCCTGGATGAGTAGCGCATCGCAGAACGGATCCTCATGATCCGGCATGTCCTTCATTGAGAAGGTGATCCTATCCTCTGGGGTTGGGGTCTGGGATGTCGAAGCGATGCTCCGACGGTACATGACATGGAGGCTTGCCTTCCTAGTAGCATTAATACCCACTCTACCATAGATCACTCATATACCTCCTCGGGGTCTTACATCGACCCGGACCTCGCATATACCATCTCCCTCTACTGTAGGTGGAACTTCTTCAATCTGCACCGGCGACTGCTGCTGGGCTTGGTCTCTCGCCTCTTTGACTTCCAAGAATTCGGAGCAGGTAGCTGTGGCGTGATCCTCCACCGAGTGGAAGTCACAGTATGGCAACACTCTTCCTCCTCTTCTTCTTCGGTCTGGGTGATCTCTCTTATTACCTCTTCCCCCTCTTCCTATTGTCATGGCTTGCTGCGGTGGGAGTAGGAGTTGTCTAGGGGCTTGCCTCTAGAAGTTGAACCTCCCTTGGCCTCCATGGAAGTTTCCCCCACCCTAGACGAGACATCTTCCCAGACCCTGATCGGGCCCTCCTTGTTGCCTCCAACCTGGCTCCAGACCTTCCTGAGGTCCCTGGAACCCATGAGCTCTCTGCTTTTCTTTATTCTCTCTCCTGATGCCTCGAGCCACTTTGCTCATTCGATTCTGCCTCTGTTAACCTTGCCAACTTCTTGACAAACACCGGGTTGGCTACCTCAGTTGTTATCTCTCTACCGCCCTTTCCCTCAGCTCCTCAAAGGATAGGGGGCATTTCGGGTCAGACTCATCTTGAGGAATCCCTCATGTAACCCCACTATAAATGCTATCTGGAGTGCATACCCTGGCATCTTCTGGATGTCCAGGATCTCTTCTTAGAACCTGTCCACATATTGGGCCAACGACTCTTCCACCCTCTATTTTATTAGGAAGATGGACTCGGGAATCTTCTTCCTCTTTTTTGAAGTGGAGAAGCGAAGATGAAATCTCCATCTTAAGTCTTCAAACCCGTAGATCGATCTCGTCGGAGTTGATGGAACCAATCTCTTGCCTTGTATTTCAACGTGATCGCGAAGAGGCGACACTTGAATACATCCGTCATCGACCTGATAGAGACCACATCTTCGAACCACTGCAGGTGCTGGACGGGGTCATCCTTCCCGGTATAGTAAGTCATGTCAGTTCCTTTGAACCCCTCGGAAATGGGAGTTGAGACAATCAGCTCGCTGAAGGGTGACCCCCTACTTGGTGGTCTTGGATGCTACACTTGCGCGACCTACTCGCATGGGAGGCTAGCACTCGTCGGGCTGGAGAATAACTCTCGGTCGGTAAGGTCTCGCTCGACCCCCTCTCCCATCCTTTACTTCTCGGGCCGTCTTCCTGATGCACTTTCTTCTACCACTCCTGGGGTCATCTCACCTAGACCCTTGGAAGCTGGTTTGTCGAGTCCCCTGGAGGCTGTCTCGCCGAGACCCCTGGAGGCTGCATCGTCGTGACCCCTGGGAACTTGATCCTGTGGGGTGGGAGTTAAGCAGTCATTCCGAGGAGCAATGCTTCGCAGCATTTCCATGATGCCTTGGATGGATGCCATGAACTTTTCCCTCCCTACAACGGGTGTCAGGTTAGGGAGCTCGCTGGGGTCATCACCAACTCCATGATCTCTCGTCATAGATGTAGAAGACAGAAAAAACACTCGAATTAGAAGCCGTCTAAGGTTACGGTCAGAGCCCAGATTAGACGGCTAGGGTGATAGGATGAAGATGTCAAAAGGACCCCAATGTTGCCAGGAAAGTCCACCACGTTCCTGGATGTCACAGCACCTTCTCAACCAAAGATGTCGAATAGGTGGAGACTAGCCGACGAATCGCAGGTGGTGACTTGATCTCTAAGGAAAAGGATCCAAAGACTTGACAGATCCAAAAGTGAAGCTCGCGAGTATCCTGCAGAGGATTCCAGTGCCTCACCTCGTACCCCTGGGGTTCCAATTCTAGGCCCAAGGAAGGGGGTCATATTTATAACCTCACCCCCTGGGAATGCGATCCGTAGGAACTCGCAACACGTGCTGGGGCGAGTACTCACCTAGTCGCCTAGACGAGTATGCTAGGGGAGCTCGCCACTCCTCAGGCCTTCCGCGATCTTGTAGCTGAATGACTCCTGTCTTGAGTGTGACCTGTTGACCTGAGGTTGGACCCACCTTGACGCATCCGGTCTGTGGTCCATGCTCACCGCACCAAAAAATGTTGGAACTGAGATTCGGCTCCACCTAGAGTTCGGACTAGGTCCCAGCCACACCTACTTCTCTGAGTGCCCATGGTGAGAGAATTGAATTTGGGAATGACCCTGACTCTAGCGTGGAGGTCCACCTCACACCCGAAGATCTTTGAGATTTCCCCTCCCTAGCCAATGTGAGCTAGGTGCCTTGGAGGATGAAGGAAGAATGATGAGGATTGGTGAAAACGGATCCCTATCCAAGGCACCCTAAGGTCTATTTATAGATTTTTGGACTGGTCTGCCAATTAGCGCAATCATGTTGCTCTAAAACTACTGAAATACCATGGGGTTGGTCTGCTAATAGCAAATTCACTGTTTTGAAAGGCTATTCGCAGCCCCCTAGGAGCAGATAGCAGACCCTTAAGGCGGGCGAGACCATCAAAGGCAAGAACTAGGCCGGGCGAGATCTCCAAGGGGGGGCGAGTGGGCCTCGCGCCGCACCCTCCCCCCCCACCCCCCCTGAGGTAGGCGTGGTGGGGTGCCAGCCTTGCGCCACACCCGCCCCTGAAAGGAGGCCGGGGCGGGTGTCGGCCTCGGCGCACACCCGCCCCCTGAGAGGAGGTCGGGGCGAGTGCCAGCCTCGCGCCGCACCCACCCCCTATCCTCTGGGGTCACTTGTCCCGGACCGTTCTCTGGATTATGCCTTGCGCTTGCTTGGGGACCCCATTCCGCGAATACAGGGTTGTACATCGCTGGTGTCTTCACGGGCGAAATGGTTCAAAGTTCGCTGGTTTTGGTGTGCGGACTCTTTGGAGCTCGCGAGTGTCCAGCATGGATCAGTGCTTGCGGTCTGGGTGTTGGATCATCGAGTAAACACAGTTACGCGGAAGGTTGCCTGGAGGTTGTGCGGTCTGATGGAGCAGTCTGTATGGATGGTTGCGAGATGGGGTTGTTCAGTAGGGCGCGATCTTGGTATCAAGTGGCGTGGTTAAGATTGGAGAACGTGGGTTTCTCGTGAACTTGATCTGAGGGGGACTAAGTCCAGCTTGTTGTCTCGCTCGCCGTGGTGCGGACTGGTAGGCAGTTCGCCGAACTAGCCATGGTTCAGTCTGGTATTCATCGAGTTCACCTGGTGCGGTCTGCTTGGTTATTCGCCGAGTTTGCCTGGTGCGAACTGCTTTGGTATCCACCGAGTTCGGGAGTTTTGGCTGGACGGATTTTGTCTAAGTCACGGGTTGTAGGATACACGGACTCATAGCAGTGCCAACGGTTTGGCGGTTCGCTAACGGCAGGGTTTTTAGGCGGACTGGCGAATAGATGTGGTATTCGCTATTAGGAACATGTGTTAGCCGACAAGGTTTGATGGGCATTTTTCCTATCGGTGTAGGTGGTGACGACACACCTCCCTACACCTATAAATAGGACCCCTCGGCTCGTCATTATTATGAGTGAACAGTAAGAACGAGCTCGCACTTGATTTTGCGGTTAAGATTTCTAACCGCTGCGACTAAGAAAGTTGGTTCTGTGCAGGCTATGCGGCTAACACTAGGCGGTCAGGCGAGTAGCGGAACGTTGGTGTGGAACAGTTCGCGGATACAGTCAGCGGTTACAGCAGGGCGCGGTCTTTGCGGCTTGATCTTTTCCTCGGAGTTGCAGATAAATGGAGCAGTTTGCCCGATAAATCAACAGGTTCTGTTCGGGCTCGTTCAGCATTGCAAAAACAGCAGTCCGCACGATTAGTCGCGGGAAGACGGTCTCGGCGGACACTGCTGACGAGTAGACGGCTTGTACGGTTACTGGAATCAGTCCGCGCTGTTCCTTTTTGTTGCTGGTTTTGGTTCCCATGTTTACATTGTATAATCATGTCTTGCAATGTATACCTCGTCCTATAATAGAAGTTGATTTCAATTAGAAACTCTTGTGCCTCTATTGCTGTTGTCTTTTATTTGACTTTGATTGTGGTTGAACGTTCCTACGAGCTCGTTAGCTTCCGTTCAAGAATTTTTTACAATTATAACCATTTGAATAGCAATATCATGGAAATTGCATGAAACGAGGATTAATGTTAGTAGTAGATTTTGTTAATCCAAATCCACTTTTTTAACAAATTAAATGACTGAAAGGCTAGGGGGGCGGGTGCATTCAAGAACACGTAGAGGGCTTTACGGAATGACGAGTAGAATGCCTTCTTCTCAGGAGCATCGTGGGCTTAGACAAATTCTCAAGTGGCCCGACGAGCGTTCTTGGACGTTGCTTGGCTGAGAAACTTTGTGGCGGGGCACACAGAGACGCGTTAACGATGACTTGAGGTGCGTCGCACACGTAGAGGGCTTTGCGGAATGGCGAGTAGAATGCCTTCTTCTCAGGAGCATCGTGGACTTAGACAAATTCTCAAGTGACCCGACGGGAGCCTAGTGGGCTTTGCGGAATGACGAGTAGAATGTCTTCTTCTCAGGAGCATCGTGGACTTAGATAAATTCTCAAGTGACCCGACGGGAGCCTATGTTGGATTGTATAAGATAAGTTTGTAGTTTCTTACTATATTAAAAAAGAATTTTTTTTCCTAAAATTAGTTATGTTAATATTATCTAGGAACTTTTTAATTCTCTGCACATTAAAATTATCAAAAAATTTTGATATTTTGTAAGGAATTTAAAACATTACTAATTAATATTTTCTTATACATTATTAGCATGACTGAATCATCTGCTGAAACTAATATGCTTTTTTTTATTCGTGCTAGACTGTTTAACATAGCACCGCTAGGAATAGAGCTAAAACCGTATGTTTATAATATGACCTAAACAAGCAAAATAAAATCAACAAACAAATATTAAGTTTAAGATTAAGGAACTTAGAACTTAGGCATTGACCACTTGCATGACTTAGGATGTTCTTGCTTCCAGGGCGAAAATTACAATCAATGATATCTGTTCTGTTGACAAAAGTGAGGCTTTAATATTGGGTTCAATTTCACTGAAATTGATCCTCCAATTTTAATTGGAGAGACCCAACTCTCTCCAAACGAAGAACCCAAAGAGTTCAGTAAAATCTATTTTGGCAATGCGCAACTCATATATACTGTAAACAACTATGAATTCCAAGCAAAGGTGTGTGCATGATATAGACCTTTAAGGCTTCAATCCTCTTCGAAATATTTCATAAAAAAATTAAATCATCAACATTACGGAAGATACATTTATTATATATCATTAAAATGAATAAACTTCTTGCATTAGGGACTTTCAGAGAGGCAATTTTGGATCCCAGTCTCAGCGAAGAAGGAATCAATATGCTTGTTTTATGTCCTTTACATTTCTTTGATCGAATTGTGCTATCCTCTGTTGAAACATTTTGCCTTCCGCCCCCTTTTATTCATGAATAATGATGGTTCGTTAGTATTTTTTCCAATAAACATCAATATCTGAGTTTTGTAAATTATTATATCTTTTTGTAGTATCATGTATTTGAAGTCAAAAATTTGCAAAGTTCTAAATAATTGGCTCGAATCTACCTGGTTTATTTGAGTTTTTAAATTCATTTTAGTTATAATAAAACAACACCATCACAGAAACTCTCGTGCCAAGTAAATATCTATTTTGGAGTTTAGGTGGGATGAGAAAAGTTTAAACTCCATTTTGAGCTCCATTTCCCACTAAAGGGCGGTAGTAGCTCCATTTCCGGCCGAAACAGCACTTTCCACCAATGTCACCGACAATGCTTTCACGAATGGATAAAACAATGGTGTTGTTATTAGCACATTTATTTTCGTTGTTAGTAAACCATTACTTCTAGCAAACCATAAAATATGAATTGGTTATTTGAAAACCAATTAGTTACATGCAAACCACTCAAAAAATTTTAAAAAACGGATTCAAATTAAAAAGCGTTCAACATTAAAGTTGTAGATCTCGACTAGAACTACAACTTTGATATTGAACACTTTTTGATTTGAAGCAGTTTAGATCATTGATTTGGCCCCCGAAAAAAGTCATGCCGAACATATGTACAGACGTCCGGGTTCGGCGTGACTTTTTTTGGGGGCCAAATCGTGGGTCTAAACCGCTTCAAATTAAAAAGTGTTCAATATAAAGAACACTTCTCATAAAAATGCACGTAGAAATTGCAGTTTGAAAAATCGCGAAGAGAAATAGAATTTGATAGAAGTCATTTCAAATAATATAAATATTAATATTTTGAATATTTTTTGATTTGCTAGAAGCGAAATATGATTTGCTTATAACAGTACCCTAAAACAATAATTCATCTTAGACAAAAGAATAATTTCAATATTTTAAAACTCAAATCACCATCCTTCATGACATATAACACAAAATCCAGCCATAACAAAGCAAACATGATTGTTCACAGCCACCACCATCGCCTCAAATAGAGAATAGAGACCAAGTATAACAACATATAAAGGACTTACTGATAACACTATAAAATAGGGAATCTAATATTTGGTGGAACTAGGGGCCGGACCCTTAAGAGTCCGTTTGTTTGGGTCGTCATTCGAGAAGGCCGGTGTATGTGGAGGCGAACTCATCATCGGTCAAGTCGGCAAATTCGTTGAGGCCAAGCTTGTAAGTAGTGTCATTTCTCTTGTTGAACTGGTGGATATAGATGGCGTTGTCCATAAATGTCTTGAAGCGCCTCTGTTTCTCGTTCAGGTCACGCGACACATTGTGGTAGCGCTGCCACCGCTCGTAGAGGTTCCACATACTCTCCTCTGTTTCCAGATCCTTGTCAGTGCAGAGCGCCAACAACGTTGTGAATTGAGTGCCGGGCGATCCAGCATTAACACAAAAAGGCATGTTACGATTAGTCCCATGTCGTTGGCCCATCCTGTCCACGCGTGCTAATAGGCCGCTCCCCTCCAATCCGAGACCCGGTTTTTGAGATAGAAAATGAGTGTGATCGTTCAACATGGTATTAGAGCATGGTCCACGCCGAGGGGGGGGGGGGCGGTGTTGGACCGTCAGGCATGAATAAAAAAAGACATGCTAAGATTATTCCTGTTAATAAATTTATGGTGTATGTGTCGCTACGGCGAATGAATGTTACCAAGAATTTATGACAAATCGCAACGACACATAAACCTAAGAGGATCGTTTTAACCAAACACTAGTAGTCTCAATATGGGGTTTATACTAAATTTACTTTTCTAATTGGAGAACACAAAAAATTATAAAGTAAGCTAGAATGAACGGGTAACTGAAGTGCGGAAATTTAGTTTATACCGTTCTTGGATTCTTGCTCGTTTTTCATGATCGCGGAAATACGTAACAATTGCGACGTCTTGTTCCTTATGAAATCAGCAGCGTTACCGGAATCCGCAAACATACAAGATTGTTTGAAACACTAATCTCTGCAATAAAAAAGATTAGTATACAAGATATATGAAAATATACGTAGTATTGGTTTCATCTCTCATGTGAAGCAAATTAATCTGGTCTAATTTAATGCTCACTGATCAAGTAAGTGAAAAGCTGAATTGTTAGTTTTGCTGGTAGTGAATCAAAAATATACCTCCTTGTGGCCCACCAATCAACTCTTCTATCAAGGCTAAACAGGGGAAATAAGATCCCTTTCTTCCTGGATCCTGTGTGAGGAAGAAGAACAGTGGCTGTGCAATTGGATGGTGAATCCACTGATATGAGTCAGCACCCTCCCAAAAGTGGATGTGATCCTCTGACTCTAAAGCCCGAGTACATCTATAGCAGCGATCAAGGAGGCGCTGCACTTCCCGGCGATGGAAACCCAAGACAGTGTTGCAGCCGGTGTAGCTTTGCACTGGAACAGAGACCTTGGTCTGAACACCGGCGATTTAGAGAGAAGGCCAGTGACAGCAGCCGGCGAAAGAGATGAAGACGCGGATCTCGCCGACCGCTGAAGATCGCCGGGGTAGAAGGTCGGTGACAGCAGCCGGTGAAAGAGATGAAGACGCGGATCTCGCCGACCGCTGAAGATCGTCGAGGTAGAGGATCGGTGGGCTCTTGCCCTAAGCCAGCGGTTTCACGCGATGAAGGCGGAGGAGAGCAGTCCGCGGTTTCGTGATGAAGAAAAAAAAAGGGAATCGGAATACTTCACCCTTGTTCACTCCTTTTCTTGGATAAATTAGGGGTTTCAAAAACCGGGCTCTAATAGGGCAAACCCTTGATTTTGGAGTTACAAAATTAATGGACACAATCAATTCCATTAAACTCCAAAATCAATGAAAAATAAAACCCCCATGAAATTAATTGGATTTCATGATTATCCCAAATTTCATGCCAAGGGTGAGACCGAGTCCGAGACTGAAATTACGAGACGACTTGGCCCACCTATCACGAGCTTCGATCGTTCGCGCGACTAAATTAACGCGCGCTCGTAAGAGTCCAAATAGACCAAATACACGCGTACGAATTCACCTGGACGTCTCGATGAGCCAAGTCCACTAAACGGAAAATTTCCAACATTCTCCCACTTGGACTTGTGCTCAACGCAGCTTTTGACATTCTGGTAAAATCTTCGCGAAACTTAAGGGTACCAATCAGCGAACGCGGTATTAGATCTGCTCTCACGTCAAACCGGTCTAATCAAATCCTTCACTCTGAATCATGGCGGCAACCGCATCATTGAGCGACACGGGACCTTCCATGGTCACAACAGCTTATGGATCTAATCGACATGGACAAAGCGCGGTCAAATAAAATATAGAACAACATGCTGAAATTGTGCACATGAAGGTTGTTCTAACTTGGTGGTCAACCAAACTTCTCAAATGAATGCACTAAACCATGCTGCGAGAAGTTCTTAAGTGTTCAAAAGAACACGTATGTCTAACCTTAAGGTTCCAAAATTAATGCGCCAAAAGACATACTACAGGCCATAATTCAAATGAAGTGCCCTAGGCCTTATGCTCCGACTGACACAAGTCATGAGACTTTGTATGAAGTGTGACGTGTCACATAAATTCAACAAATATTGAAACTTAATAATATTGTTGAATTAATATACTTAATTATTAACGAATTAAATAAAGTGCAAACCAAACGACAGATAACTGAATTGGAGCTTCATGAAGTCTCCCACTAATCAAGCACATCGATCGACTCTTTAAGCCCCATATTAATAACATGTTTCTGAAACACGTTAGGGCGAAGTCCCTTAGTAAGTGGATCGGCCAACATGTCATCTGTCCCTAAATGCTCCACTAAAATGTCACCCTTCTTGACCAATTCCTTAACGGTCAAAAATTTAATTTCCATATGTTTGGATCCTGTGATACTTTTATTGTTCATCGAGAACATAACTGCAGAAATATTATCACAGTACATCCGGATGGGTCCAGCTATAGAATCGACAACCTTTAACTCTGTAATAAAATTCTTAAGCCACACTGCATGAGTCGAAGCCCCAAAGAGAGCGACGAACTCAGCATGCATTGTGGATGAAGTGATGAGTGTCTGTTTGACACTCTTCCACGAAACGGCCCCACCAGCAAACTTAAATATATAACCTGAGGTAGACTTTCTATCATCCTCACACCCGGCAAAATCAGAATCTGTATACCCCACTAACTCAAGGTTTTGAACTCTATGGTAGACTAACTTTACATCCTTAGTTCCCTTTAAATACCTTAGGAATTTCTTAGCAGCTACTCAATGATCATGTCCTGGGTTCGACTGATATCTGCCTAAAAGTCCCACTGCGAAGGCAATGTCCGGTCTGGTACAGACTTGGGCATACATTAAGCTGCCTACCGTACTAGCATAAGGTATATCCTTCATGCGCTCTCGCTCTATGTCGTTCCTGGGGCATTGTGATAAGCTGAGCTTATCACCTTTAAGCACAGGTATGTCACCAGGCTTACAACCGAGCATGCTAAATCTCTCAAGTACACGCTCGATGTAGGCTTTCTAGGAGAGTGCCAATGAATAGTGAGATCGGTCCCTAATGATCTCAATCCCTAGAACGAAGGATGCTTCTCCAAGATCTTTCATATCAAAGTATTTTGACAAAAATTGCTTAGATTCATGCAATAATGTCAAATCACTGCTCGCAAGCAAGATGTCATCTACATAAAGAATTAAGAAGATGAATCTGCTCCCACTGATCTTGAGATATATGCAACGGTCTACCTTATTTTCTACAAAACCAAAAGAAGTAACTACCTCATCAAATTTCAAATACCACTGTCTGGAAGCTTGCTTCAGACCATATAGGGATTTGTTAAGCTTACATACAAATTGGTCGGAATGACCAGACTTAAACCCCTCAGGCTGCACCATATAGACCTCCTCGGCCAGATCGCCATTCAGGAATGCGGTCTTTACATCCATCTGGTGTAGCTCCAAATCATAGTGAGCTACTAATGTCATTATAACTTTGAAAGAGTCTTTAGAGGAAACGGGAGAAAAGGTCTCGTGGTAATCGATTCCTTCTCTCTGCGTAAATCCCTTGGCTACCAGTCTAGCTTTAAACCGCTCGACCTTTCCTTTAGAGTCCTTCTTGGTCTTAAATACCCATTTAGAACCAATGGGCTTACAGCCTTTGGGTAACTCAACCAACTCCCAAACCTTATTCAGCTTCATATACTCCATCTCGTCTTTCATCGCATCCCACCACAGATCAACATGAGGTCCAGACACAGCTTCATTAAATGTCACTGGGTCAATCACTTGACCAATGTCATAATCACTCTCTCCTAAATAGACTTCATAGTCTGAGGAAATCACAGGCCTTCTCTGCCTAATGGATCTCCTAGCGGGTGGATGAACCTCCTGGACATGAGGAGGAATCTCAACTGGAATCGGTGGTAAGACCGCTTCCACATCCTCCACTTGTTCCGTCACGGGTTCAGGCACCGCAGGATCTCTTATCAAGGGCACAGATAAATTAATGGGCACAACTTCCTCGACCTCACTAATAGGACGAGAGCAACTAGGTTCATCAGCGACATCCCATTCTAAAAATTTAGCTGTTTGTGACTCCACAATTCTGGGTCCTCCTAAAGGGGAATAGAACTTAAATCCCTTGGAGTGATCTGGGTAGCCAATGAAATAACAACGACAAGACCTAGGGGAAATCTTACTTTCTGATGGGTTGTACAAACGGACTTCTGCAGGACAACCCCAGACACGCAAATGATTAAGGATGGGTCGTCTACCGGTCCACAACTCAAAAGGGGTTTTAGGTACTGACTTAGACGGGACTCTATTAAGGATGTACACTGCAGTCTTAAGCGCCTCACCCCATAAAAATTCAGGAAGATTTGTCCTACTCATCATGCTCCTCATCATTTCCTTAAGGGTGCGATTACGCCTTTCAGCCACACCATTCTGCTCAGGACTACCCGGCATGGAGTACTGGGCAACAATGCCACAGCTCTCCAAGTATCTGGCAAACGGACCTTTATGTTGCCCGGAGGCATCATGTTTACCAAAATACTCGCCACCTCTGTCAGACCTAACAATCTTGATATCTTTCCCTATTTGTTTCTCAACTTCAGTCTTGAAAATCTTGAACTTTTCAAGGGATTCAGACTTCTCCTTAATTAAGTACAAATAGCCAAAACGGGAGTAGTCATCAATGAATGTAATAAAATAGGTGTTCCTATAGAGGGTAGTGGAATAAGGACCACTGATGTCCGTATGAATAACCTCTAACACACTTGAACTACGAGTTGAGCCCTTCTTCTTAATTTTGGTCATCTTTCCTCTACAGCAGTCCACGCATGTCTCTAGGTCACTGAAGTCTAGAGTAGGGAGAATGTTTTCCTTAATTAATCTTTCTACTCTTTCCCTAAAGATATGACCTAACCTTTTATGTCATAGCATGGAGGACTGCTCCTTAATGAGAGGTCTTTTACTAGCAACATTCTCTATATTATATGAGGTGGCATAAAAATCAATAGGTGCAAGACATATTCTATATAAACCATTAGATAGTGAACATTGGCCAATAAACTGAGATTCATGAAATAGCTTAATTAAACCACCAGAAATATTAAAACCATAATTAAGTCTATCTAATGCTGAAACAGAAATCAAGTTCCTTCTAAACGAAGGAATATAAAATATGTCTCTTAATAAAAGTTGATATCCAGAATCAAGGACCAAACAAATGTCCCCGATGAACTCCACCTCCACCTCTGCATTGTTGCCAACCGTGAGTCTGCACTCACCCTTGTTTGGCCTCCTCCTTTTGATGAACCCCTGCAGTGTGTAAGCAACATGATTAGTTGCTCCACTATCGAGCCACCAAGAACTAGATGGGGCTTCAATTAAATTGGATTCACAAAGGACAAAGGCTAAAGAGTTACCTTTAGGCGCAAATCCACGTTTATCCATCCAGGCTTTAAATTTCAGGCACTCGTGCTTCACGTGCCCCTTCTTCTTACAAAAGAAGCAGGTAAGAGGCTTCTTTCCACCAGTATCCTTGCTCCCTGAAGCTTGTCCATCCTGAGCTTTAGAGGGAGCTTTGAACTTCTTCTTCTTCTTGAAATAGGGTTTGACGACGAGTAACGCAGTGTTCGTCTTTTCCTTCTTCAGTTTCTCCTCCTCAGCAACGCAACGAGTGATGAGATCATTTATCTTCCACGCCTCATCCTGGGAACTGTAGGTAGTCTTCAAAATGCTGAACTCCGCAGGAAGTGTATTTAGTGTTTGATGCACTATCAAGGCTTCAGGGAGAGTAATCTCCATCTCCTGCAGTTTTGTCTGATAGTAGACCATCTTCAGATTGTAATCACGAACTCCGCCTCCTCCCGAATACCTCATGGAGAAGAGGTCCTGAATTAGAGTTCCAATCTCAGCATTGGAAGACACCTTATATCTCTGCCCAACTGCAGTCAGAAAATCTCGGGCGACGGTCGTGTCTGGAAGACCACTCAGCAGGTGCTCCGGAATGGAACGCTTCATAGTCAACAAGCAGATTTTGTTTGACTTGTTCCATGCACCATAATGATCCTTTTCAGCTTGAGTGCTAGTCGCTGTGAGGGTTGCAGGCTGATTGGTATTCATGGCCATCTCTATGTCCGCCATCTCGAGAGCAAACATGATGTCGGACTTCCACTTCTTAAAGTTTGATCCAGTGAGCTTTTCAATGGTCGTCATATTGTTATGGACTGTAAAGGTGACTGTGAAGAGAGAAAACGATTATTAGTGACAAATAGAGCAACAGTGGCTATAAAACCCTAAATAGCACACTAGGCGGAGAATCCTGGCGCGTCAACACGCAACACCTTTGGGCAGACTACGTGCCACGCAATTAGTAATTCTCCACACAAGAACGAGCAACAGTTGCGCTTGAGCTTTTCGTAGAACTACCACCTTTGGGTGAATAGCTTACTAGAGTTCTGCACTACCGTCCAAATGTCCTTGTGTAACCCTCTGAACCTATTGCGCAAGCACCACCTTTGGGTGAATGATTGCGCACTAGTCTCAGAGAACTCCCTAAAACATGTGAAACCGTAATCTCACAAATCGACTCGAAAAGGCCACTTTGGCGGCTACAGTTCTCATCAATCCACGAGACCCTTTCACACCGGGATATCTGAATATTGCCCTAAATTAATATCGTGTTTCTTATCTTAATGACGTATGGGCAATCAATCGTCTTAAAGAAAACACAACTTTTGTCGGGAATTGATTTATGAAAAGCACTTTGAATATCAATCCCAAATTTGTTTCTCTCAAAATACTTAATGGGTTTTGAAGATAGTGTTCTCTAATTGAATTAATCAGAAAAATAATTCACTCCAAATTATGAAGGAGACTAATAGGTTTAGGTTAACCTCGCTCTGATACCAACTGTTAATAAATTTATGGTGTATGTGTCGCTACGGCGAATGAATGTTACCAAGAATTTCTGACAAATCGCAACGACACATAAACCTAAGAGGATCGTTTTAACCAAACACTAGTAGCCTCAATATGGGGTTTATACTAAATTTACTTTTCTAATTGGAGAACACAAAAAATTATAAAGTAAGCTAGAATGAACGGGTAACTGAAGTGCGGAAATTTAGTTTATAACGTTCTTGGATTCTTGCTCGTTTTTCATGATCGCGGAAATACGTAACAATTGCGACGTCTTGTTCCTTATGAAATCAGCAGCGTTACCGGAATCCGCAAACATACAAGATTGTTTGAAACACTAATCTCTGCAATAAAAAAGATTAGTATACAAGATATATGAAAATATACGAAGTATTGGTTTCATCTCTCATGTGAAGCAAATTAATCTGGTCTAATTTAATGCTCACTGATCAAGTAAGTGAAAAGCTGAATTGTTAGTTTGCTGGTAGTGAATCAAAAAATATACCTCCTTGTGGCCCACCAATCAACTCTTCTATCAAGGCTAAACAGGGGAAATAAAATCCCTTTCTTCCTGGATCCTGTGTGAGGAAGAAGAACAGTGGCTGTGCAATTGGATGGTGAATCCACTGATATGAGTCAGCACCCTCCCAAAAGTGGATGTGATCCTCTGACTCTAAAGCCCGAGTACATCTATAGCAGCGATCAAGGAGGCGCTGCACTTCCCGGCGATGGAAACCCAAGACAGTGTTGCAGCCGGTGTAGCTTTGCACTGGAACAGAGACCTTGGTCTGAACACCGGCGATTTAGAGAGAAGGCCAGTGACAGCAGCCGGCGAAAGAGATGAAGACGCGGATCTCGCCGACCGCTGAAGATCGCCGGGGTAGAAGGTCGGTGACAGCAGCCGGTGAAAGAGATGAAGACGCGGATCTCGCCGACCGCTGAAGATCGCCGAGGTAGAGGATCGGTGGGCTCTTGCCCTAAGCCAGCGGTTTCACGCGATGAAGGCGGAGGAGAGCAGTCCGCGGTTTCGTAATGAAGAAAAAAAAAGGGAATCGGAATACTTCACCCTTGTTCACTCCTTTTCTTGGATAAATTAGGGGTTTCAAAAACCGGGCTCTAATAGGGCAAACCTTTGATTTTGGAGTTACAAAATTAATGGACACAATCAATTCCATTAAACTCCAAAATCAATGAAAAATAAAACCCCCATGAAATTAATTGGATTTCATGATTATCCCAAATTTCATGTCAAGGGTGAGACCGAGTCCGAGACTGAAATTACGAGACGACTTGGCCCACCTATCACGAGCTTCGATCGTTCGCGCGACTAAATTAACGCGCGCTCGTAAGAGTCCAAATAGACCAAATACACGTGTACGAATTCACCTGGACGTCTCGATAAGCCAAGTCCACTAAACGGAAAATTTCCAACAATTCCGACATCGCCGACCCAGGCGGTCCACTAGTGCTAATAATAGGGTCCGCCCCTCCAATCGGAGAGCCGAATTTTGAGATGGAAAATGGGTGCAGTGGTTCACCATGGCATCAAAAAAAATTTGATATCTTAGGAGATCACCACTGTTGATTTCTTCACACGTCCCGGTATGCTTTCACCTGGACAAAGATTTGTAAATGGACATTTGAAACAAACTTACACTAACTCTCAAATTTTCAGATTGAAAGAAGATTCTCAAGCGAGCAAATAAGAGAAAAACGAGGAAACGCAACACCATATTTTTACTTTCAATTCATTGATTAAAATGATTGCAGGTATGCGGTATTTATAACTGAACAAAAACTATAAATAAGCACACTAGCTATAAGTATTTCACACCACAAACACAATCAAACCATTTTTACACGTGTTAGGTAGAAAACCACTTGATGTAGTAACTGAATAAAAAACTATAAATAGCTTCCATCTCAAAATTAGGGTCTAGGATTGGATCAAGATTAGAAAAGAGCTACAGCAAAGTTTATACAAAATCATAAATTTTCAAGATATAGACTTTTTATGGTAATTGTTATGAAAAAATCTATATTGAATTGGTTCAAACCAAATTTAAAAATAAAAAATATTAAATAACTATTAAATAGTTTATCATAGAAAGAAAGGGATGGGAGCAAATATCGCGCCTCCAGTGTATGTCGGCGAGCCTATCTCAAGTTTCCGGCGTTGTTCGTCATCGTCAAGTGCTCATCCATTCCGATTCAGGTAATGGTAGCGCAAATTTTTTATAAAGTTTCGTATAGTTTTTTTTTCCGCCTGGAGCGGTCATCCTTTCTGTTTTTTGCCTCATATTTTTCATTTCGATTCACTCATCCATTCCGATTCAGGAGAATCTGTTCATAGTTGTCGGTGAGCCTGTGTAACATCTGGGAGAAATTGGAAGTGGGAGAAGAAGAATGGCCAAGGGCGGCCAGGAACGGGAGAGACGAGGGGGGTAAGTTGGAAGAAGAACTCGCTTTAACTTTATTACTTAAAAATCTATTACAGTCATAATCTACTATTTAAAGGAAATAATACAGGAGCTAATTACAGTAAATCCTAACGGCTATGAAGATGAGGCGTTCCTTCGCTGAGCTGTCCGCAATTAATTCTTCTGGCCTCTTTCTGTCACTTGTCAGCTTCTGATTAAATCTTGTGCTGATGTAAACAATTTGAGCCGTGCCCAGGATTTCTGTTAAAAACCTCGGCAGAATATTATAAGTAGAAGCTACCCTTATGTTAATTAAATGCAGCAGGAATCCTGTCCGTGTGATAGGCCGGTGAGAGAAGCTGAGTTGTTACAATTACCTTCCCCTTTTAAAATGAGCGGTGTTATGGACACACCTAAATTGGCTATGGACAACCAACGGCTATGTACAACCCAAGATGGCTATGTACAACCAAATCATACTAAGTACAGCCCAAATTGTTATTTGCAATCAATTACTAATAAACTAGTCATTTCAACGGGTAATAAAATTTAAAAATATTAGTACTAGAAATTAATTCATTAAACTGTCCGTTACCATATGAATAAATTATGAATGATATAGTGTTCATTAAAGTGTCACACTTGAATGTATTATTATTATCATTTATGTAAGAGGGATGATGATTTATTTCCCTTCAGAAGTGTAATTTCAGCAACTTTTTTAATTTCTTAGCTAAGATAGACAAAAATGTGTTTTACTACCTGTATGGAGAAGATCGGGGTTGGGGAAGACGGCGAAAGTTCCGACCGGCCTGAGAGTTTCAGAGCGCGGGGAAGATGGCGGCAGATGGCGACCGAGGCGCGGGGAAGACGGCGGCAGTTGGCGACCGACCACTAGAGGAAAGAAGACAGCGGCAGTAGGCGACCGGGGCGCGGGGAAGACGGCGGCGGCGTCGTTCGGGACCGAGGAAGATGGCGGCGACGGCGCTCAGGACCGAGGAAGATGGCGGCAGTTGGCGACCAGAGCGCGGGGAAGACGGCGGCGACAACGTTCGTGACAGAGAAAGACGCGGGGCAAAATCTCTGTTATCGGGAAGAAGTTGTTTTTCGGCAGGCCTAGAGATGCAGGAAAGAAACGACTACTAGAGGAGAAGAGATGTGGGGGAATCCGTCGGTGGAGGAGGGTTCCGGGGGCGTCGAGGGTTCCGCGGGCGCCGACCCTTGATGATCGGTAATGGGGAAGACGAAGGGAGCGAAACCCTAAATCACGCACTCGGGCTGGGTTGTACATAGAGGCAGCTTTTTGGTGATGAAATTAAGATTTTTAGGTGTTTTATTTTTGTAGAATGGTGTGTCCATAGCTAAATATGATGTGTCCATAACACCGCTCTTTAAAAAACGTTGTCCTTAGTGTCTGCCTCATTTCTTCCTCTTCTCCCAAACTGAAACCCTAGTGTAGCGTTGGCGGCGGAAAAATTTCACTTCTCCAGCGAGTTGAATCTTCCTGGTTTCCTAATGGTAGACAACAAAAAATGATGCTGATGAGAACAGATAACCGATCGTCCGGTGAACTTAAGCTTGAAAGGCTGATTATGCTACTCTTAGCGTGGCTAGGTAAGATTCTGCTGTAGATGTCTCTTGTTCTGCCTCTGTTTGGTTATTTAGTTCGAGAACTTAGCAGAAACATAAGTTTCTGCGTGGTTCACATTTGTTCCGTGTTTTGGTCTTCTCGAGCTTCGTTTTCCCTTTGTTTTCCATGTGTCTTCTGTCTGTGTCGTAGGTTGATAGTTTAAATGGGAAAAATCTATGAGGAGGGATAAATCCTCCCAGGTACTGTCCTCTGGTGGTAGTCCTTCCCACTGTACTAATCCTTGATGTATTTCCCTTCCTTGTTGTGAAATCCGACGTGTAGTTACGATAGCTAGTGGCTTATGAAGCGGGTTGTTTCTCCAGTGATTCCCTGGAAGGGCAACCGGTTGAGGCTCAGGTTCTCCGATGTAGGGCTTTAGCAGAGAGATGTGAAAAACTGGGTGTATTTTTGAGTTTGGAGGGAGATCAAACCAGTAGGCTGCTTGACCGATGACTTCCAATACTCGATAAGGGCCATAATATTTGAGTCCCAACTTTTTGTTGTAAGAGTGTTGCAGTGATAGTTGCCTGTATGGGTGCAATTTGAGGAGTACCCACTGCCCTGGTTCTAGGTGCAGCTCCTTTCTCTTTTTGTCGGCGTATGCTTTCATTCGTTGATGGGATTTTGACAGGTTGTCTTTAAGCTGTTGTAGGATCTTCTCTCGCTTTGCCATAGTTGCGGCCGCCGCTTCATTTGTTGTGCTCCCTGGGCTGTAAGATAATAAACCAGCCGGGGGCCGACCGAACATGACCTCATATGGGGTCATTTCGGTCGCAGAATTAAATGTCGTATTTACATAATATTTGGCATAACTAAGATATGCAATCCATGTTTTATAATTATGATGGCAAAACAAGCGTAGATATTGTTCCAAGGATTGATTAATCCGTTCAGTCTGACCATCCGTCTGAGGATGGTAGGCTGAACTGTACTTTAATTGAGCTCCCTGCAACCTAAATAATTCCTTCCAAAAATTACTGATGAATACCGTGTCTCGATCAGTAATGATGGATTCGGGAATCTCGTGAAGTTTCCCGACTGTTTCCCAAAATGAATTTGCAACCGATGGAGCTGTTAATCTTAAAATGGGTGCAAAATGTACTGCTTTTGAAAAACGGTCTACAACTACCATTATAATCGTATAAGAGTTAGATTTTGGTAGATTAGTCATGAAGTCCATTGTGAGACCGGACCAAAGCTTGTTTGGGATTTCTAGGGGTTGGAGTAGACCATAAGGAAGATGGTTAGCTGGTTTTGCTTTTTGACATAATGCACATTTCTTAACGTACTGTTCGATTTGTTTAGACATGTTTGGGCAATAGAATTGTTGCTGTAACCGAAATTTTGTTCCCTTAACGCCATAATGACCTCCCCACAGGCTATCGTGAGCCTCCTTAATTAGTGTTTGTCTTAAGCTGGAATTTTCTGGAATGTATAGCTTGTGTTTGTTGTAAATGTAAGGTCCTTTAAGGGACCAATTTGGCTTTAAATGTGGTGTAGTTTGTATTTTTGTTAAAATCTGCTGAGAAAATGCATCTGTAGTATAATCGTGCTCCAGTCCACTCAAAAGAGGAGAGATTGGAGCGGATAATGTGCTCAGGTGCATCAGTGGAGGTTGTTCTGGGGTTGAGTCCACCCTAGACAGGGTATCAGCAACAACGTTGGTTTTACCGGCCTTATATTTGATAGTGTAATCATAGCCTAGTAGTTTGGAGAAAAATTTATGTTACTCTGGCGTGTGTAGGTCTTGAGTCAATAGATGGTGCAGGCTCTGGTGGTCAGTGTGGATTATAAATTTATGACCCAAAAGATACTGGCGCTATTTTGCTACAGCAGAAATAATGGCATACATTTCTCGTACATAGGTTGATTTAAGTTGCATGTGAGTCGTCAGTTTTTTACTAAAGTAAGCAATCGGCTTTGTTTGCTGTGATAAAACAACGCCGATTCCCTTTTCGTATGCGTCAGTCTCTATTTCAAATGGTATATTAAAATTGGGAAATGTTAGAACTGGAGGGTTAGTTAAATTTTATTTTAAAAGATCAAAGGCAGTTTGGGATTCCGAGGTCCAAATGAATGGGGTTTGTTTGAGCAAATCCGTTAAGGGGTAAGCAATTGTGGCATACCCTTTGATGAATTTGCGATAATAACCTGTTAATCTCAGGAATGCTCTAATCCCAGGGATTTGGGTATGGAAAAATTATGGATGGCCTCTAAGTTTGTTTTGGTTGGGCCAACTTGTCCTTGAGATATTTGATGACCCAAGAATTCAATAGATGAAGTCAAAAAGGAACACTTATTTTGTTTAATATTATAAACTATTACGCTGGAGAACTTCCAAAGCCTTATTAAGATGGGTGTAATGATCCTTGGTGGAAGCACTGTACATTAGAATATCATTAAAAAAAACTACTATAAATTTTCTTAAGTAGGGTTGGAAAATGTTATTCATTAAAGATTGAAATGTAGATGGTGTGTTAGATAACCCAAAGGGCAAAACTGTGAATTCGTAATGTCCTTGGTGTGTTCTAAAAGTTGTTTTATGTATATCTTCCTCGGCCATCCGTATCTGGTGATATCCCGAGCGTAAGTCTAATTTAGAAAAATTACGTGCCTCATGAAGTTCATCTAATAATTCATCGATAGTTGGAATTGGGAATCGGTCTTTAATTGTTATTTTATTTAGAGCTCTGTAATCAACACAGAATCTTCAAGTTCCGTCTTTTTTTTTACTAGTATAACCGGGGAAGAAAAACTGGAGGTGCTCGGTCTGATGTGATGCTTATGCATCATTTCAATAATCAATCGTTCAATTTCATTTTTTTGATAGTAAGGGAATCGATATGATTTGAGATTAGGTGCTTGTGTACCTGGTTCCAGGTTAATATGATGGTCTGTCCCTTTTGGGTGGTAAGGTGACTGGTCCTTTGAATAAGTTCTCGTATTTCTTCAGAAGGGAGATGAAGTGTTGTGGTAAGGCCGTTTGGGACTTGGTATCGAGGGGAGTGGGAAATAATGTATCTGAAGTAATAAGACAACAAAGTGCTAAGGGCTGTAGGGATATTAACCGAGAAAGTTGTGATGATGAAATTTGGCTATCAGGGTAAGTGTTATGTCTCTTAAGTATGATTGGTCCCTTGTCGCTAAAATATGACATGGTCAAGGTTGAGTAATCGGTGATTATACGACCTAATGGCTTTAACCAACGTACTCCCAGAATAATGTCCGCTCATGTGATGTCTAGTACATATAATTGGACAGTAAATGGGTTAGCCTGTATGAGCAACTGTATATCCTTACAAACGCCCTTACACTTGATAGAAGTTCCGCTTCCCATTAGGACTGGGAATTCGGGTATAGCGTAGATAGAAAGTCCTAAGTATTTGGCCATACGAGGAGAGATGAAATTGTGGGAGCTACCACTATCGACCAGTATTTCCAGTGGGATTTGTGAGATGTGTCCTGTGAAACGTATAAAATGGGTTGGGGAAGAGTCAGTTAATGTTTGGATTAATGCAGCTGATGTTGGGTTTTCATCCTCAATAACAGATAGTTGGTCCGCGGTATCTAACAAGTCGTCATCTTCAGTCCCTTGAAAATAACATAGGATTCCTTTTCCTCGACATTTATGACAGGGCTGATATTCCTCATCACAGTTATAGCATAATCCCTTCTCCCGTCGGTACTGTAACTCCTGTGGAGTTAATTTTTTAATAAATTGCTTGTTGATGGGAGGAGCAGATGATTTGGAGGCAGTACTGGGTTGTCAGATGGGTGGTTTAGGGGGATATTCGTTGGGCGGCTTATTATGTTGTGAAGCAGGTTTGTGATATTTGAGGTGTTGGACTTCAAACATTCTAGCCATGGCGAAAGCGCGATCCAGGTCTAGCGGTTCATGTATCTTAACCTGACTTTGTATGTAAGGTTGTAGGCTGGATATAAACATATTAGTTAAAAACGTAGGGTCTAATCCTGTAACTTTATTTTTGAGTTCTTCAAACTCCATTTTGTAACTTAATACGGTTGTGGATTGAGTTAATTTTGTTAGTGCTCCCTGGGGGTTTTCATATGGGCTAGGTCCAAAACGTTGCATGATCACGGTAACAAATAAATCAAAATTAAGGGATGGGTGATCGGAAAGAATAGCCTGGTACCATCAGGAGGCTGGCTTATCTAAGTGTAAAGCAGCGTAGAGTAAATATTCTTGCGGATCAATATTATTATATTGGAAAAAATTCTTGAGATCATACAGCCAATTTGTAGGATCCCCATTGGAAAAGCGTGGGCAAGAAATGGATAGTAATTTAGGTTGAGCAGAAACAACCTGAATTGCAGGCTCTTGTAAGTCCAGCGAACGCTGGATGGTCTCCATGTAAGTACTCATCTCTCTTCGTAATTTGTCCTGTTGATCTTGTGTGTGGTCTCTGGCGGCCAAGAATTGTTGTGTTAAAATCTTGTTTTGAGATAGCATATCGTTTCGTAATGAATCGATTTGTGCCTGTCTTGTTCGTTGTTCCTCCAGAATTGCTTGAGAAACGTCCATGGGATGGTGTTCCTCTGTGTTAGATCTTGTTCCGGCAGCCATGCAGTCGGAAGGAGTTCAAGAACGAGAGTACTAATATTGTAACATCTGGGAGAAATCGGAAGTGGGAGAAGAAGAATGGCCAAGGGTGGCCAGGAACGGGAGAGACGATGGGGGGTAAGTTGGAAGAAGAACTTGCTTTAACTTTATTACTTAAAAATCTATTACAGCCATAATCTACTATTTAAAGGAAATAATACAGGAGCCAATTACAGTAAATCCTAATGGCTATGAAGATGAGGCGTTCCTTCGCTGAGCTGTCCGCGATTAATTTTTCTGGCCTCTTTCTGCCATGTGCCAGCTTCTGATTAAATCTTGTGCTGATGCAAACAATCAGAGCCGTGCCCAGGATTTCTGTTAAAAACCTCCGCGGAATATTATAAGTAGAAGCTACCCTTATGTTAATTAAATGCAGCAGGAATCCTGTCCGTGTGATAGACCGGTGAGAGAAGCTGAGTTGTTACAGCCTGCTTCTTTTCAAAAGGTTTCCCTCAGGTTCCCCCTGACCTCCAATCTTCAAAGCTATACAGTTTCAGGTATTAACAACGCTCATCAATAGGATTTTTATCCAGTTTTCAAGTTCTGTTAAAGAGTTTTTTGAAGTTAATGGCAGAATTATTTAGTATGATATTTGGGTAGGGTTTCATAGTGGAACTATTTAATCTCCACCCTCTCCCTCACTAACATTTGCTTTATTCCATTTCACTTTGATCTTGAATTTCCAAAACTCATCAAGTGCACTATGAGGTTTCCCCCGACGTCATCACCAAGTTTGTAAAATTTTGTAATATTTATGCTATGCTTTTGGTTCATATTTTGCTAAATGATTTAGAAAGATTTTATTTTGATTTGTCCGTAACAATTTGATTCACATATAAACTTGTCTGTAAAATTGGTTTGCACTTATTCAAAGAGGCGCTTCCTTGAGAGCAAGCGTCGACGGGGAGGACGACGAGGCCGCCGCCGCCAGGAAGAAGCTTCTGCTCAGCAAGAAGCAGTCTGCCCTTTTAGAGGGTAGGTTCAAGGAGCACACCACTCTTAATCCAGTAAAATTAATTATTAATTTTCCCATTTAGTTTAATTGTGTGTTGCTAATTAAATTTAAGAAATTATGCCTTTATTAATTTATCACAAGGAGCGCTAATTCTACAAAATATGTATTCCTAAACCAAAAGCAGGAGCGAAAGCCGACCAAGCAGTTGAATCTCCGGCCACACCAGATAGAAGTATGATTTCAGAACAGAAGAGCAAGGTTTAATATATTCCTAGGGTTTTTGATTGCTTGCTTATAAAATATATATTCATCAACCCTATATTAATATTGTATATATATAGGTATTGTACAACCCGTATTCGTCGAGAATGAGTCCTACCACAGTAAGGTCAGCAGAAGTCATGGTCAACAAGTCAAGACAGAAGTCAAACTCAGCGCGCAAGACCGCAGAAGGCCTGGGCGAGTATGACGAGCTCCCCTCACATTCTCGCCAGGTAGGCGACTAGGCGAGATACTCGCCCAGCTCGTGCGAGTTCCCTTGGAAGTCGCCTAGTCGCCAGGGGGTGGGGTATAAATATGACCCCCCCCCCCCCCCCCTCCTAGGATTTGCCTATAAATATGACCACAGGGGTACAAGGTGAGGGACGGGAAATCGTCTACAGGATACTCGCAGGCTCTCCTTTCAAGATACTAGCCGAGCCTTTGGATTATTTTTCCTTAGAGACCCGGTCGCGACCTTGCGACTCAGTCATCAGCTAGTCCCATTACAAGAAAAACTTCATTTATGAACGAAAATTAGGAAGACTAAATAATTTGTTGCTAATTAGCATCGAATTTAGTTAAGTATATGATATTTGTCTTTACCTACAAAAATAGCAACGAAAAAATTTGTTGCAAAAATAACAGCGAATTATTTTGTTACAAAATATTTATTGCTAAATATAAACGAAATATTTCTTTTCAAAATTTCTAAACTAATTATTTTAGATTAAACATTTATGAAGGGAAAGATTCAATTCCCTCCAAATATTTTTATCGCACTTTTAATAAAAAAATATATATATTATAAGTTCTTAAACAAATTAAAGAAGCCCCTTATATACTCATTCTCATCCCGATACTGCTCTCATGTCAAGATCGTCACTCTCCCGCACGATCTTCCCGCCGAGCTCGTCATACTCCCGTGCGATCTCTCCGCCTCGCTCCAACGAGAAATAAATAAATATATACATATAAAAAATATAAATAAATAAACAAATATAAAATATACAGAAATATATAAATATATATAATATATAGAAATAATGATATATATAAATAATTATATATAAATAAATAAATATATGTATGTATAAATAAATGACCGGATATATAAATAATATAAATTTATAATTATATATATTAGCGTCATCTATAAAATAATTAGTTAATTAGGTGAGTTGGTTGGGTAAGGAAATTATATATGAGAGGTCTTTGGTTCGATTCTCAACAAGTGAATATTAAAAAATATTTTTTTGTATATAAATATTATTTAAATTTAACCAAATAATTATATAAAATACAAAACATTAGCACCAAAAGAATTTCATCCTAAAAAATTTTTGCTAATTAGAAAGAAATAAATTTTTTACTAAATTTAGCTAGTACCATATTAGCGATAAATTTTTTTTGTTTCAAAATTCATTACTAATTAAAATTATCAACAAATTTTATTCCTTGCTAATCAAGATTTTTTTTGTTGTGTCTCCCTCGTACCTAGTTCGGCCGTTTTTATTTGAGAAGAGGTTGCTGCTTTCGAGCATTCGGGTACGTGGTGCCTTCCTGCCGCAACATCTGAGATCCTTTTTGTCTTTGTTCTTCATCCTCGTCATCATAGTCGTCTGGTCTTACCCCTGAACCGGTAACCTTAGGCGGTCTTGATCTGAATTCTAAGGTTGAGAATTTTCCTGGCTTCAACACTTGATGCGGTGAGCGTGGATCGCAGCCAAGGAGGAAAGTTTGGTGGTTTAGTAAGATGGCCAATGGTGGCGAGCATGGAGAGTTGGCCGGCAACTCGGCGGGAGTTGGTGATCTCGCATGAGGCGGCGAGTTCGTGATGGTTGCTGCGTTCGAGGAGTTCGCAAAGAGGATTGAGAAGACCATCCTCGTCGGGTTTTCCCATCGCCTCGATGTCACGACGACCTCCCCACGTCGCGTGACACCACTGGATGAGGAAGCGCTGCCGAAGAGAGCTGGGAAGGAGCCCGCTTGGGCAAGAGAAGAGCGAGCGATGCAGTCGCGACATCATCCGGCGGGCAACCAAGGTGTCCGTTTTCGGGATCCGATGTCGCCGGCGAGATACCGCGATACTCGCCAGTGGAGCGAGTATGATGTCTCCAGCGAGGATGAAACTCGTCACCGCCAGGGAGGGAGGAGCCCCTTCTGTGACGAGATCCTCGCCGCCCCCGTCCCCGAAGGGTTCAGAGAGCCCGTTCTCATCTACTACTCTGGCAGGGATGACCCTGTCAGGCATATTCAGTGCTTTGAAGACGTCGTCTTCATCCGCAACATGTCCGGCGCGTTCAAGTGTCGGCTCTTCTCCATCACCCTCAAAGGTAATGCGAGGGATTGGTTCCACCAGCTGCTAGCAGGTTCCGTCTATTATTTCTCCGATCTGCGTCGGGGTCTCATGACGAGGTTCGCGACATCTACGAAGAGGAAGAAGGAAGCAACCGCCCTCTTTAAGATCAACCAAGGGCAACACAAGAGTCTTGGCCACTATATAGATCGTTTCCAGGAGGAGATCTTGGAGGTGGAGGAGGTGGACAGCTTCATCTTGATGGTAGCCCTGAAGTTCGGGTTGAAACAGGGTCTTTTCAGCATGGAGATAGGGTATAACCCCCCGAGGTCCTCTGAGGAGATGATAGAGAGGGAGAATACTTTTGTCTGAGGAGAGGAGAAGAACAAAGATTTCTTAGCGCGGTTGGACGGGGATGCACCGTTGGAAAGAGGGAAAGCTGGACCTTCAGTGACGAGGGCTGGAAGGTCTCCGGAAAGGCAGGTTGACATGAGGAAAGAGGAGCCGAGGAGAAGAGAGGAGAAGAGGAAGATGGAAGAGCCCAGGAGGGTGGAAGAAATGAGGCAGGAGAGGCCTCGAAGGCAAGAGGAGAGAAGGCCAGCAGAGGCCCAGGCAAGGAGAGGGGAGGATAGGCGGTTCCAGTACCCAGAGCATCACCCCCAGTGGAGGCCACCAGTGTGACCGCATTTCCAACAGGGAGGAAGAATGGCAACTGGCAGGAGGAAGGCCGAGGAGGAGGAAGAAGAGAGGTAATGGTCATCGCCCGCCAGGGCAACAAGCGTCGCCGGAGGGAGCAACGGGCGATGCGATGACTTCTTGCTGGTCGTCTCCACTGACAACCTTCGACAGATCCTCGCATAGACGATAGATTCACATGCAAGACTTCTAACGCTTGAAGTTGGTTTGCGTCAAGAGCTCGATTCCAATCCCTCTTGCGTCACCGGCTTCCATCGTTATCTGTTGAATCACTTGAGCTTCAAAGAAGGTATAACAACCTTAGATAGGTGAACTACAATTATTCAACATCTCTCTGATACCATGTAAAAAATTTTGCAAGCGGGAGCAAAGAGGTCGCAGGAACACTCAACCACAGCCGAAGCCAAATAAAAGAGAGCAAAAATGGATGCACAAAAGTTTCCAACTAAAATCAACTTCTATTACAGGCCAAGGAATACATTGCAAGACATGATTACAATATAAACTGGGAACAACAGAAAATTGTAGCAAAGAAGAAACCACGCGAACTATTTCCAGTAACCGCACAGTCTGCCTACTCGCCAGCCGAGTCTGTCAAGACCTGCCGAAGCCGCCTACTCGCGGCTAACCACACGGACTATTGTTATTGCAAATGTTGAGACCGAACAGAACCCGCTGATAGGCCGGGGGAACTGTTCCACTATCCATAACTTCGAGGAAGAGAAACTAGCCGCAAAGATCACGACCTGCTGAATGTATCCGCGAACTGTCCCACACCAACGTTCCCGCTAGTTGCTTAGCCGCCTGGTGCTAGTCGCACAACCTGCAAAGTAACCAACTCCCTTAGTCTCCGCGATTAGAAAACTGTAACCGCAAATAATCAAGTGTGAGCTCGTTCTTGCTGTTCACTGCTTCATAATGATGAGCCAGGGGTTCTATTTATATGCGTGTGGAGGAGTGTCGTCTCCACATACAACGATAGGATAATCGCCCATCAGATCCTCCTGACTAACACTCGTATCTGCACAATGCGGATAGCAAACTCTACTCGTCAGGTCGCGCCAAACAACTCATGTCAGATAGACCACCAGTTCGCTAACCTGCGCAAATACTGCTTTGTATCCGCCCATTCTGCAGCCCGTGGCAAGTCCAGCCAATACTGCCGCTCAGCAAATAGCATGGCAGTCTGCACTAGGCGAACTCGGCGAGTAACCAAGCAGGTCGCACCAAGGCGAACTCCAGAATGAACCAAGGCGAGCTCAGCGAGCTGCCAACCAGTCCGCACAAAGCGAGCTCGACGAGCTAGGCACAAGCTAGACTTAGTCTGCCCCAGACCAAGTCCACGAAACCCGCAGTTACCAAAACTTAATCGCGACACCTGAAATCGAGACCGCGCCCATCTGAACATCTCAGTCTGCCACTATCCATGCAAACTGCCTCATCAGACTGCGCGAGCTCCAGGCAACCTGTCCGCGCAACAAAGCTCACTCCACGATCTAACATCCAGACCACAAGCTTTGATCCATGACGAACACCTGCGAGCTCCATAGAATTCGCACAACAACCAACGAACTCTGATCCATCCTGCCCCGAGAAGGCACCAACGTCCTGACGACAAAACCGCCCCAGTTCGCTAATCCGACTGCCCCTTAGTGAATCAGAGAACCTGCCACTAAACTGCGGATAACCATCCTATCCGCCCGGTTACTCCATCAGAGTGCTTGCTGGTCCAGACCGCTAGAGAACCACAGCCAAGCTGGCTGTCCGACTAGGAAACCCGCCAAGGCTTATCCGCCTAGTCTGCGACGAGACATCCGCCTGAGCACACCACCTCACAGGAGTCATGGGAGTGCTTATGGAAGCCGCCGTGATAATTCCATTGTGTACTTAATTAGTATTAGTTAATTAATTAATAGTAATTAATTTAATTAAAATAATTTATAACTGTGTTGCCCTCCCTCATCTATACTATTAGTATACGGGAAGCCCTGTCCGTAACTTTGGATTTGCCCAATTTGCCCTCCTGCCTCCGCAGCGTGCCCCGTCGCCTGCCGCATGCTGCTGCTCGCCGCTCTTCTCCACCGCTTCCGGTCACAGCGCCACGACGACCTCCTGCTTCAACTGAGAGCGCCACAATGACACTTACCTGCTACTTCTTAAACTCCCGGCCGTCTCCCCTACGCCTCCTCTCCATCGCATCGACTGTCTGCAAACGCTGCTGCTCGCCGCAGGCCGTCTCATCTCCCCCGCTGCACCATCGCCTAGCCGTTGCCCCTCCACACGCTCTCACTGTAACGGCTTAGCTTCATCCCTATCCGACCAATTCCGGAGGTACGGTACCTAGGGTTTTTCTTCCTCTCCGTCTCCAGGTTCGTTTTTTTATGTTATTTGGATGTCCACCATTTCTTCCTCTTTTCTGTGGTAATAACTATTCTCCATCTGAACTCATGAATCTGCAGTTTAATTTATGTTGTGTTCATATTTCGATCCATTTCTTTATGATCCGCCGTGACTCTGCTCTTCCTCTTGATTATCCAGTTAGTGAACACTTCTAAAAGATATTAATAAGTAATTATTTGTTCATTTTGGTTTATTACAGTAGTTCTCTGTGCGCCTGTGCGTGTGATAATTACTAAATTTATGCTGTGTTCATATTTCGATCCATTTCTTTATGATCCGCCGTGACTCTGCTCTTCCTCTTGATTATCCAGTTAGTGAACACTTCTAAAAGATATTAATAAGTAATTATTTGTTCATTTTGGTTTATTAGAGTAGTTCTCTGAGCGCCTGTGTGTGTGATAATTACTAATAAGGCTGCGAAAGGTTTCCACTTCAGCAAATATATGAAAGCTAGATCAGCAAATATGAATGAGTAGAATTAGTTAATGTTTGGAGCAAATCAAAGAACTCATTGTCTCTCCCACGTGATGGCACAAACTGTGCATGTGCAATTGTTGGAATCTTCATAATTGGATGATGTTTTAAGAAACTACAGGTATGTATAACATCATAGTCAATGTTTGATCTCTTCTTAGACAAAATAGGGACCAACACGACCTCCATGAAACATCCCACATATTTATTTACAGGGAAATTTAACAAAAGACCTGTTCTCATTCTTAGAAAATGCCATATTAGGCCGAACAGTAGACTGTGGACTTGCGATCATTTCAGTCTTAGAGATGGCATAAATTTTATGCCCACAAATGCACCCAACTTTCCTCCTTTTTGTAACTGGCAGCATGTACTAGGCTCCCAAAAACTTCACAAAACCTATAAAAAAACCATTTTGTCAATTATGTGATATATAGAGTGCAACTCACTATAAACTTATACTATATGAAATCAAACGAATTAGAGGAACAGCTCACCAATGATCCCATAACACTGACTGCCAAACCTCAGCCCGCCACTTGACAAATTCCATAACGATGCAAAATAGATATATAAGATACAAAATATTGACAAAAATAGAAAGGAACTTAGCACCAGCAGCCTCGCAGCCACCGAAGAAGACTTTGAACCACATAAAATAGCCTAATGAATAAGCTCTGCAGGCCCCAATGATAAGGTTATTGAACATATATGATAATAAAACAATGTAAATGCAATAGTACCAACCTAAGGCTACCACAACTAAAGAGAAGAAAGATTGAAAAACAACTACACAGGCAGCAAGCAACTCCTTGCAGTTCTGCAGCGCACTGGTTTGCTGGTTTGCACTGCAGCGCTCTGCAGTGCTGCAACAAACTGCAGTGCTGCCGCAAACTGCTTTGTTGTAGTGCAGCGCTTGGACGTGGTGACTAGCATTAGTGAGCGGTTTGACTTTCTGGGATGGAACTCTGTACAGCACACTGTTTTGCTTCTTTGCAAGCTGCAGCAAACTGCTTAGCTGCAGTGCAAAGCGCACTGGCCATCCACCCCGCTCTTGAAACAAACAAAAAACAAAGACCTACCAAACTGCAGCACGCTGCAGTGCACTGCAGGAAACTGCATTGCAAGCTGCAGCAAACTCCTCTGCCGCAGTGCACTTTGCAGTACAGCAAACTCCAGTGCTGCAGCACACTGCTATACTGCTTTGCAAACTGCACTGCACTGCAAACTGCTTTGCTGCACTGTACTTTACTGCAACACAGTTCAGCAAGCTGCACTGCATAAACCTCGCGATTTTGGTTTTTCGTTTCTAATTGTGATTTATGATTTTGTTTCTTATTTCGTATTGTGCACTTTGCATTACAGCAACCTCCAGTGCTGCAGCACACTGCTATACTGCTTTGCAAGCTGCACTGCACTACAAACTGCTTTGCTGCACTGTACTTTGCTGCAACACAGTCCAGCAAGCTGCACTGCAGTGCAAAGTGCTCTGGCGCAGTGCAAAGTTCAGCAAACTGCACTGCACCTCGCTCTGCATAAAACTGCAGTGGACTGTGCACTGCATAAACCTTGCAATTTTGGTTTTTCGTTTCTGATTGTGATTTATGATTTTGTTTCTTATTTCGTATTTTGATTTCGTTTCTCATTTCTTTTTTCCTACCTACATTGTATTTGTAGATCGCTCGACGTTGTTCCGTTCGTAATCCGCACACCAGTAGCTCCCGCACCTTCGTCTACCACTTCACATCAGGTACGAATTTTATCTTACATTTTGTTTTCTCTTCTCATATCCATGTCATAGTCTTCTTCGTGTATATAGTTGATATGTTGTTGAACTAATCTTAAATCACAAGAATGTATTGCTCACTATAGCAATCTCACTATGACTTTCCCTTCTCTCATTACTCTATCATCTTCCAAAGTAATAGAATCATGTGATGCTTCATTTGCTACCAAAGTAACTCATAGGACATTGTTAAAGATTTCTCACCGACCTTTGGAAATTATATACGCTGTAATTCTAAATTATATATTACCTATTTGTGAAGACCCGTTACTTGATCATTTCCCAAAGTAATAGCACCATGTCTCACCGGTCTTTGTTAATTATATACACTGTGATTCTAAAATATATATTAACTGTTTTTGAAGACCTGTTCCTCAGAAAACATGACGCGTGAAAACAACACGTCAACAAAATTGGACTATGTTCACTCCTACAACAATGTACCCCCACATATGCGGGAGTACTACTACTTTGCTGTACTACTAAGCAACCTTAACCATTCTACGACTGGTGATTTATTAAGATCACTTTTCCAAACTCTGTCAGGATTTCTGCATGCTAGCGTACGTACTACTGCTGCACACTGCAACATAACATACTGCATCCGCTTTGTTTTACAACTCAAATATGCTTACCATCTATTTATTACTGAAGGTTGATGTTGATACAATGGGAAACCCAACTGGGACAGGAGAGTTAATCTTTGCAGATGAGGCATCGATGGAGTCTGCTGTAGCTGTAATTAATGGCCAAATAATTGACGGAAACACTATCTCAGCACACGAGCTCCGTCTATTTGATGTTAATCCAGAATACGACCACCAATATATGAACTATAATACAATATGACCTTATGTACCCATACATATAGTTGTTCTGTGAGCTATGTTTTCTGTTGAATAATTTGTTTACGATGTAAATATCTACAAAAACTAGCATTTCCACAGATTGTACATGTTCAAATATATTTGAAAGTACTCACGGACAATACACTAAAACTCTGACCACACACTCTCCTCCATATTTTACTCACATTTACTTACTGTTTATAACATTTACATTTTACTTCACAATGACATATATGAGATTCATTGATGTCTCTCCAAGTATGCGTTCATAGTTGTTATGTCCACTTTACTGTACGATCCACTTACCTATTCCTCATACTCTAACTTAGATTACAGCTACCTGTATTTGTCATTCTAATTTACTTTGTAATCACAACAAAATTTGTTAACTTTAATTTTCAGTTCCTTCCCTCGAAAGCACACCTTTCAAACACTATATACACAATGTCCTCGAGGCGAGCACGAGTACTCGAAATGTCTGAAGAAGAACGTCAAATCCATCGAGAGCGCGCAAGAGATCGTTTGCGCCAATGGCGTTCGCAGCTCACTGAAGAACAACGGTCCTCACAACGTGCACGAAACAGAGTAAATGCACAGGCAAGAAGATCACGCATGTACACAGAACATCATCATGTACCTACTACGCTGCCGTTGCAACCACAGCTTACACGACAAGAAACTCACCCAGTGCACTTGCAACCATCAAACATTTCAACTGCTCCTACACATTCAGGTTCTACAGTAAAAGATCCAGCCTTCCTGCACCTTAACCAATCAAACTTGCTACATGAACATCATAGTGGGAATGTTACATGGGGTAAACATCTACGTTTTTGTAATTTTATAGCTGTACATATTGTTTGCACTCAAAATGTAAGGATTTGAAATTTCTTTTATGATTCTTCCCTTATAAAGTCAGACACGCGGAGCATGGTGTCATTCATAAATACTCTCTATGTGACATAAGTTCATTAGAACGTCGACCCCACACTGGCTCATCATCAAATACAGCATCTACATTATTACAAACAGATGTTACATCAACATCTCACCAGTTCGACGCATTTCATACTGCAAATGAGCATGAATCGATCAGTAGAGCAGGTATAATTGATTTGTCGCCCATCTACTATCTTCTACTTGACCTCTTATACTTTTCTACACTGCCTCATTTCACCATACAACTCTGTGTCGCTCAGATTTTACTACACGTCAACTTCCTCATATGGAAACGATCAACGAGCAAAGCAGATATTATGACGTACAGATAAACTCTCACAGAACCTACAGTAGAAGCTCTCGGAGCAAATACCACAATATAGCTCGAATTTCTACTTCACCGCAACAAATTACACCTTTGCAACTAAAAAGACCATATATGTGTCGTTACTGCGCAGCAAAACTGTTCGACGGTGAAACACAAACTATGTGCTGCAATAATGGAAGAACAGTCATGCCACCTACACCAACACCACCGGAACTACAGCTTCTTTTCAGCGAACAGTCTGTCAATTACCACAAATTCATAACAAATGTTCGCTCATACAACCATGTTTTTGCTTTTACCTCCATGGGTGTTAAGCTTGATCAAAATGTCTCAGTCAATCATCAAGGAGTGTATACATTTCGAGCTCATGGTGCTATATATCACAAAATTGGAACTTTATTGCCTGATTCACACACAAGACCAAGATATTTGCAATTATTTATTTATGACAGTGATCATCAGACTGATTATCGATTACAAGAAAATGAGCACTTGGACCGTGCATTACTTGACAAAATAACATCAATATTAAATATACACAACCCGTTTGTAGCAATGTTCCGTCAAATTGCGCAAAGACCTGATATTTCAAACTGTAAGTTATTGATTAAAGAACGCTCATCTTCAAATCTTCAATATACATTACCAACGGCATCAGAAGTTGCTGCTATAATTGTTGGTGCTGAAAAATATATGGAGTCGAACGAACGAAATATTATAGTGGAAAGCATCGACACAAGATTTGTAACTGTTCCAGAATACACAGGCTATTATGATCCAATGCAATATCCATTATTTTTCCCTGCGGAACATATGGTTGGCACGCTGAATATAAAGGACTTAATAATATCCATGTTAGCTGTTGTGACTACTACTCCTATATTTTGCAGATTCGATATTTTACCTATTATTTTTACTCATGTATTATTTCCACTTTTATACTCCTATCGTAAATATTTGATTTTGGAATGATGCAGATTCGCTCGCCACTTCAATCATTACTTTTGCGTGGATGTCGTCTGTTACAACAATACGTTGTTGATAATTATATTAAAGTTGAAACACAAAAACTACGTTGGATTAAAAACAATCAGAAAAATATTCGCGCTGAACTATACAACGAACTCCAAAACTGTTTAAATGCTGGAGAAAATAACACTGGTACGACGTTTTTCGTATGCATAAATTTTTCCCTTCAGTCGTTTCCTAATTCATTTTACATTGTTTGCTTATACTACAGAAAATGTTGGTAGACGTGTTATACTACCATCATCATTTGTTGGAAGCCCCCGAGATATGTATCAGCGATATCAAGATGCAATGGCGATTGTTCAGCATTATGGAAGACCAGATATATTTTGTGACAATGACATGTAATTCTGCGTGGCCAGAGATTACTAATGAACTTCTCCCAGGTCAGCGAGCACAAGACCGACCTGATTTAGTAACTCGCATCTTCCGTGCAAAATTCGAGAAATTAAAAGAAGATATATTCCATAAATATGTCTTGGGAAAAACAATGAGTCATGTGCACGTTATTGAATTTCAGAAAAGAGGCTTGCCCCATGTACATATGTTGGTCATGCTCGATGAGAATGACAAATTAAACACTCCAGATGAAAACGACCGAATTGTTAGTGCCGAACTTCCTTTGATTTCAACCGACCCGAAATTATACACTGCAGTTGTACAACATATGATACACGGGCCATGTGGAAACATTAATTCCAATGCTGCTTGCATGAAACATGGTAATTGCAAAAAAAGATATCCAAAATGTTATGCTGAGCACACAACTCAAGGAACAGACTCATACCCAATATATCGCAGACGCAATGACGGCAGAGCTATTATTTTACGGCGTGCTGGAGACTTTACAGTTGACAATCGTTGGATTGTTCCTTACAATCCGTGGCTTCTACTAAAATATGACTGCCACATTAATGTGGAAATTTGCAGTAGTATTAAAAGTATTAAATATTTATACAAATACATTCACAAAGGAGCAAATTGTATTTCGTTCCAAGTTCAACCAGTTCCACAGTACGATGAGCTGTCTAATTATGTTAACGGGCGCTGGATATGTCCACAGGAGGCCTGTTGGAAATTATTCAAATTTCATATGAATCAGATATATCTGTCAGTCGTTCGTTTGCAGGTTACTCTTTCAACATAACATTACCTTCTTACAGAGTTGACATTACAATATTATTACTTTTTTAAAAGCACATAATGTGATATCATTTCTTTGAAAATATTGAAACTTCATAACTGTCAGGTTCATCTTCCAAACAAACATCAAGTGCAATTCCGCATCAATGAAT
The DNA here is from genome assembly GCA_039583875.1 of Platanthera guangdongensis. Taxonomy (NCBI): domain Eukaryota; kingdom Viridiplantae; phylum Streptophyta; class Magnoliopsida; order Asparagales; family Orchidaceae; genus Platanthera; species Platanthera guangdongensis. The sequence continues at coordinate 11,857,079 of CM077147.1, read as the reverse complement.
CTGTTTCTTCTGTTCTGTCAAACGAGCGAAATTCAATGACAATGCTCACAGAATTCTTCACCGTGTACAATGACAACCAAGAACAAAATCATTACTTATATAGAGACTTCCCGAAACATTACAGATGAAATTCAACTTCAAAAGTTTGGACTAAAAGAAAAACAACACAGCAAGTTATTGGCCGAATTTACTCTGTCCATCCTGCAGAAGGCGAGAGGTTCTATTTACGTCTTCTGTTAAATCATATTTCCGCACCAAAATCATTTGATTCTCTTTTAACAGTCAATGGTATTCAGTACTCCACTTTCAAACAAGCTGCTGAACAGTACGGTCTGCTTGAAAGAGACAATAGTATCCATGATTGCTTATATGAAGCTCGCCAATTTAGAATGCCTTCAGCACTTCGTACTCTTTTCACAACTATTCTGATGTATTGCCAACCGACTAATATCAGAGAAATGTGGGATGAGAATTACTCCTCCATGACTGAAGATTACAGCATGTCGCGTTATATGAATGATCTTTATGTGACAAATAAACTTCTTCATGAAATCAACTATATTCTTTAACAGCATAATAAAAGTATAGCTGATTTTGATCTCCCAGAAATCAACATTTTATTCGATAACATTATTGGTTATTCCAACTTAATCGACCATGAACGATCAATTGCTATATCAGAATTTGACGTAAACTCTATTGCATTACTTAATGTTTATCAACGTCATGCATATCACGTGATTACTGAAGCAATACATCATAATGAATGTTCTATTTTCTTCGTTGATGGACCTGGAGGCAGTGGTAAAACATTTTTATATCGTTGTTTGCTTCCAAACATGCGAAACATTGGGCACATTATTATAGCTACAGCTTCATCTGGAATTGCAGCCACTCTTCTTCCAGGTGGTACAACTGCACATTTGCGCTTTAAAATTCCAATACCAGTAAATGCTACATCATTCTGTAATTTTGGAAAGCTCTCGGATATGCATAAACTCCTGGACCACTGCTCTGCCATCATTTGGGATGAAGCTCCAATGACGCATCGTCATGCATTTGAAGCAGTTGATAGATCAATGAGAGATGTTCTTGGAATAAATAAACCATTCGGTGGTAAAATAATGATAATGGGCGGTGATTTCCGTCAAATAGCACCGGTTGTTATTAATGGAACTAAAGCTCAAATTATCGATGCAAGCATTGTGAAATCACCTTTGTGGTCAACCGTACGAGTGCTTCCTTTAACAGAAAATATGAGGTCTTTCTCTGATCATGACTTCTCTGCTTTCTTACTCCGCGTTGGTGATGGTGCAGAAACTACTGTTGAAGATGAAATGATACAAATCCCAAATGCTATGACTACTTCGTGGTCAGGAGATCAATCAATAGATATGTTAATTAACTCAGTATTCTGTAACATCAGCACACAAATACAGAGTTCAGATTATCTTGCAAATACAGTTTTGCTAACTCCACTAAATGAAGATGTACATAATTTAAACAATAAATGTCTATCATTATTTCCAGGAGAAGAGGTCACCTACTACTCATTCGACTCTATAAACGATGACAGATATAATTTATATCCGCAAGAGTTTTTAAACAGTTTATCACCAGGAAACCTCCCACCGCACAAACTGTCTTTAAAAAAGGGTGTGCCTATTATGCTACTGCGAAATCTCAACGCCACGGCAGGCCTGTGCAATGGGTCACGTCTTCTGTGTCGTCAGTTCAGCAAAAATATCATTGAGGCTGAAATTCTTACTGGAGAACATAAAGGGAAAACAGTTTTTCTTCCGCGTATACCTTTGAAGAATCCTGAAGATTCAAAGATGCCTTTTGAACTTACACGCAAACAATTTCCAGTTCGTCTTAGTTTTGCACTGACAATCAATAAATCACAGGGACAAACACTGAAGAGAATAGGAATTTACTTACCCGGTCATGTTTTTACTCATGGTCAACTATATGTAGCTCTATCAAGATCAATGTCTTCATCAAGTACTACAGTACTAATTAAAAATGGATCACTACCTCCTCACGAGGGTACGTACACAAAAAATGTTGTGTTCAAAGAACTTCTCATTCAACCACACATACAGGTACATAGGGAGTGATTACATACAATTCATTTTACTGTATATAATCAGTATAACTGTATTTTACGTTTTACAATTCCTCCATCAGAACAATTTCAATGTGCAGTGATGTGTAATGACAATTGATATAACAAATACAACTACATTATATTCCAGCAGCAACAACAAAAATCTTGAGAATACATCATACAGTTTGAATACTCTGATCAGAGAACGTATGTTTCTTTACTGTAATAAATATTCGTTGTTTACTCATACAAATATCAAAAAATCTCTCATATATATGTTATAAAACACACATTCATTCTGCACTTATTAATTATGTTTTTTTATAAATGTCAACAATTTGCAGATGGCAAACACGAACTCAGAAGATCAACAGTTACAGTTACGTAATACTTCTGCCACGCACCCCAGTAAGTTATTATTAATATTCGTATATATATTTTTACTATCATACAAATTGCAATTTGATCCTATAACAAGTGTTTGACAGATGACCCTAACAACAACACCCCTACAGCTGCCTCAGATGACAACTACTATGATGAGCTCTACCCGCCAACCACAACACGGTGGTCAGATCTGCCACGAAATGAAATTCCGGGTTTTCGACTACGTATCCCAGCTGTACCAGCCGGTCTAACACCACAAGAAGAATGGAACTATGTATTCACAATGATTAGAAGGTAACACATACCAAGTAATATTCATTACATAACGAACATTAGTACGATAACTCAATCGCTGTTTGATAATTCCTAATATCACTTTACATACTTTACAACTGCAGAGTCTCTGAAGGCCACTGAATAAAATATGACATCAACCACTGTTGTTACGGCTGATATCCTCCAAATACATATGCACATACCTGACTTCTACTACTTTGTATTTGTACATCTTCGTTTCTCTCCTCATGTCCGTATTTTCCTTTTTTTATTAACATTTATGTATTATTAGAACATGCTCCTACCATTATGTTATATGCTTACTTGAATAAAAATACATACTGTACTAATATTTCAGTATATATATCTCTCGCCGACGCTCTTTGCTTAATTAGGATACATATGCTCTTTTATATGCTCATCAGTGAATGTGTTTTTACAATAAGTAACATATACTTTATGTATACACGTCAGTTACTCATTTCTACATTCTAATACTGATTACACCTTATTACACTGCAACTTACAAAATATTTAAAGATCAAAACTTAATTTCCACACTCACTATCAAGTCGACGTCGGCAGGCTAACCTCACCAACAACGTTCACATCTCAGCTTCTGAGCTCGAATCCATAGCACAACTGCCCTACGTCTACCACGCTTCTACCTCAATCTGCTCAACAGAATCATATATATATCTGCGTTGTGTTGCATCACCTTGCGATTCTGCTTCAGAATCTTACCATTGTGTTGAATCACTTTGTTTTTTTCCTTGCCGCGGTTGCACGTACAATCAGACGCATTCAAAACTTGCATGCAGACATGCGAATAACGTATGCATGCGAAATGCGCCAAATTGCAAGAAATGCCGTTCGTGTTGCCCACACTTTCAATTACGTTGTAGCGCGTGTCATTTCTTCCCCTACACAGGTCGCCCGGAGTATCACACGCATTGAAACCCTCCATACAAGCACGCACATATCATGTTCACGCATTCTGCACAACGTGGCATCACTTCACATTTGTGCCACCGATGGTTTCAATTGTGTTGAATCGCATGAGAACTCTTTCTTTTCTGAGGCCACCCATAGGATCATGCGCAATCGAACCGTTGCTACAAGCAACCGAATACTATGTGCAGACGCAGCCCACAGCATCACCAGCATTGAAATCCTAGATACAATCACGCGCACATCATGTGCATGCAGGCTGCGCTGAGTGGCATAAATTTGCTTTTGTTGCACCGAGACTTTCAACTGTGCTGAATCGTATGACAACTATTTGTGCTCTGACACCACCCAGAGTACCATGCACAATCAGAGTGTTGTCGCGAGCAAGTGAGTACCGTGTACAGGCGGGCGAAGCCCGCCTGATGCTGCCGAAGGCATCCCGAGAGCATCGAGCACGGGCGTAGCCCGTGCGAAGATGCTCGTCTATATAAGAGGGAGGGGTATGTGTGTGAAGTTTGGGGTTTGTGTGTGAAGTTTGGTAATTAATTTAATTAAAATAATTTTCCCTCTTCAGTTTGGGGATGCTTTTTGTTAGTGAAGTTTGGGGTTTCAATATCTGAGAGAAAATCCTTGGATGTTCCGGCCTCCAACACTTGGCCGGAGTTTGTCTGTCGACTGTATCTTGTTCGTATGCACTTTGTAATGAAATTTTGTCTCCGGTGACAAATTCCTTGTCGCTTGAAGGGGTACAAGGCAGATGAACATGAAACCTTAATTTTGGCTGGAGCAGAGTAAGGTAGTGGCCGCTCCAGAGATTGGGTTGCTGAAGGTCTGATGTTGCTGGTAAGCATTTAGTGACATTTCACCTAATCCTTTTTGTTCGTAATTATTAGAATAACTCTTGTATTGGGCTCATGTATTGTTGACTCATTTATGCTTCTTCTTCTTTAGTCACACATCTTGTATAGGATTTGTTTCCTCTCTTTCTCTCCTATATATTTGTATACTCTCTTTGTATTTACATACTCAATCAATATACATAAGTTTCCGGTCATTTCTACATGGTATCAGAGGGAGGTTCCGCCTCTCGCGGTTTGCCAACGTCTGACCGCACTGTGTAAACTCTCTCCCGATCTTCCTCCCGCGGCTTGTTTCTCGCGGCCTGTTTTGTTTCTAGCCGTGCTTCCTTGCGGCCCGCTCTTTCAGTCCGCCTCCCTCTGCCCTTGTTTTCTCTCCGTGGATCCACCTTCACCCTTCCCCCCCTCCTGCTTTTATAGCCTTTCCTCTCTCCGTGGGACCACCTTCTTCCTGTCCGCTGCGGCCTCTCTCCTAGTCGCGACCTCTCTTCTGTCCGCCGCGGTCTCTCTTCTGTCCACCGTGGCCTTTCTTCTCGCCGCGGCCTCCTTCTCTGTTCGCTGCTTAGATCTGCCTGACCGTGCGGGCTGTCTCCTTCTGGCCTGCATCTTGGTCGCGATCTCCTGCCTTCTCCTGGTCGCGCGACTTGTCTCAGTCCGACGCGACTTGTCTCAGTCCGGCGCGACTTGTCTCAGTCCGGCGCGGCCTATCTCAGTCCGGTGCATACGATCTGCCTGACCATGCGAGCTGTCTCCTTCCCGCTTGCATCTTGGTCGCGATCTTCTACCGTCTCCTGGTCGCCCGACTTGTCTCAGTCCAGTGCGGCTTGTCTAAGTCCGCCCGGCTTTTCTTTATCCGCGGCCTTCTTCCCTAGTCGTCCAAGGGTTGCGGCCTGTCTCCATGACTTCCTCTGGTACTTCTCCCAGCTCAGCGGCCAGCCCGCCCCCTGTCCATCCGGCATGTCCTCCTGACCGCTCGGCCTGTTCTTTCGACCTCCGTGACGAGCTCCGGATCACTACTATCTCTCTTTCTGGCAAGAAGAACTTTATGTAACATCCCATTTCCAACTAGACCCCTAAGAGTGGTTTTGGTCATGACTATGTCATGACAAAACCCTAGGAAGCCAGAAATGGGCCAAGAGATAGGGGACAAAATGTGGAAGATCATCATGGTCTGCAAATAGTAGAACTCTGAGCAATGGTTAAGGAAGACCATGGGCTACACCTTGACATCAAGACCCTACCACAACACCCCCTAATACCTTGGGAGGCCCATTAGAGCCATAAGGACCCATTAGGGTCAACCAAAGAGGCTCAGTTGACCAAGGTCAACCCTAGCCCTAAATGGGTCAAACTAGCCTGCTTAGGGTCAATTGACCTGCTCCTATCCTAGAGGATCCCACCTATGCCCTCCTAATCCTAAAGTGAGGTCAAAGGGTCACCAAGGACCCATAGGGGTCAACCCAATTGGTCATGTTGACCCAAGTCAACTCTAGCCCTAATCTGGTCAAAGTACCCTTACTAAGGGTATGTGACCTCCAAAGTGCAGGGTAACCCTACATAACCCTACCTAGACCTTAGGGGAAGCCAATGGGTCACCAAGGACCCATAGGGGTCAACCCAATTGGTCATGTTGACCCAAGTCAACTCTAGCCCTAAAATGGTCAAAGTGTTCTTGCCAAGGGACATGTGACCACCAAGATACTCAACCAACCCTATTCAAGTAATCCTAGACCTTAAGGGAGTCCAATGGGCCACTAAAAACCCAATGGGGTCAGCCCAGATGGTCAAATTGGCCCAGGTCAACCCTCATTTAGGTCAAGTCAAACCTAGCCCAAAAGGGCTAACCCAAGCCACTTCCTACTTAGGCTAACCTCATTTCCATGACCATCATAACCAAGTGGGCTGCATTTAGCTTGTGAGGTTGACCAGTCAACCAGAGGTGACTAGGAGAGAGAAAGGAGCTCCCTCCATGTTAATGGAGGAGAGAGAAGATGGGGAAGAGGAAGGGGAGAGTGGAAAACCGGCCAAGGGAGGCTAACAGCCACCATTCATGGCTGCAATCAACTCCTCTAGGGAAGAGGAGTTGATTCCAGCCGTTTCCCGGCCACCAAGGGGTGGATTCAGCCCCCCTCCACTCTACCCGAGCCACACCATTAATGGTGTTGATGGCCATTGAAGAACCAGCCACCCCCCTTCCCCAATTGCCATTTAAACTCCATCAGTGGGCCAAGGGGAATATTTTCGAGCGTTTACCTGGAGGAGACGAGCCATCCCACTATACTGTTGCAGAAGCCGAGCGCCGCCGCCGTCGTCAATGGCATCCCGCCGCTCTTCTCGCATCCAGGCCGCCAGGAAGGTCCTCCCCCTCTCATTAACTCTCGGGTAGATCATAGGACTTCTTAGGCTTAAGATTCGGGCTCAATTGAGCCCGATCAAATCCGGCATTTTCATGGCTTTCGGCATGAAAAATTTCTTGCTATAGCCGCCGGAAAACGCCTCTCCGGCGGCAGAGCCGCCGCCTGGCGATAGCCCCCACCTCAACGGAGGTGGTGGTGGCGGTGGCCGGCCGGGGAAGGGGCTGGATGGCCGGCGGCAGCTGCTTGAAGTCGGCCCAGGAAGAACGCATCCTGGCCGTCGGCTCAACGAAGAAGATGAGCGGATTCCGTTCATTCTGCGCCAAGATTCGTGCTGCATCAGGAAATAAACTATAGGAAATTATTTCTGGATTATTTCATTTCTGTCACACATTATACACTAAATGGTTTTAATTTTTAAAACTACTTAGGTTCTTCTGGTGGAAAAACGTTCAACACAAAGGTTGTAGCCCTCTGAGTCTATTTTATTTTAAAATTTGTTTGAACCCATTTGGGTGCATGGTCTGACCAGGGCACCCATTTTGGTGGGACATACCCTTAGGGCTAGGCAGTCATTAAACTGAGTGCCCACACTTCATCCCTAGCCCAAATCAGTTGAAATTTTGGCAGGGAGCCTAACCTAGCTATACATAGGGCCTGCCCAAAGCTCAGAATTTTTGGACACAATGTTCCTAAAGATTTTGACTTTATTTAATAAAGCTAGGGTAAATTAATTAAGCAGTCAAATGACCCCCAAACCCTCCCAAATTTTGGTGAGTGGTCCCTGGACTCATGATAGGTATCTGTATAAAGTTTCACCTAATTTGGATGTGTTTTGATTAGGTATTGACCCAACCCTAACTTTACCTTATCAAGGGTATTTTGGTCAAAAAGTGCACTTTTGCTTTTGAGTGACCAAATCACCTCAACAGAGGCTGAAATTTAGGCCACTGACTTGTTATAGCACTTAGCACCTCCCCATGGAATGTGGGGTAGTGTGGAATTGATTTGCCCTAAGTTCCTAGGCCAAACCCTAAGAAGGGACCTTTGAGCCTTGTGAAGGGCATGAACCCTAAACACCTTGGATGAACATCACATTTTGCAAGGAGGTTCCTAGGATATATAAAACCCTCTCTTAGAAATATTAACTAATTTTGAAAAGGGTAGAGTCCCCTAAACTCTAACCCTAGCTTAGGACCTAAAACTTGTAGTGTGGGTTTAGGTTAGCTAAACATCTTGAAACTTAACCAAATTTGGGTAGTGAGGGAATAAGGATATGTTGAGCCTCTGGTAATTTACTTGGGGAGTTTTGATCAATATTTGTAGCACTTCATTTGTAACCAATAGGATTGCCCTAATTAATAATTTGGCTATTGTGGTCTCACTGCCCATTGAAAGGGCTGAAACATTGGCATAAGTAGTTTTAGACTATACTAATCATGTATGAATTTTGATAGAATTTTTGGATATCTAGTTAGGGCATCTACTTCACAAGTGTTTTATTTTGGTTACATACTAAATAATTCTTGCAAGAGCCCATTATTTATTGAAAAATTATGAAACTTGATACATAGTGTTTCTAGCTCAATATTATCATGTGAAAATTTTTGTGGAAATTTTTGATGGTTCATTAGTATACTTTGTCCATTAACCCAAAAACCTGAAATTTCATGAGAAAGTCAAGTATAGCCCTATTTTTAAATGATAAATTATGAAACTTTTTCTAGGATATTTGTAGGCCATCATAATCATCCCTGAATTTTCTCTGAATTTTTGGAGGTATTATTGCTGTAAAATCTTTTAAAATGACTTTTTATGAGATATCTTGGAAATTATATTTAGGGGCCTACACCTTGCTAAAAAATTTGAAGACTTAGGCTCTAGGGTTGTTTATGCATTTTATAATTACCATAAATTTATTGGAACATTATCTTGTCTGAAATTGCTACTTCATGTTCAAACTTGGGCTTTTTGGATACTAGAATAAATAAATTAATTATCAGACCAATTAGGAAAATTATGGATTTCTGAATTTATGCTTAAAATGTCATTTTAGCCCTCTAATAATTATCATAGGAGTACTGGATGAGTATTTCATGTACTTCCTTTTTACGGGTCATGTAGCTTAAGTGGTCTGCATATAGCAAAACTGCAGGAAATCATTTTGGATATGAATTAGAGCACGTGTGATGGGTATTGATGGTTTGCTGGAAGGATAAGTAGAATGGGTTGCATCTATGGAAGATGAGTGAGTAGAGTGTGGTTCTGTCTAGAGTTTAGAGGCGTTCGGGTCCGACGAAAGATCGTCCTACCCAAGGAGAGTTGGGGTCAAATCACCCTAGGAGTAGCATATCGGAACATGAGAAAGTAATGGGTAAGGGAATCAACCAATAACAAAATAAGTATCTTGCGAAAGGGAACGCTGGGCGTAATCCCAACACAGTTCCTAGTGCCCCTTGAGAGCCCTTCACAGGGAATACCGGGGGCAGTCCTGGGTTAACGTAAACTGTTTTAACAAGCTGAAAAGAGTAACTTAGTAATTAGGGTTGCACATTTCACAAACACTGATGACACTGGATGTTAGCTGGGAGCTTCGGCTCGGATGGTTAAAAGACGGACTTTGGGTCCGGGGAGCTTCGGCTCGATTGTTTGAGACGGACGTGTTGGTCCGGGGAGCTTCGGCTCGGTTCTTGATTACGCTAATTTGCATGTGCATAAAAGGAAAGGAAACTAAGGTGGTGGGTCTTCGGTATTGGAGGGTCGATGCACCGACGCCAATACGTTGACTCGGCAAGTGTGGTTAGCACTTCGCCAACAGAAGTCTGGTGCGCCAGCCGGCAAGAGTACGCAGGAGTCCGCTTCGTGCACCAAGCGTTGAGGCGTACGATAGGTCTGACCGGTAGTGCTTTACTGTTTATAGGTGGGCGAGGCCCAACCCACCGCTTCCGTCTGCCACTACGGAGGTATCCTGGGAGGTTACGGCTCCAGAAAGGGGGAACTAAAGGTCTGTGTGCACAGAGTCGGGTGTGTGTGTTGCACTTGCATGATCCATCATACCCACTTGCATGTCATAGCATAATCGATTCTTTTAACCCTGACACTTAAAGTATAAGTGGAATGGGACGCTTATACTTTAGGACCTGCAAAACGACCCCTTGGTCTATAAGCTTGTGTGGGCAAGTTTATAAATTAAGGTTAATTTTGATATATATAGTTACTGTTGTTTGATAACCGACACCCCAACGTATAAATTGGTATGAGACTTTTTATACGATGGGAGCCTTGCAGAAGACCCCTTGGCTTATGTGTTTTCACATAAGTAAAGGTTACTTTTCATATTTCAGCTTATTGTCTTTACATGCTATAGAATTTGCTAGTATAGGACCGCTGTCATCTGCTTTTGATATTCTCCACCTTCAAGTCCTCCCCTTTCTTCCTCTCCGCTCGGTGCCTAGGAGCCGTAGGGGAAGGGGCGGGGGATGATAGGACTTAGTCTTTTAGACTAACGGTTTTCAAACCGCATCATTTAGGGGATCGTGGAGACCAGCATGGAGGAGCAGCCCCAGAGACCGGTGCGCTTGGAGGTGGGGCAGTCTAGCTCCGGGGTTCATACAGCCGGGACCGTGAGTCTCGACCTTGAGTAGTTTTTCTGCTTCCGCATGAGTGATTTTTGTAGTGAGGATATGATGTACCGGGCATAAGCCCGTATTTTGCTACTCTGATGTTTTATTCTGTGGACACTCCCTTCGTGGAGTTATATTTCTTATGACATGTGATTCTCTGTGGACTGTTAGTTTCCATTTACTTCATTATGCTACTTTACTGTGATCGAATTGGCCGGCAGAATCGGCGCTTTGTGGTGATGACCCTTCAGGTCGTGAAGGAGTCACCGCAAAACGACGGTTCTGGGCCTAAGACCCCGGTGTCGAGAGAAAAAAAAGGGGGGGGGGGGGGGGGTCTTACACTTTATTCCTTGGGTACATTCTGTTCGGCGGGTTCTCCAGGCTAAGGGCCTTCTCCCGCACCTTACTCAGGCACCTCCTTCTACACCTACGGATGATTGGCTTCATAATGACGGTCGTGTTCAGACTTGGATTCTGAACTCCTTGGATGGTGAGCCCTATCAAATGGCTATGTACCACGACACCGTCAAGGCTATGTGGGATGAGCTCCATTCCTTGTATTCTGGCCGCGATAGCCTCCAGCATCTTTATGACATCCTCTCTGATCTCTTCACTCTCGACACTGGCGGCACCTCAGATATGACCTCGTTTGTCGCTCGGGCTAAAACGCTTGCTGAATCCTGGATCCAGCACCAGCCGCCGACCACTGATCTTGCTGCTCAGCGGGCTCAGAAGGAAGCTGCTTGCATTGCCATCCTTATGGCTCGACTTCCTTCTCATCTTCACAGTCTTCGTGTTCAGGTCCTGGCCGCTCCTACTACGCCCTCTTTTTCGGATGTCTGATCCATGCTTCTCCGGGTCTCGCCTCCTCCAGATCCTCCAGCTCCTTCTCCACCGGCTCTCTTTCAGCATGCCCCTCCGCTCTTACCCTCTCCTCCCCCTTCTACTCGGGGGGGGGGGGGGGGGGGGGGGGGGGGGGGGGGGGGGGGGGGGGGGGGGGGGGGGTCGGGCTCGCGGGGCCGTGGCCGTGGCGGCCGTGGCCGGCCAAAGTGCTCCTTCTGCGGCAAGGATGGCCATCTTGAGGCGGCTTGTTACAAGAAACTCGGCTACCCCCCTCACCCGACGGCTTCTGCCGTTACTAACGCTCCTCCGGATCTCGAGACTGTCCGTCTTCAGTTCCAGCATCTCCAGGGGCTGCTCAACCCCCCATCGGCCTTCGTCGCCTCCGTCTCCCACACAGATACTGCTTGTCTCTCCCACAGCCCGGGTTGGATTATGGACTCTGGCGCTACTCATCACATAACTTCGCAACGGCCTGCCGAGTACTCGGGTTCTCCTTATCCGAAGTCCATCACCGTGGCCAATGGGGCGCTGGTTCCTGTCTCCGGCTCGGCCGATCTTTCTATCCACCCATCCCTCCTTCTTCGCTCGGCTCTTCATGTTCTGAGTTCCCCTTTTAACTTACTCTCTATTGGGCGTCTTACGAGTGACTTGGATTGTTCTGTTATATTCACTTCCTCTTCTTTTGTTATACAGGATCGGCGGACGCGGACTACCATTGGTAAAGGTCAACTGCGGAATGGGCTCTACCTTCTCGATGCCTCTCCGCTCGCTCTGTCTCCCGTCTCCTCCACTGCCTGGCATCGCCGCCTTGGTCATGCCCCTCTGCCAGTTCTCCAGCGGGCTCTTCCAGGCCTTTCTTTTACTTCTTTTCAGTGTGATTCATGTATTCTCGGCAAACAACCACGTTCTTCGTTTCCTTCGCATTGTACTCGGAGTGCGGCTCCTTTTGATCTTGTTCATTCGGATATTTGGGGACCATTTCGGATTCCTAGTATATGTGGTTATCGTTATTTTCTAACCTTTATTGATGATCATTCACGCACCACGTGGCTCTACTTACTTCGCGAACGCTCCGAGCTTCCCCGGGTGTTTCGGGCATTTGTCCTCGAGACCCGGACACAATTCCATACCACCCTCAAAACTCTCCGTACTGATAACGCTCGTGAGTACACCAGCCACGACTTTACCACCTTATGTACGGAATACGGGATTCTCCATCAAACCTCTTGTGCGTATACCCCGCAACAAAATGGGGTTGCCGAATGCAAGAACCGTCATTTATTGGATGTTGCCTGCTCCCTCATGATCCAAATGCATGTTCCTAAAGCCTACTGGAACTTTGCGGTCTCCACTGCCTGCTTTCTCATCAATCGCCTCCCTTCCTCTGTCCTCAATTATGCGACTCCCTTCAGCATATTGTTTCCCTCCACTCAGGCTTTCCCTCTCTCGCCCCGTATCTTCGGAAGCACCTGCTATGTCCACTGCCTCGGGCCCTCCTCCGATAAATTGGACCCCAGGGCGGCGAAACACATCTTTGTTGGCTACTCCCACACCCAGAAGGGCTATGTTTGTTACTCACCCGTTACCGGCAAGGTCACTGTCTCTGCGGACGTTACCTTCCGGGAAGACGAACCATTCTTTCCTGCTTCTCCCCCCCCCCCCCCCACCTCCTCTCTCGTCGTCCTTCCCTCGTCCCGTTATTCCTGCTACTCCACCACCACCCCCGCTCTCTCCTCCCCCCGCTCCTTCTACCATCAAACCGCCTGTTATCCGGGTCTACACTCATCGCCCTCCCTGTTCCGTTGCCCCTCTGCCGCCGACCTCTGCCATGGACACTTCGCGTCCCTCTGATCAGGTAACGCCCTCCACTGCCCATCCTCTGGAGGCCTACGTCTCTCTTCATCGCCTCTCTCCACCTCTGCACACCTTTGTTACTTCTCTTTCTTCGGTTTCTGTTCCTAACTCTGTACAGGAGGCGCTTCAACATCCGGGCTGGCGGGCAACCATGGAAGAGGAGATGTCTGCTCTCTGGGCTAACCAGACATGGTCTGTTGTCCCCCTCCCTCCGGGTCAGAAACCGGTCGGGTGCAAGTGGGTCTTTGTCATCAAACATGCTGCCGATGGGACGATCGACCGTCTGAAGGCTCGCCTTGTCGCTCGCGGCTTCACTCAACAATAGGGGCTCGACTATGAGGAAACCTTTTCTCTGGTCGCCAAGCTCAATACCGTTCGGGTCCTCCTCTCTGTCGTTGTTCATCGACGGTGGCCTCTCTTTCAGCTTGATGTTAAGAATGTTTTCTTAAATGGGGATCTCCAGGAAACGGTCTACATGCAACAACCGCCCGGGTTTGAGACCACGGGGGAGTCTCAGGTTTGCCGCCTTCGCAAGGCTCTGTATGGTCTCAAACAATCTCCACGGGCCTGGTTTGAGAAATTCAGTAAAGTACTTCGAGCTGTCGGCTTTAGCCGAAGCTCGGCTGACTTCTCGCTCTTCACTCGTCACCGACCATCAGGGACGGTCCTTCTATTAGTATATGTTGATGACATCATCATCACAGGAGATGACTCACAAGGGATACATGCAGTCAAAGCACATCTGAACTCGGTCTTTCAGACAAAGGACCTGGGGACTCTGCGATATTTTCTGGGTCTTGAGGTTGCCAGGCGACCGGACGGCCTTATTCTATCTCAACGGAAATACTGTACTGATCTTCTTCATGATGCTGGCCTCTTAAGGTGTAAGCCATTTGATACCCCCATGGATGTAAACCACAAGTTGTGTGCTCAGGCTTCTGACTCGGATCTTCTTCTCCAGAACCCTGAATATTATCGACGACTTGTTGGAAAGTGATCTATCTTATGTTACCCGACCAGATATTTCCTTTGCTGTTGGTCTTGTCAGTCGATACATACACTCTCCTCGCAAGTCTCATCTTCTGGCGGTTGAACGCATTCTGAGGTACTTAAAAATAGCCCCGGGTCAAGGACTTGTGTACCGGACTTCCTCGTCTGCTCCTACCTTAGTGGCATACTCTGATGCGGACTATGCGGGCTCTCTTGATGACCGGCGGTCTACTAGTGGTTTCTGCACATACTTTGGGGGACATTTGGTTACATGGAGAAGCAAGAAACAAGCGGTCGTTGCTCGCTCATCGGCTGAGGCAGAATACCGCGCAATGGCTTCTGTTGTATCCGAACTCACATGGCTTGAAAGTCTTCTCACTGATCTGGGTGTAAAATTACCTTCTCCTGCTCTACTTCTTTGTGATAGCCAAGCGGCTATACATATCGCCAAGAACCCAGTCTTCCATGAAAGAACGAAGCACATTGAAGTCGATTGTCACTTCGTTCGAGAGAAAGTTCAAATGAAGAAGCTCGATTTAAAGCATGTTCCAGGGACGGAACAAGTTGCAGATGTCCTCACAATTGCTCTTCCCAAAGCATCCTTCTATCAATGCTTGTCCAAGCTTGGTGCATACGATTTGTACGCTCCAGCTTGCGGGGGAGTGTTAGAATAACTCTTGTATTGGGCCCATGTATTGTTGGCCCATTTATGCTTCTTCTTCTTTAGTCCCACATCTTGTATAGGATTTGTTTCTCTCTTTCTCTCCTATATATTTGTATACTCTCTTTGTATTTACATACTCAATCAATATACATAAGTTTCCGGCCATTTCTACAGTAATCATAGTGCACTCTTGGCATCTAGCAAGAATGAGCTAAGAGGTATTCATAAATCTAAGTCTAAACAGTTAGGATGAGGCTACTCATGGTGCTCGCCGCTATTAAATAATTTCCCTGCTTATTTATTTGTGGAACAAAATCCAATGTATTACTTTTTCAGTTTTGTGCTTCATCTTAATTGTGGTTGCCTGATAAATTATCAGGGTGTAAAAGCTGTCATAGCTAAAAGCTTTGAGAGAATCCACCCAAGTCAACCTCCTCTTATGCAAAATGCATGCTTCAATTTAACATCCAAGCTGATTATTATAGTAACACTATTTTTATCAAAATGACAAGACTTCATGTTCATGTTTACTCTCTGAAGACCAAGGTCCAATGCATTGTCTCTAAAACTATGAATTCATTCAGAAATTACTTGCCTTGTCCTGCAAACACATATAATTTTATAATTTTCTATTGAATTTGATATAATTAGGTAAACCAGGAAAAATAGTTAATCTCCCTGCCGGAAAGGCATAAATATATGAATACATATGTGTGTATGTGCACGTGTGCTTGTGTGTAAGAATATGTAAACACATACATGGTTGTCAATGGCTCATCAGTTCTTCTTGTCGATCGTATTCTTCATACACAGTACTCATCAGTCATTCATTACTATCATCTATATATCTGAAGAAATGAGATCAATGCGGTCACTTGCATCGTATCGAAGGCTCAACGCTCGATTATGTTTCACAAATTCTAAATAATTCAAAATTATTGAGCACTTTTAACTTTTAAACGGTGTCGATAACAGACACTGCTTATCGTTCCATTTGGCGTCACTTTTATAGCTTCCACACTATATATGGACTCTCTTTAATTATCAAGCTAACTATTTTCGTGGTCGCGACGGTTGGAACTGGCTTATTTCGATCACAACGGTTTTTAACTCTTTAATTATCAAGCACTTTTAACTTTCGGATTGCTTTTAATCAAAATGAGTTGATAAAATGCTAACATATGTAGTTGATTTGAGTAATGTTTTGGAAATGATGGCTATTTTGTAAATAAATTTTCAAACCCTATGTCTACTGTCAGATCAATTAGAAGTATATAAATCACAAGAGTTCTTCTTAATTTGAACATTTCCGACGCAACAACATTCTTTTCTCATTTCATAGTAAAAGTATGCTGCGGGTTAGAGAAAGTAGAAGAAGAAAAAGTGGCATATCCTATTTATGTGAAAGATGCAAGTAAGATTTACATTAAAAATGTTCTTATAAATAAATTAAGATAAAACTACAAGGTTGTATGCCATCTTTCACTAGCTTTATACTCATCAAGTCCAATATAATCCACATTCGTCTTCCTCATCCTGCTAATTTGTATTCGCCCATTGGGATCTCCATTCGTCGTACAATATTTACTTTTGATGGAAAATATTCAACTTTCATTTTAAAAACTTGGGGGAAAATAGAGTGATTGACATTATAAAATAAGAAACCATTATGACTCAATAGAAATGAGACAAAGAAAAGAAAATTGAAGAGAAGTTTATAAACACCTCCGAAATTGTGCTAACTATTAGAATGAAGTTCTATTCGTTAGAAAGTAAGTGTCAATTAGTAAAACTAAGGTTTTGGGACTGTTCACAAACATTAAAGCCTAATTAATCTTCTTGTTAGTATAATTGTCCGTAAACTTAAAGTTAGTCGCAAACCGCTTGTTTGAAATTCCTCTCAAAAAGCTAAAAGTGCTCTTAAGTAGGATTTTTTATCTAGCATTCAATCATGAATACAAAAAGAATATGCCTATGTGAGGCTTACTAAAACATATAACAATTTTTGTTGAAGAAAATCCAGGGATAGTAAAACAAGAAGGCCAAAGAGAAGGAGACCAAACAACCAGCGCCAGCCAAAAGTATAAATTAATTCTTCCAGAGCTGTGTAACAGTGAGACATGTGATAACAGTCCGAGACACATCTATAAGGATGAGAAGTTTCAGCCACACCACTTGATAAAGAAAAAAACTAATGAAACTTGAGAATTGCAGACAAGAACAAAAAGGTTAGAATTGAGTTATATGTTCTAAATGTTTCCTATATAGAATTGACAGGGCATGGTGTAGGCAATGAAATAAAGGTAAACACCATCCTCAGTGATGATACTGGCATACATTTGTTGGGATATAACGCGGAAACTATCTCCTGGGCACAACTAAATATTTACAGGATGTACAAGAACATATAAATCTAAACAAACTCTGCAAGCATAAATTAATGTAACTGCAATAATAAACCATGAAGAAATGTACTGACGTCCGTTACAGAAAACACTGCGGAGGAGTCGGACTCGCTCGATCCGCGGGAGAGAGAATAATCTGAACTGCAATCCGCTAGCACAGCGGACGCACAAGGTTCGTTGAGAACCTTTGCCGTGGCGAGTGGAATTGGCTTATTTCGATCACGGCGGCATTCTTCCCTGTGCCATCAGGAACTTGATTAATTCACCATAAACACGCCTTTTAATCTCTCAGACTTCAACCATAGCTTCTACGAAAAATGAGTTATTCTCACAGGAAATAAGGCTTCGATTTATGATGTCAGTGCCACTCGAGGTCATAACTCATAGCACTTGAATGTTTCTTCAGTTCAGATTCAGAATTAATTCATTTCAAAATATAACTGTCCAGTTTTTTTCCCTGCGCTCTGCCTTTCCCATTGCCTGGAACTTTTGGATTGCTTTCAATCAAAATGAGTTGATAAAATGCTAACATATGTCGTTGATTTGAGTAATGTTTTGGAAATGATGGCTATTTTGTAAATAAATTTACAAACCCTATGTCTACTGTCAGATCAATTAGAAGTATATAAATCAATTTTGCATGCATGCATGCATGCAAGACTTCTTCTTAATTTGAACATTTCCGATGCAACAACATTCTTTTCTCATTTCATAGTAAAAGTATGCTGCGGGTTAGAGAAATTAGAAGAAGAAAGTGGCATATCTATTTATGTGAAAGATGCAAGTAAGATTTACACTAAAAATGTTCTTTTAAATAAACTAAGATAAAACTACAAGGTTGTATGTCATCTTTCACTAGCTTTATACTCATCATGTCCAATATAATCTACATTTGTCTTCCTCATCCTGCTAATTTGTATTCGCCCATTGGGATCTCCAATCGTCGTACAATATTTACGCTCGATAGAAAATATTCAACTTTCATTTTAAAAACTTGGGGGAAAATAGAGGGATTGACATTATAAGAAACCATTATGACTCGATAGAATTACAGGCAAGAACAAAAAGTTAGAATCGAGTTACATGTTCTAAATGTTTCCTATATAGAATTGAGAGGGAATGGTGTAGGCAATGAAATAAAGGTAAACACCATCCTCAGTAATGAAATACTGGCATACATTTCTGTCCAACAGATGGAGTAGTCTTTGAGAAAAGAAAGAAGAGTGATAACAAAGGCAAGAGTAGTTTAAATTCAAGGAAAAAAATTGAGTAAAAAAAAATTAAGTCGTTCAAAAAAAACTTGAAAAAGAATGTTTGGGCCCATTCCAAGAAATAGATCACAAACTCATTGAGCATCTAGTCAATACGAAATGTTGTTGATGGTATGACTACTACTTCAACAACCTCGTCAAGATAGGCCCAATATCATTACTACTCATATATTTTCATTCTTAGGTCATTTAGTTCATTCTAAATTCCTTCTTAGATCATTTTTTCTTAGTTCTTTCTTACTTCACTCTTAATTTTTTGGCATCGGCAAAGATAAGTAAATATATCCTTCTAAATCACAAATCCTAGATGACTGATTAGAGCAGAAGCATCGATCTACACAGTGTGGGCAAGGAAGTAACAAATACCTCAGACACTTGTATACATAGCTCGATGAGGAAGCTCTTTAGGCGGCCATTGAGCAAAAAGAAAAAAGGGGCATTCATGAAACAATACACTCATATTTGATCAAGTATCAAAGCATATGCATCATTTTAATTATACTCCGAAGATAAAAAGCTGATTTTCAAATGAGGCTAAAGAATATTCAATTTCCTGCCAATCATAAATATATTATATATTTTCAACAAATCAGTCAAAAACAAATAATACTAAAATTAGAGATCCAACCATATGATGCAGTTAAAAATTAACTGTGTCAATATAAACATCAGAAAAAAATACATGGAACATCTTTGGAAGCATGCCTCTTATTATTAGTAAGTCCAATAGTTACTTGGTAATTATTTGATTGTTTGTCATTTAATGATGTAATCATTGATGTTTAATGTTGTCAGTGTAATGTTGTTTGTAAATTTGTTACTAAAAAATTGTCATTTGAATTGCTCTCTAATATTGAAAATAACCAATTAGAGTTCTGTTCTTTGATTTTGGAGACAAGGTGTTCTCCTAATCTGAGCTAGTTCTCCAACATTCCTTTTGTTTGTAATTGCTGTGCACGCCTGCGATTTAAATGGCGAGGAGAAAATAGTGAGGTAACATTCTGTTAACGTTACGTCGAGAGCAACACGAGAAAAAATCACACCCTCTGGTACCAAGTAAAAAAACAACCCTTATTTTTTAACACTAAACTATTACAACAGTCATCCTTATATGCATTCAAGAGGGAGGCCACTAATCTCCACTAGAGATGTGGGGCTAAATAAGAGAATAGGAAAATATCCAGGGACTAGAGACTAAAAATCTAATTGAAGTTTTCTTAATGATATCAGAACCCATCCATCATATCAACTTATCCTGCCAATATTAATTAACAAGCAAAGACAAAGATTGTACTATACCCCAAATCCTAAACACGTAAAAAATTCAGCTGGTTTTACATGCAAGACCCATGCTAAAATAATACAATAGTTACAAATCTCCGGCATGAGAGCCTCACTGCCTTCTCATGAATAAAAAGCACAGGGTCCACAGCAGATTGCAAATTAAATAATAAGAGACAGGATTCTCGCATTTCTACTGGATACTACATAAAGCGTTGAGCTTA
The DNA here is from genome assembly GCA_039583875.1 of Platanthera guangdongensis. NCBI lineage: Eukaryota > Viridiplantae > Streptophyta > Magnoliopsida > Asparagales > Orchidaceae > Platanthera > Platanthera guangdongensis. Next base: position 11,836,989 of record CM077147.1, on the reverse strand, counting down.
CCTCAACAGAGAATAGACGCTACTTTCTTAGGACCTTGTGGTAGCCCAATTTTATGATTTATTTCTTCCAATTCTTCCATAATGTTGGGTTTAATGGCAGTACTGATGCGGCCACAAGAACAAAATTCTCCGCTTTTATGCTGCTCCAGCTCATCCGTATCCCTCACTGCAAAAATCAATTGAGAGTTGGATTCGTGCTTCTAGCCTTCTACTTCAATTGCATCTGAAGATTTGCATTCATTTTTTTCATGTGATTCAACTCCTGCTCCGTTTCTTCCAGTATTTGCCTCCAAATCACAGCTTTGTTGAAACATGTTCCTCATCTGCTGCTCTTTTTTTAAGCCTTCAGTTCTAAGCATTCTCGTTCAGGCACATCGCTTTCCTCTTTCATACTCTGCAGTTCCCTATCTAGATCGTGCCCACGCCTACTCTCCTTCACAACTTGCTTTCTCAGAGTCTGCAATTCCAGTTTAGAAACCTCCAGTTGCCTTGTCACTCCGATGAAGTCAGTATTAATTTTTTCCACAGGATTACCGGATTCATGGCTTCCTTCTCCTAGCAATGCCCTCCCAGAACTGCTGCTCAATCCGCCGAGACTCCCGTGGGGAGCGGAAATGGTAGACCGGTAATTAGCAGATCTTATGATGGGATCTCGAGGAGTGTCGGAACTGCTAAGATGAGACAATGAGCTGCAACATTCCAGTTGTGAAATGATATTCTTGGTTCCATTTTATTTTGGGGTATATCTTCTGGAGCAGCTGTCCGAGCCGGATTCTGATATAGCATCCATGCTGCTGGACTTGATGAAAAACATAAAGAATTCAAGTCATATAACTAACACTCGAGCTTTCATCAGATCCGAGAAGAAAGCCAAAAACTTGATGAGTAGTAAGTTCTAATTTATGTAGAATCAATACAACTTAATGTTGGAAGAAAATCATAAAGATTAAAGAAAATTATAAAGAAAATCATCCAGCCTAATTAATCTTCTTGTTGAATCAATATAACACCTCCTCCCCCTTCCTACTTCCCACCGCTCTTGTTTTTTCCCTTCTCTCCACTTCTAATCCTAGTTTTTTTCCAATTCTTCTAATGCTGAATTCAATATCAATGGAGCCCCCCGGAAATTCTGCAAAGCAGCTTCTGAAGCGAGGGTGCGATCTTCTAAAGTGTTTGATGAAAAACTTTGGGAATCTTAAGATCAATAAGAATTCAAGGCATATAACTAACACTCGAGCTTTCATCAGATCCGAGAAGAAAGCCAGAAACTTGATGAGTAGTACGTTCGAATTTATGTAGAATCAATACAACTTAATGTTGGAAGAAAATCATAAAGATTTAATTGTTATATTGAATTTATATATGCAGCCTCATAATTCAAATGTTGATAATAAATTTCACATTCCTTCTGAATCAATTAAAATAGGTAAATAGTATCATAAATAAAAATGCAGAACATGCCACAAAAAATATACTAATAATTATCTCTAATTCTTACCAAAGCATGAAAGCAAATATCAGAAGATTAGTTTGAACATATAAGACGGTTTCCATAAGCACTCTCATGACTCCTGCGAAGTTGCGTGCTCCGGCGGATGCCTCGTCGCAACAAACTCTTAAAGATTGACCTTGTCCTCAAGGTCAAGGGTCGAATATTTGTACAGGCCTCTAAGAATGGTGGTGGCCAATATAAGTTGAACAAAAGGAAGGTAGTGGTGGGAAGGAGAGAGGATGCATGTCAGAAAATGATTGAAGAGAGGCGGGTGCAGTAATGGGTGAAAGTGGAAGGGAGGAAAAGGACACCATGAGGGGGGATGGCGTTAGCCAATAGGGAAAGGGCAGGTGCAAGGAATTAAAAAGTGAAATATTAATATAGCTTCCCATCTTTTAGCATACGAATTCGCATGTAAATAAGGATTCGGATATTAATATTAGTGTCAGCGATAGACTTGGGACTTCTATGTTTCTCCACGGATCAGTTGGTGATGAGAGCGTTGCTGAGAGCCTCTCATCTAGGAAGTTGTGTTCGATCCCGGGCCTCAACAACCTGCCGCACGTGCTGACTCCATGGCAGAGAGCTGATTGGGGTGTACGGTCCGAGGAACTGATGAAAGTTTTGGTGCGACGCCAAGGTGGGCCCCCTGATGGGACTCCAACAAGCGTGACGACCTGTCCTGCATCAACTCTCCACCCTGCTTTGGAACTTAGGATCAAGGGCATAAAAAGACCACCACTCTTACGAGTGCGTGCGAGGAATTCACCATCCTCTTCGAACAAAAATATACAAGCAAGTGAAAGGGAATGTGGCAAGGGTTTTTAGGTCTTCTGATCCTCAATAGAGTTTGCTTGTCTCCCATATGTGGGAATGTGGCGTGACGACCTATCATGCATCAAATCTCCACCCTGCTTTGGAACTTAGGAGCAAGGGCATAAAAAGACCACCACTCTTACGAGTGGGTGCGAGGAATTCACCATCCTCTTCGAACAAAAATATACAAGCAAGTGAAAGGGAATGTGGCAAGGGTTTTTAGGTCTTTTGATCCTCAATAGAGTTTGCTTGTCTCCCATATGTGGGAATTGGAGTGGGTTTTGTGTGTGCGTGCATGGGGGGGGGGGGGGGGGGGGGGGGGGGGGGTCTTCTTCGAGAAAACAAGTGGCATATAGTGGCATGCATAGAGGTACCCCATGTATCTTCATCATCCTTAAAGGGCTAATGTCATTTCCCCTTTCTTGATGTTACTTTACATGTTCAAGTTCTATTTCTTTACACACAAATCTTTCTTATTTTATGATAGGGTGGGGGGAAAATGATGCCTGCCTTGAAGATGGAAAAGGGACGGAGAGTTTATTAATTTTCCATTTTTTCATGTTTCTCATGCATTTTTTACACAGGAGAATTTGCAGCCCAGCACATTTATTGAGATTTTGCATCCATATAAACTCTATCAAATGTACAAGAAGTCTAATAAGGCTACACAAATAAAATTTATAAATCAGCTACATTATAAAGAACATAACTGATTTTACTAGAGTTTAACATATTCAAGCATAAATATTATTAATCATAAAGCATAATGTTGAGCTTACCTCAAGAGAGAATGGACGGTACTTTCTTAGGACCTTGTGGTAGCCCAATTTTATGATTTATTTCTTCCAATTCTTCCATAATGTTGGGTTTAATGGCAGTACTGATGCGGCCACAAGAACAAAATTCCCTGCTTTTTTGCTGCTCCAGCTCCTCCGTATCCCCAACTGCAAAAATTAATTGAGAGTTGGATTCGTGCTTCTAGCCTTCTACTTCAATTGCAACTGAAGATTTGCATTCATTTTTTCATGTGATTGTCCTGCTCTGTTTCTTCCAGTATTGACGATTTGCCTCCAAATCACAGCTTTGTTGAAACATGCTCCTCATCTGCTGCTCTTTTTTAAGCCTTCAGTTCTAAGCATCTAGTTGACTGCGACAACGCCGACAAAAAGAACTGCAGCTGTCGTGACGGCTTCCTTAACCGTGCCTTTGACTTCATTCAAAAAAACGAAATTACATTTGAAACCGTGTATCCATATAAGAAAAAAGAAGAAAATGCGTCGTCAAGGTATAATTAATTTTAATTTCAAAAGATGCATTATTGCTTTCATCAAATATATTATTTTAAAAATCATGGCATACTTTGGTCGTTTGTACAAATAGGACAATAACTCATTGTTGTTCATTGATGGTTATAAAAAGGTTCAAGAAAATGAGAATTCTCTACTTAAAGCGGTAGCAAATCAGCCTATATCTGTCGCTATCGACTCGAACTGTCTTCCGTTCCAGTCCTACAACAGAGTATATCAAATAATCTCATAATTCACTTTTATTGGTTGATTAAAATTTCCTCGCCAGAACTCCGTTAAAACCATCTTTTTTGTTTCTTTTGCAGGGAGTGTACCTCGTAAATTGCGGTACAAAGCTAAATCAAGCAGTGATGGTGGTGAGATACGGGCAGACGTTGGATAGTACCAAATACTGGATTTAGAGGAACTCGTGGGGGCCGAAGTTGGGGGAGGGCGGTTACATGAGGATGCTCCGTGACGTCTCCAATACAGAGGGATTGTGTGGAATAACAAAGAAGGCGTACTTTGTTATTCCACACAATCTCCCTGTATTGAAGACGTCATGGAGTATCCTCATGTAGCCGCCCTACCCCAACTTCGGTCAGCACGAGTTTCTCAAAATCCAGTACTTGATACTATCCAACGTCTGTCCGTATCTCACCACCGTCACTGCATGATTCAGCTTTGTACCGCAATTTACGATGTACACTCCCTGCGAAAGAAACAAAAAAGATGATTTTAACGGAGTTCTGCTGAGAGAATTTTAATCAACCAATAAAAGTAAATTATGAGATTATTTGATATACTTCGTTGTAGGACCGGAACGGAAGATAATTCGAGTCGATGACGGCGGATACAGACTGATTTGCTAGCTCTTTAAGTAGAGAATCCTCATTTTCTAGAACTTTTTATAACCATCAATAAACAACAATGAGATATGGACGTCCGATTTGAACAAATAACCAGAGTATGTAATGATTTTTAAAAGAATATATTTGATGAACGCAATAATTCATTTTTTTGAAATTAGAATTAATTATACTTTGAGAGCGCATTCTCTTTCTTTTATCTTATATGGATACACGGCTTCAAATGTAATTCCATTTTTCTGGATGAAGTCAATGGCACGGTTAAGAAAGCCGCCACGACATCTGCAGTTCTTGTCGGCGTTGTCGCAGTCAACTAAATGTTGCACTGACAAAATAATCAACTTTTTTGTCCTAATTTGATAGATTCCCACCATCGCTGTCATCGTCGAGAACACCCAGTAGCACCCTGGATATGTTTGTATAGAAAATGTGCAATTGATGAAATTTTCAAAAAAAAAGTAAGATAAGAAAATATAAGAAATATCGTACCGTTAACCACACTGCACCATGCTAGCTTCAAATAACCATCTATTGTTGGCTAGCTTCCGCCACTTCTCGTTGTTTTGCCTTCTTTCAAACTTCAACAAACTCACAACACTTAACTCGTTCCTGCTTCAACAAACACGCAAAGATTAAGATGATTAACTATAAGTTGTTTGTCTATAGTTTTTCCAAGGTTGCTTAATTGATTAACTATATTAGTGAGTCTGACATGGACATCAACAACCTCCATCTTTATGTTGTTAAACTGTCGGAATAAAGTTTGGACTTTAATAGAAACTACCTTTTTAGTTCCTTTAAATTTTTGTTCCAAGTCTTGTCAAGCCTCGTTAGCAGTTTTAGAATATGGGGTTTGTAATTGCTTGACGCAATAGAAGCAGAGCTTGAACATTTTTCAGTAATTGTTCTCGACTGAGTTTTAGTTCCTTTCCACCTTTGCGTAGTGTTGGCAGACCTTCATTAATCATTGACACAAGACCTTAATTCTCTCCTGCGAGCCAAACAACAAAGGAAAAAAGAACAGGGGATTGACTCAAGGGCTCGGCGTGGAGGTCCCACCACATATCCGGAAGATCTTAAAGTGTTTCCCCTCCCTAGCCAAATGTCGAGCTAAGGATATCTCAGAAAGCACTAGAAGACCGGGGCACAAGAAAGTCGTGTCTTCTGAGATACTCTCTTGGGTCTATTTATAGTTTTCTGAAATCAGCCTGCAAATAGTCAACCTCCGCTGTTTTGAACCGCTATGTGCTGCCAAAAGTGGTCTGCCAACAGCGTGACGTCTTTGTTCTAGAAGGCTATTTGCACCCCCTACAAGGGCGCCCAGGTATTTTTGCCTCTGGGCCCCACTGGGCAGGTTCTAAGGATCCGGGGGTCGGCTCGCCGCTCTAATGGGCGGACGCGACCTGATTCCCGCAGCTCGCCTTCCATCCTTAGGCGAGCGCGAGCCGGGCCGCGGTGGCCCGCCCACCCTAGTCGGAGGCGGGCTGGCGACGAAGTCACCGCGGTGGGCGCGGGTTGGATGAGCTGGCTCACGCAGCTCGCCCGCCCGGCTTTGGCGAAAGCGCGCTGACCGTCCGGGTTCGCCCGCCTGTTGTTTTGTCGTGGGTCGGTTGCTCCGACACGCTCGCCTGGCCTGCTGGACCCACTCGACGAACACGGGGTTGTACACAATCCCGGCTCTTTTTGGCTTTGCAAAGCTCGGAAAGAATCATCCAACCCCACGTGTTCTGTGAGTGTTTTGCTAAGGTGGAGAGAATCTTTTGGTGGGTCCCACCAGTATCACAATACGCTATAAATATATCACCGGTCCTTCGGGTGAAATCCTGCCTTCCTTTAACCCCCCTTGTGAACTGTAGCTGGACAATGCTTGTGTCTGAAGAGATGCGAGCGCGCCTAGCGGCCGCGATGGAGGGGACAAGGGAGCAAGTTCTTGACGGCGCCACATGGTTGGCTCGCGGATCGCCCGGCCCCCTCCTTAGGCCGAAGAAAGGGAAGATCGTCAGGCGGTCTCCTGCGAATGACCTCCCAGTGTCCAGCTCGGCGGCCGGTGCCGAGGTCGCCCATGAGGTATGTGAACCTTCTGTCTAATTTGTTATTCTGCCTCTGATTCCCTTTTCAGCAGGAGACGCCTCGCCAAGATGGAGGCGATGGAGGGGAGCAGGGTCATTCCTTCCAATTATAACCAAACGGGCCGCCAGCCCTTCGACCCAGGGGCAGGCAAAGGGTCAGGGGGTCGTGATACTTCTAAGGCGCTGGGCTGGTTGTAGTTGGATGGGAGCAAACAACTGGCATTTGTGGCACTTCTTCGCGAACTCTGCAGCGTCGTGGCCCAGGGTAGGCCAGTAGTACCCTTGCCTGACAATCCTTCCTTTCAGGGTCCAACTCCCGGAGTGACTCCTACACTTCCCGGAGTGGACTTATTCTAAGATCATCTGAACCTCCCTCTCGGCTACGCAACGTACCAGCATCCCCGAGAGAGTCTTTCGGTACAACTGCCCATCGTGGATGAGATAGTACGCGGACTTGTATTTGAACTTCTTTTTGTCTATCCCCTCTGGATACTCCCATGTGGAAAGGAATGTTATGAAAGGGTCCATCCACAAGGGGTGTTGATCCACATCCATCAGCTCTCCTTCTTGGATGGAAGGGCGGAATAGGTCGGTGATGGTACCCCCTACCCGGGGACCCTGCTTTGCTAGTTGATCAACCTGCTCGTTCTCCTCCCTGGGCATGTGTCGGATGGAGAAGGTCGGGAACATGTTGATGACCGCCTTCACCTTTGATAAGTAAAACTAGATGGTGGACTCCGTCGGCTCAAACTCCATGTTGATCTGGGAAGTCGCCACCAGTCAGTGAGGACCTCCACGTCAAGTACTCCCAATTCCATGGCCAGGCTCAGCCCTGCGATTACCGTCTTTTACTCAGCCTGATTGTTAGTAATAGAAAAATGGATAACTATTGTTTGTTATATCTTTTTTCCTTGGGGGCTTTCCAAGTTCACCCCCAACCCCGAGGAATGCTTACCTGAGGCACCATCCACCATTACCTTTCAGGGAGCTGGGCGGGTGAGTCCTGCCTCCGCCACCTCGACCACGTAGTCAGCCAGAAAGTCAGTCATTGCTTGGGCCTTGATCGAGAGGCGGGGGGACAAAGGAGATATCGAACTCACTCAGCTCTACCGACCACTTGGCTAACCTGTCCGAATGATCCACCCCCTCGAAGATGTTGAGGAGAGGGTGATCAGTCACCACTCGGATTGAGTGTGCCTGGAAGTAAGGTCGGAGCCTCCGAGCCGAGATGACTAGAGTGAAGGTCAGCTCCCTAAGATGGGATAATAGAGCTTTGCCTTACTCAGAACCCGACTCACATAGTATATGGGGAGCTGCTACTTCCCCTCTTCTCGAACCAGGATGGAGCTCAAGGCCTCTGCACCGACCCAAAAATACAAAGACAGGTCCCCCCCCTCCTTCGGCCCTTGGAGCAGGGGGGCCTGAGTCAACTGCCTCTTCAAGGCCTGGAACGTGTTCTCGCATTCCCCAGTCCACTCGAACTTCTTGCCTCCCCTCAATGCTTTGAAGAAGGGAGAGCATTTCTTCCCAACCCGGGAAAGGAACCTGCTCAACCCTGTCAGCTTCCATGTCAACCGTTGCACCTCTTTAGCATTCTGAGGCGATCCCAGCTCCATGATCGCTCGGACCTTGTCAGGATTTGGCTCAACCCCTGCGGGGGTAAGGAGATGGCCCAAAAACTTTCTCATGCTAGCCCCAAAAACACATTTCAGGGGGTTCAGCCGCATCTTTTACTTGCACAAGGTGGTGAAGGTCTCCTTCAGGTCCTGGAGGTGAGAGTCCACGTCTCGACTCTTGATCATAAGGTCATCTACATACACCTCCAGGTTCTTCCCATTCTGCTCTTGGAAGATACTGTACATCATCTTATGGTACGTCGTCACTGCATTCTCAGCCCAAATGGCATCATTTTGTAACAGTAGCACTCATCCTCTGTGACGAATGAGACATCTTTTATGTCGGAGGGTGCATCCTGATTTGGTGGTAACCTGAAAATGCATCTAAAAAGCTCATTACAAAAAAACCGACGGCTAAGTCAACCAGCACGTTGATCCGAGTCAAGGGATAACAGACCTTAGGGCATGACTTATTAAGTAAAGAAAAATCGACACACATATGTCATCGGCCGTCTCCGTTTTTAACAATAACTACATTGGAGACCCAGTCGGGGTATTGTATTTAGGATACAAAACCGGCTTTGAGAAATTTGGCTACCTCCTCCCTGAAGGGTTCAGCCAGCTTGTCTGCAACGGACCTCTTCTTCTACTCGACAGGGCGGGCATCCGGGTCCAGGTTGAGGCGGTGGTAGCCAACATCCACATCGATCCATGACATCTCTGCCGCGCTCCATGCGAATACGTCCACGTTTTTCTGGATGCATTCCAGCATCCTGCCCTGGGCCTCCGTGGTCAGCCCCCCGCTGATTAGAACATTCTCCACTCTGCCCCCCGGGTGAGAACTTTCATCTCCACGACCTATTCTACAGCCTCCAGCCTGGACTGCTCCTCTCATTCTCCAACGTCCCTCTCTCCCGGGACAGGGACCTCCTCGGCCTCTTCCACAGCCATTGCCTCGGTCGGCTCCTCCCGGACTCCTGCCACCTCCACCTGGGTGCAGCTCTCCTCCACTTCCATCTGTTCTCCATCGACCTCCTGCTCCGCCTCCTCCATCCTCTGCTCCATCTCCTCGGCTCCCTCCTGCCAAGAGATGGAGTTCATGGCGGTGATATAGCACTCTCTTGCCAGACACCGGACCCGGACCTGAATCCCCACAGCGCTGAACTTTAAGCATTGATGGAAGGATGATGGGATGGAGCGTAAGGCGCTGATGAGGAGCCGTCCGAAGATGGCGCTGTAGCTGTTGGGGGCGTCCACGATGACAAACTTGCAGTTTCGGGACTGCGCTCCGAGAGTAACATGGAGGCCCACTACTCCTTCCACTACCTCTCCCTGGAAAATCCAAACATAGGTCTATCCGAGGCCAGCACCCTCTTAGCCTCCACCTTCATCGCGTCAAACGCCTTCTAAAATATGACGTTGACAGAGCTCCCGTTGGCGATGAGGATTTGGGAGACGGTGAAGTTCTCGATGGTCGTCTGGATGACAAGAGCGTCGCAAAAGGGATCCTCATGATCCGGCATGTCACTTCTGGAGAAGGTGATCCTCTCCACATGGGTGGGGTCTGGAATGTGGAGTCAACGCTCCTTCGGTACATGGCGTGGAGACTCGCCTTCCGGGAAGCCTCAATCCCCCCCATGGATCACTCTGATCCCTCCCCGGGTTCCAACGTCTGTCCGGTCTTCGCACATATCCTCCTCCGTCCGAAGCAGGACCTCCTCAATATGCACTTCCTGACAATCACGTTGTTGTTGTCGCTCCCTGTTTCCTCTCATCTCGAGGAACTCTGAGCACGTGGTTGTAGCATGTCCTTCCTCTTGATGGAAGTCGCAGTAGGGAAACTCCACCCGGGCTTCCCTTCTCCTCCTCCGTGCAGCCCTCCTCCTCTCGCTCAGGGCTATAGTCATACCCTGATTTTGAACGGGGAGGGGAGGTCTCTGACCCTGCCTCCAACCCGGAAGATGAAACTGACCCTGGCCCCCTTGGCGGTTGTCTCCTCCATGGAAACCTCTCTGCGACACCGAGTCCTGCCACTCTGGCCTCCAACTTAGCAGATGGTTCGGCTCCAGGCGCCTCGATCTGGACTGTTGTTGCTGTTGTTGTTCCGTCTCTGGGGTTCAGCACTCCTCTCCTCCCGGCCGCTGCCACCTCTTGGCTCCTCTTCGTGACCCGCCTGGCCAGCTTCCAGGAAAACTCCGGATTCGACGCCTCCCTGTTGACTTCTCTTGTCGCCCCCTCCATCAGTTCCTCATAGGAGAGGGGCGTCACCCTCTTCAACTTCATCCTGAAAAAACCCTATTGCAGCCTCAGGGTAAAGTTCATCATGAGGGTGTGCCCTGACATCTCTTGAAAATAGGTGACCTCCTGAAACCGGTCGACGTAACTCCCCAAGTTCTCGTTCACCCCCTGCTTGATGTGGAACAGGGACTCCGACTCCTTCCTCTTCTTGGAGGTGGTGAGTCGCAACATGAACCCCTCGCGCAAGTCCTCGAAGCAGTAGATGGAACTGGCCGGCAGCTGGTGGAACCACTCTCTCGACTTCTCCTTGAGGGTGATGGCAAAGAGCCTGCACTTGAATCCATCCGACATTTGTCGGATCGAGATCACGTCCTAAAACCACTGACATGCTGGACCGGGTCTCCCTTTCCGGTGTAGTACGACATCTTTGGCTCCCTGAACCCCTCTGGAACTAGGGCGAAAGAAACGAACTCGCTGAAGGGGCTGTCTCCCCCTGCTGGGCGAGCCGGAGGGTCTCGCACCCCCATTTCACCGAACCGGCCCCGCTCGTCGTGCCCGGGAAGAGCACATGCACGGGGAGCTCGCATCCTCTCCCCTCCTCTGCAACTTCCTTCCCGGCTCGCCTGCCGGAAGCGTCTGGGCGACGCCCAGAGTCGGGGCGACAATGACTGGAACCGCTAGAGTCGAGCACTCGGCTCGCGAGCCGAGTGCGAACCTGACGAGTTCGAGCACCTCATGCCTGAAGTCTTCGAACATCCCCACCGTGGCGAGAGGGGGAGGGGGTAGCGAGCCGGACCTGTCCGAGCCTTGCCCTGATCCTCCAGTCATCGAGCGTGCCGAAGATTTTCTGTGTTGACCACTATCCACGCTCACCGCACCAAAAATGTTGAAACCGAGACTTCGGTCTCTGTGAAGTTCACCCTTGGGGAAGAGGTGATCGCACACTTACTTCTCTCCTGCGAGCCAAACAACAAAGGAAAAAAGAACAGGGGACTAACCCAAGGGCTCGACGTAGAGTGTTTCCCCTCCCTAGCCAAATGTCGAGCTAAGGATATCTCAGAAAGCGCTAGAAGACCAGGGCATAAGAAAGTCGTGCCTTCTAAGATACCCCCTTGGGTCTATTTATAATTTTCTGGAATCGGCCTGCAAATAGCCAACCTCCGCTGTTTTGAACCGCTATGTGCAGCCAAAAGTAGCCTGCCAACAGCGTGACTCCGCTGTTCTAGTAGGCTTCATTCACCGCCTGCATGATGTGGAACAGGGACTCCGACTCCTTCCTCTTCTTGAAGGTGGTGAGTTTCAACATGAACCCCCCGCGCAGGTCCTCGAAGCAGTAGATGGAGCTGGCCGGCAGCTGGTGGAACCACTCTCGTCTTCTTATTGAGGGTGATGGCGAAGAGTCTGCACTTGAATCCATCCGACATCTGTCGGATCGAGACCACGTCCTTAAACCCCTGGACGTGCTGGACCGGGTCTCCCTTCCCGGTGTAGTACGACATCTTCGGCTCCCAGAACCCCTCTGGAACTGGGGCAGAAGAAACGAACTCGTTGAAGGGGCTGCCTCCCCCTGCTGGGCGAGCCGGAGGCACTGAACCGGACCCGCTCGTCGATCCCGGGAAGAGCACCCGCCCGGGGAGCTCGCATTCTCTCCCCTCCTCTGCAACTTCCTTCCCGGCTCGCCTGACGGGAGCGTCCTCGCCCAAAGTCGGGGCGGCAATGACTGGAACCGCTGGAGTCGAACACTCGGCTCGCGAGCCGAGTGCAGACCTGACGAGTTCGAGCCCCTCATGCCTGAAGTCTTCGAACATCCCCACCGTGGCGAGAGGGGGAGGGGGTAGCGAGTCGGACCTGTCCGAGCCTTGCCCTGATCCTCCAGTCATCGAGTGTGCCGAAGATTTTCTGTGTTGACCACTATCCACACTCACCGCACCAAAAATGTTAAAACCGAGAATTCGGTCTCTGTGAAGTTCACCCTTGGGGAAGGGGTGATCGCACACTTACTTCTCTCCTGCGAGGCAAACAACAAAGGAAAAAGAACAGGGGACTGACCCAAGGGCTCGGCGTAGAGGTCCCACCACACACCGGAAGATTTTAGAGCGCTTCCCCTCCCTAGCCAAATGTCGAGCTAAGGATATCTCAAAAAGCGCTAGAAGACCGGGGCACAAGAAAGTCGTGCCTTCTAAGATACCCCCAGGGGTCTATTTATAATTTTCTGGAATCAGTCTGCAAATAGCCAACCTCCGTTGTTTTGAACTGCTATGTGCAGCCAAAAGTAGTCTGCCAACAGCGTGACTCTGCTGTTCTAGTAGGCTATTTGCATCCCCTACAAGAGCGTCCAGGTAATTTTGCCTCTGGGCCCCACTGGGCAGGTTCCAAGGATCTGGGGATTGGTTCGCCACTCTAATGGGCGAACGCGACCTGGCTCTCGCAGCTCGTCTTCAATCCTTAGGCGGGGGCGAGCCGGGCCGCGATGCCTCGCCTACCCTACTCGGAGGCGGGCTAGCGACGAGGTCGCCTAGGCGGGCGCGGGCTGGATGAGCTGGCTCGCACAGCTCGCTCGCCCGGCTTTGGCGAGAGCGAGCTGACCGTCCGGGGTCGCCCGTCTGTTGTTCTGCGGCGGGTCAGTTGCTCCGGCCCGCTCTCCTGGCCTGGGGGACCCACTCGACGAACACGGGGTTGTACATCTATTATAATAAAATTTGATTAATCACTTGTCATCTTCCATACTTGACTTTTCTTCCAACTTCTTGCTGGATTTGGTGCCCATGGTCCTGCTTACTTCCCATACTCCCCCTTAAGCAGGAGGAATACCAAAATCAGGAATAAAGAGAGGAACGTTGGTAAAGAAAATGGTCTGGAAGAAACTTATTATGCACTGCACAGTGTTGTAGATATCGGCCGACTTGACATGTCGGTCGACATAAAGGTTTTGGGTGCAAACCGCAACGAAACCGATTTGTTTGACAAAAATATCGTTTTGTAAAAAAACGGCGATATATCCCGATATATCGATATATCTTAACCCGATATTTCGGTTATTATATTTAATATATAAAAAAACAAAGTTCACGGGACCCATATTTTCTACTTCACGAGTCCATTTCACGCATTCGACATTCTCGCTCTACCCTAAATTTTACGGAGAGTGCTCTGGCTGGTCGACACTCGACAGCTCCTTCGGTGGCGAGGCAACTCGGCATCCCGAGGATACGATGTCCCCTCGCAGGCGAGGACGCGAGGAGTATGTCTGGGTTCTTCTACTTCACTCCACTGTAAGCCTCTTCTTCTTTCTTCTTGTTTCTGCGACAATTGAAATTTTATTTGGGTTATTATTGATCAAGACATAATATCTAAAAGTTTTATTAAACTTGTGTTACTGTAAGTTTCTTACTTATGGTATAGTTAGATTTATTTTTTGCAATAGCTAAGTTTATACCTTTACTTGTGTAAATCTGCAGTGATTTTTGTTTATCCTGTGCTAAGAAAAACTCCCCTCCAACTTTACATAATTACATGAGTTCTTCTTATCTTTCAAAATTATTTCAAATAAAAGTTATAAATACTTATTTGTCTATACATTGCTATAATTATTTGTCTGTACATTTTTACTTATTTACAAAAAAATATGTTTATAAATACTGTAATCTTTATTTAAATATTAAAATCCGATATTGTAAATATCCCCGATATTTCCCCCGCAATCCGACATATGATATTTCAAACCCAAACCGACATGAACCCGACATCCGACATCTACAACCTTGCACTGCACTACAACTATTACAAAAGATATCAAGGCTATTATAATAAGACTTGATTACATAACTACATTTATAAATAGTTATTATTTTAAATGATAGTTGTCTAATATTCTTCCATTAGTTTTGTATTTATGTTGCAGGTAAGTGTGCCGCTGTGGAAATTTGAGACAACATCATTACGGGAGCAATCATCTTCCACGCAATGCTTGACTTTTCTTCAAACTTCTTGTGCCCATGGTCCTGCGTACTTCTCATACTAACCCTTAAGCAGGAGGAATACCAACCTTCACTAAACGATCCCTAGTTATGGATCTCGTAAGTCCATCTTCAGAGGTGCACTGTTTGAGTATTATTTCTTCATTCTCCACTTGTTCTCTCACAAAATGAAAACGTATATCGATATGCTTATTTATATTATGGAAGACGGTTTAGCAAATGCTATTGTCGATATATAATCACACAATAAAGTTATTGTTTCTCTTCTTCGTTCATGTTCTCTTTTATTTTCTTTTTGTAAGAACAACAATAGTTGCTTGAGTCAAAGGGCTTCCCATGTGGTTGCAATTAAGGCCATATATTCAGCCTATGTCGATGATAAAGCGACTAAATATTGCTTCCAAGATACCCAAGAAATTGGTTTATCCCCAAAGTAGAATATATATATACTTGTGCTTTTACGGTTGTTGGAAATTCTATATTTATTTTTGGTTGTAATTTTTGTCTGTCTTACCTTTTGTACGCTTTTCCCACTCTTGTATATGAAGGAGTGATTCCGAATAATAGAATCAATTCCTCCACACAACATGGTATCAGAGCCAGAGGGCTTGCGATCCCGTCTCACCACGCTCGTCCAGCCTAGGGCTTGCTATCCCATTCTGTCGTGCTCGTCCAGCCCGCATTCCTCCACGCTCGTCCAAGAGGTACACTGCTTGAGTATTATTTCTTCATTCTCCACTTGTTCTCTCACAAAATGAAAACGTATATCGATATGCTTATTTATATTATGGAAGACGGTTTGGCAAATGCTATTGTCGATATATAATCACATAATAGAGTTATTGTTTCTCTTTTTCCTTCATGTTCTCTTTTCTTTCTGTAAGAACAACAATAGTTGCTTGAGTCAAAGGGCTTCCCATGTGGCTGCAATTAAGGCCATATATTCAGCCTATGTCGATGATAAAGCGACTGAATGTTGCTTCCAAGATACCCAAGAAATTGGTTTATCCCCAAAGTAGAATATATATATACTTGTGCTTTTACGGTTGTTGGAAATTCTATATTTATTTTTGGTTGTAATTTTTATTTGTCTTACCTTTTGTACGTTTTTCCCACTCTTGTATATGAAGGAGTGATTCCGAATAATAGAATCAATTCCTCCACACAACATGGTATCAGAGCCAGAGGGCATGCGATCCCATCTCACCACGCTCGTCCAGCCTAGGGCTTGCTATCCCATTCCGTCGCGCTCGTCCAGCCCGCATTCTGCCACGCTCGTCCAGCGCACTCTCTTCCACAAGTTTCACTCTCCCAATAGCCCGCTCCTCTTCCACCACACTTCCACTTCTCCAGAGGGCTTTGCCTCCAGCAACAGTCTTCCGGGGGGGGCTTGTCTCCCGTCCTCTAGGGGCATCAGAGCCATGGGTCATGAATCCCCCTTTCTGGTGTTCCATCTTTGGTTCCTTCAATCACTATTGGACTTATGGTTCCTTTCCCTCTTTCTATGAGGACGTCTCTGAACTTGTGATACCCTTTGTGTTTATGTGTGCCTCCATCTTGATTTCTATTTGAGGACTTTTTTCTGCCTCTGAGTGCTACTTACTTCAAGCTTCATGACTTCTTTCTACCTGAGGCGGCCTTGCACCTCGTGGTGGTCGCACCCAGACTAGATCATCTCTATCGAGATTTGCACGCTTGTATGATGCTATGGAAGACACCTCTGTTCCTCACTTTCTGGATTCAGAGGTTGCTGAAGGAATCTGGCATCTCCGTCACGTGATGCATGGTCCACCGGCTGAGCAGTCCAGCTCATCATCCTCTTTGTATGCCCACCAAAGCCCTCCCAGTGCTCATTCTGCTTCCACACTTCTGTCCACACAGTGGATCATTGGCTCCAGAACTACTGGCCAAATGACTGGGTCAGCCACAAATTTTGTGTCCTACACTCCCTTGTCTGGCAGGGGTAATGTAAGTATTGATGATGGGTCTCTCTCATCCATTGTTGGCAAAGGATATATTCCTTGCTCATTTCTTACTCTCTCATTTGTTCTTCATAGCCCATTGCACTCAAAATTTTTTGTCTATTAGTCATTTGACTAACTCTATGAAATGCTCAGTAACCTTTTTTTTACCTCTTGTGTTTTTCAGAACCTGAAGAAGGGAACGGTGATTGACTATGTAGATTGTGCAATGGGCTATATGTGTTCGATCTTTTCACCACATCTTGCTCCAGCCTCGTCCCGTCACCAAAGGCTCATCGTGCTGATCGACTCTCTGATGTTGATATCTGGCATTGTCGTCTAGGACATCCCCCCATCTCCACTATGAAGATTTTGCTTCCAACTATGTCCACCGCCAGATTGATTGGTTTTTATTGTGATGTTTGTGAACTTGATAAACATCACTGTAGTTCTCTTCCTCTTGTGTCTCTGCATCACTATGTTCCATTTGCCCTTATTCATACTGGTGTTTGGGGCCCTAGACCTACTGCGTCTATATTTGGTTGCTCTTTGTTTGTTTTATTTATTGATTGTTACTCTCGTTATACGTGGGTCTATCTGATGAAGCATAAAAGTGACGAGTTTTCTCTCTTTCAACGATTTCATAATATGGTCACTACTTGAGGTTGCTCAAAATGGGGTTGCAGAGCGCAAATATCGACACCTCCTTGAGGTTGCCAAATATCTCCTATGAATGAACCTCCCGAAATATTATTAGGGGGATGCAGTCCTCACTGCTTCCTACCTCTTCAATCGCATGTCTACTCGTGTTCTTAAGTTTCAGACTCATCTGGCCACTCTCGGGGTTCGTCCCATTTCTCTCTTGCCTCGTATATTTAGGTGTGTTTTATACACACCCATCACAAGACCAAACTCGACCACTGCGCACTGCGGTGTGTCTTTAATGGCTACTCACCCATCCAAAAAGGATATAGTGATTTCACCCCATCGCCAAGCAGACATTTGTCGCTATAGATGTCACCTTTCGGAAATCAGAAGCTTACTATGAGACCTCTCTTCAGGGGGCGATGAGTACTAGGGAAGTGAGTTCCCCTGCTTCTGTTCCCTTATCTATTCCCCTTGCTCATGTTCCCTTGCCTCTTCTTTTTACGCCTCTACATTGCAGGTTTTCTCTCCTATCCCTAGTGATCTGGTGATGCCTCTTCCTTTTATGCCTCATCCATTATAGGTTTACTCTCGCCGACGACGGGGCACGAACACGAAGTCCTTACCCACACTACCTGGGCCACCACTTAATCCATCGTCCGGCACAGACAGAGGTAATTGTATTTCTACTCAGCATCATCTTCCTCATTGTGTGACCTATGACTCTTTGTTGTCTACACATACAGCATTTGCCACCTCCTTGTCTTCCATATCTATTTCTCGTTCTTGGGTAGGAAGCTCTTGAGCACAGTGAGTGGAAGATTGTTATGTTGGAGGAAATGGTAGCCCTTGACAAGAATCATACTTGGGATCGTGTCCACCTAACTAAAGGGAAAACTATTTTGGGTTGCAAATGGGTCTTCTCTGTGAAGCAAAATTCCCAATGCCGGGTTGAACGGTATAAAGCTAGGTTGGTTGCTAGAGGATACACTCAAACAGCTGACATCGACTATCAGGAGACATTTTCCTTGGTTGCTAAAATGAATTCAATCCGGATACTGCTTTCATGTGTCGTATGCAAAGGGTGGAGTCTCGGCCAGTTGGAAGCGAAGAATGCATTTCTTCACAGTGATCTTGAGGACGAAGTCTGCATGTCCCTGCCTCGTGGTGTTCTTCCAAAAGGTTCAGCATGGAAAGTTTGCAGACTGAAGAAGACTTTGTAAAACTTGAATCAGTCGCCTCAGTCTTGGTTCGAGAGATTCCACTGGGCAATGATGTCCTTTGGGTACACTATACAAGCAGAGCAACACAGATCATACCTTGTTCGTGAAACACCGACATGGCAAGGTGACTGTCCTTATTGTCTATGTTGATGATATAGTGATAACAGGTGATGACACAGAGGAGATTGCTAACTTAAAATCTAGGCTTGCAAAGGAGTTCGAAGTGAAGGACCTTGGGACTCTCAAATATTTTCTTAGCATCGAGGTGACAAGATCCAGACATGGGGTTTTTATATCTCAAAGGAAGTACATTCTTGATCTGTTGGAAACAACTAGAATGAGTGGGTGTAGAACCGCTGACACCCCAATTGAAGCTAATCACAAGCTTGGTAGAGATGGTGGAGAACTGGTTGATGACATACCAGGTTTCTAGCGACTGGTTTGGAAACTCATTTATCTATCTCATAATCGTCCAGACATATCTTATGTTGTGGGTGTTCTCAGCCAATACATGCACTCACTAAGATCACATCATCTTGATGTTGTATATAGAGTCCTGAGGTATCTCAGATCCTCTCCAGACAAAGGCATATTGTTTACACCTAGCAAAGGCATTAATGGTAGAAGTTTACACAGATGCAGACTGAGCAAGTTCTATTGATGATCGACGATCTACATCTGGATATTGCTTCATTATTGGGAGCAATTTGGTGACCTAGAGAAGCAAGAAACACGTCGTAGCCAGATTCAGTGCTGATGCGGAGTTCCGGACAATGGCGTTTGGGATATGGGAAGGGATATGGATTCAGTCGATTATGAGGTACTTGGGAGGAAGGCGGTGGTCCAATCAGGATTTATTGTGATAGTAAAGCCGCGATTAACATTGTCCACAACCCAGTCCAACATGACCGTACTAAACACGTGTAGACCAACAAGAACTTCATTAAGGAGAACATAATAAAGGGGATGATGTGTACCCCTTTTGTCCCGTCAAACAAACAACTTACAGATGTGCTTACTTGAGTCAGTGCTCATTTGATTAGATATTGGGGAAGTTGGGCATGACCGGCATTACACGTCCAACTTGAGGGGGAGTGCTGGAGATTCCATAATTATTTTTGGTTGTATTTTGTCTGTCTTATCCTCTATACGTTTTTCTCACTCCTATATGAAGGAGTGGTGCTGAATAATAAAATCAATCCTTCCACTCAACAACGTTCATTAGGACATCTGCCCCATAGAGCATTAGAGTATCCTGTTAGACATTCTTCTCCGCCTCTTTTGAGAGACTCAAACACAATCCATAATTGCTAGTACCTTTAAGATAGCTCAGTATTTTCTTGGCTGCAGCTAAATATTGTATTGTTGGATTAGATGCAAATCAGAACACAATATTTACAGCATATTCAATATCTAGTCTTGTGTGTGAGATATGGATCAGAGACCCAATTAAGGATTTGTATACTCCCGCATCTACTTCTCTTATTCTGTTTCTTCAATTTTTTCCATTAACTTCTGACAGGTACTAGTTAGGGCAATTGTGGGGTTGCAGCTTTCAAATTGAAATTTCACTAGCAACGTATTTATATACTTAGTTTGTGACAAAACAATGTGTCTTATTTTGTATGATGTACATTCCAAGGAAATGTCTCATTTCACTAAGGTTCATCATTTCAAATTGTTTCTCTAACCTTTGCTTTAATTCTTTTTCAACGTAAGAGTAGCCTGTGAGATAACATCAACATATAAACAAAGCGCCATATAGAGCCTTTTTCAACTTCATTACTGTATTTTCTTCTCTTTCTCGGATATATCCTTCAGGCTGTTGAACGAAAATGTCCTCTTTTACATCTCCGTTTAGAAAGACTGACTTGACATCTAGGTGATAAATCAGAAAGCATTGTTGAGTTGCATAAGCAATTGCCATTTTGATAGTTTTCAAACGTCCAACTGGATCACAAGTTTCTTGATAGTCTCGGCCTAATTTGTGTGCATACCATTTGGCAACAATCCGTGCTTTAAATTAGGTTACATCCCCATTCTCAGTGCTTTTAATCTCTCATATATTCACTTTAGGCCAAAGGGAATTTGTCTTGGAGGTAACTCAAAAAGGTCCCAAGTTATATTTTTTCCACAATAGCTATTTATTTATCATTGCAGTTCTCCAGAATGAAGAAGTTACGACTTCTTTATATGTAGCTGGTGTTGATGTCATTAGGGCTACATCACATTGTTGGTAGCTTTCATCTATATTTCTTGTTTTAAGAGGTAATGGTGATTCGGCTAGAGGATCCATGCAACTACCTTCTATTGCTTTTTCTCAATCATGATGAACACCAGAAGTGACATCCTGTTGAGTGGGAAGGATGAGATTATATGTAAGTCTTGTCCAACCACCACTTCATCATCAATGTGTTCTGAATTCCAATTACAACTAGATGTTTCATCAAATTGAACATAAGGCTTCTTTTGATGAGGCTAGTAGAATTTATATGCCCTTCAATAATAACTACAGCCAATAAATATACACTTCTTGCCTTTATCTTCAAATTTGGCTACATTTTCATTCAGGGCATGCATACTTCCAAATACTTTAAGATGAGCTAAAGAAGGTTTTCTTTGCGGTAATGCTTCAAAAGGAGTGATATACTGTAAAGATTCAGAGGGGGTTCTATTTAAAATATACATTGACGTGTTAGTGGCTTCGGCCCAAAACTCTTTTGGGAGTTGTTTGGCAGCTAGCATTGCCCTTGCCATCTCCTCTATTGTTCTATTACTTCTTTCTACTACCTCGTTTTGTTCTGGAGATCATGGGGTAATAAGTTCCCTTCTGATGCCTTCCTCTTTGCAATATTGCAATAGAGACGAATTTTCCCCCAATATCAATTCTAAAGGCTTTGAGAGAATGGTTAGTTTGATTTTTTGTACTTTTCTTAAAGCTTTTAAACATATCAAAAGCATCAAATTTGGAGTTAAGGAGATAAATCCACATATCTGGAGATATCGTATTCGTCTATAAGGAGAAAATAATAGTTGGTACCTCCAAGTGAAGATTGTGAAGTAGGTTTCCAAAAATCAAACACAAGCTCTGGTTGAGTTGCTCTCCAATTGGAGTTATTATGAAAGGGGTTTGTCTATGTCCTTTACTGCACACATGTCACAAAAATTTTTGGATATTATTATATTAGAAAGTCCTCTAATCATTTGTTTTGTTTGTAATTGATTCATAGCATCCCAATTCAAATGACCAAGCCTATGATGCCAAAGGACGGAATGATTAGTGCAACCTCTTTCTAGAGTCGCATTATGAGAAACCTGATTCAAATCCAGTGAGAAATTCAAGTTTTGATCCATGGAAGTTGAGACTATAACTTAATTAGAAGACAATTGTCTGATGAAACAATTTTTCCTGAGATTAAAACTCTATACCCCTTCTCTACCAGCTGTCCTACACTTAATATCTTTTGGGCTAGTGTAGGAACCCACTGAACATCAACTATTGTTTTTACTTCTCCATTTTTTTCAAGAATGGTAATAGTGTCTTAAATGTGACACATGGAATCCAAGCGGGTTGGTTGAAGTGGAGCGTCAGCGATCTTATGTGATCGTAAAGTACCACTAAAACTTAAGTGCAAGTTTTACCGTACTGTGCAATTAGACTCGCGATGCCCTATGGTTCTAAGTTTTGGGCAGTGAATTGTGTACATGAGCAAAAAATGGGAGTTGCGGAGATAAGAATGCCTTGGTGGATGTGTGGACACGAGATTGGATAAAATTAGGAATGAAAGTATCAGGGATAAGACAAGAGTAGCACCAATGGTAGAGAAGATGTGAGAAGCTCGACTAAGATGGTTTGGACACGTACAAAGGAGACCATTAGAGGCTCCTGTTAGGCAAAGTGAGAGTCTAGTCACTAGGCATGTTAAAAGAGGGAGGGGTAGATCAATAAAGACTTGGAATGAAACTGTAAGGAAAGACATGATGTACATAGGTATTAGTGAGATTATGACAAAAGATAGGGCACAATGGCGACAAAGAATCCATATAGCCGACCCCACTATAGTGGAAAAAAGGCTTGAGTGTTGTTGTTGTTGTGGTAATAGTGCCTTTATCTTCTACTTGCCGAGTGTTATCATCATTATGCGCCCTGCGACGCATCTTAGCTTCGTCTATTTTTCATGTATTGCATCTTTTAATGAATGTATTCCTTTCTATTAGCAGCTCCTCGAGTTGATCGTCCGATGAGACCTTTAATAAAAAGGTCCAGTAATTTAGTAATTAGGACGTTAACGACAAACTTAGAATATTTTAGGGAACACATAAATTTAAATTAGAATCGTTTGCCATTAAAATTGGTTGCCATTAATTTCCAAAACCAATTAAATTTGTTGTCTGATGGAACCGTCTAACTATTACAAAATTTAAATGAGAATCTTTGCAAATAAAGTTGGTTGCCAAAATTGCCTCTCACTATGAAGAAATAAAATCTGCACGTAAGATTAAAAAAAGAAGCCAAAAAAGACACAGGAGAACAATCACTTCGTTCTCCCTGTGTTGTCGGAGTTGCCCCATCGCATTCTTAGTGAGAAGTTGAACGAGGCGAAGACTAGATATTCCACATACGACTTAGAGTTTTACGCTATCGTTCAGGTTCTCCGACATTTGAGACACTACCTGACTCCGCGTGAGTTTGTGCTAAATACTAATCACGAGACTCTGAAGCATCTGAACTCCCAGAAGGAGATCAGATGTCATGCCAAGTGGGCTGCTTACCTGCAAGAGTTCACGTTTCACTTAAAGCACAAACCCGGTGTCACAAATCGAGTTGTTGACGCACTTAGTCGACTCACTCATTTGTTAGTCACACTGCAGCCGTGCATCACTGACTTAGACTCACAGCGAGACTTATACTCCACTAATCCATTTTTCCGCGACATTTGGATTTCTTGTCGGCATAGTGGGACAGATCCCACCACACAGTACGTCGTGAGTGACGGTTATTTGTTTAGGGGCATTCGTCTTTGTATTTACAAAGGACCACTTCGAGAGACGTTACTTAGGGAGCTCCACTGGTCTGATAGGGACACTCGTTTTATGGGGTATTTTTGGAAGATATTATGGGCCCGATTAGGTATCAAATTCGAATTTAGCAGCGCATATCACTCTCAGACCGATGGGCAGACTGAGGTCATTAATAGAAGTTTGGGGACCTTCTTAGGTGTTTGACTGAGGAGAATCTGAAACAATGGGATCTTATACTGCCACAGGCTGAATTTGCATTCAATAACTCTACTAATCATTCCACTACTAATTCTCCTTCCGAGATTATTTACGGATTCCCTATACCACATTTATATGATCATCACTCCCTCCCGAATCATGAACGTATTTTCTTTGATGCGCAAGCTCATGTTAATTATTTGAAAGATTTGCATAAAAATATTACAAATAAATTGTGAGCGACTTCTGAAAATATATAAATCCATGGCCGATCGTCATCTCCGGGAGTTATACTTTTCAGAAGGCGATTGAGTGTTTGCTTATTTCAGGAAGGAGAGATTCACTCCGACTATATATCATAAGTTACAACAGCGGAAATTCGGTCCTTTTCAAGTCCGGAAGTGCCTCGAAGAGAATGCATATCTCCTAGATTTACACGATGAATTCGGCACCTCGCTGATATTTAACGTGGCCGATCTGACGCCATTCTATGGAATCCCACCCAATTCCAGCCTGAGTCCTCCTACCACCGCTCCAGAGATACCACCAGATTTAGCACCTGTGCCGACCCCCACCACAGAGGAGAATGACCAAGTTCTGGATGTTCGAGAATTTTGCACTCGTCACGGGACATACCAGCGTTAATTGGTCTCATGGCGAGGACGAGACGTCACATATAGTTCTTGGATTACCACTGACGAATTACGGCGACAACGTCCAGATCTTTTCGTCGCCAGTCTTTGTGAGTCCTCGGCGGGGTCGAGTTCTGCCAACCCCGGGGGAATTGATGTGTCCTGCGACGCATCTTAGCTTCGTCTTTTTTTCATGTATTGCATTTTAGCTTCGTTTTCTTTTATTTAATGTAATCTTTTAAGTACAATATTCTTTTTTATTGGCAGCTCCTCGGGTTTACCGTCCGATGAGATCTTTAATAAAAAGCTCTAGTAATTTAGTAATTAGGACGTTAACAGCAAGCTTAGGATATTTTAGGGAACACATAAATTTAAATTAGAATCTTTTGCCATTAAAATTAGTTGCCATTAATTTTCAAAAATAATTAAATTTGTTGCCTGATGGAACCGTCTAGCTATTACAAAATTTAAATGAGAATCTTTGCAAATAAAGTTGGTTGCCAAAATTGCCTCACTATGAAGAAATAAAATATGCCCGTAAGATAAAAAAAGGAACCGGAAAAGACACAGAAGAACGATCACTTTGTTCTCCCGATTTTGCCGGAGTTGCCCTAAGCCAAGCCCCATCCGAGAGCTCCAACCACCCGCGACCGCTCCTGCAGCAGACCAATCTCCCGACGCCAGACGGCCTGCTTCCAACCACGTTCGATTCGCCTGGCGCCGTCGACCGCGCCTCCTAATACTGGCACCGATCATTCCTGACGAGTGGGATTTTTGTTGACCTCAGCATCACTTCTGGACTTCCCGTTGTACACCAACAGAACGCCTGGAAATAATAAACCTACCGACGGCGCTCGCCTCCCGGGTTCGACCAGCTTGGTTGGATTCAACGTCCTTTGCGTTTCTTTTGGTACTCTCGCTCCAACTGCCTAGTTTACCTTTATGTTATCATTTAGATAATCCTAAACTTTTCGTGTAACGTTCAATTGTTTTATTATTGTATTCCATAAATTGTTGTTAGCATTCTCGGCTTGTCGTTGTGAAAATCTTGGAACGGATTCGTCTCATAGAACGCGTGAGAACTCCACTCGAGCGAGGTTGGCGAACCTTTCGTCCACAGCGACGAGCTTGAATATCACGCGCGAAAATTCAACTTTTTGTCCGCTCGGCCCTCGTGATTTCTTTAAAACTCAAAACCCTAAATTTCTAATTATAATAAAAATATTTTTTTAATAAAAAGGTCAAGTGTTTTCCAAACCCTAAAATTGAGCCTACATCACATCACCAAAGTAAATAGTGGCTTTATGTGTTTCATCAAGAGAAAAAAAATCAAAATTTTGAATTGTCATATGTCCAATGTTTTAAATGTCAGATGTCGGGTACATATCGGATTGAGTTTAAAAATATCGGATGTCGGAGACATTTGAAAATGTCAATTTTAAAATTACAATATCTCAAAATTAATATTATGTATGTAAAATGTAAATATACATCTATCATGTTTTTATGTGACGCTAAAATACACACAAGATGCTTTGTCGAAATCTACAAAGTTCCCTTTTTCGGGCAGTAGATACTTCACAGCGCTCTTGGGTTGATGCGTATGTTGGAGGCCTTCCTCTTTGGCGCCTTGTTTTGGTTGTTAAGTTGCTTGTAGTTGTCTCTGTTGTTCCATCAGTCACCGTCGGTTCATGTTGGATAACAGAGTGTAGTGGGCAATCTTGACGTTCGCTTACGTTGATCACATTATCTTGATTCGTTGTTGACATGGTGAAGGTGATTTAGTTAAAAAGGAAGTGGTATGTTCCATGTTTCGTGGATTGACCACAATGTTCTTGGTTGTAAACTTGTTAAAGAAGCGTAGTATATATTACTCTATGGAAATAGAAGAACATGAATTTCATATAATTTATCAATATAATGAATCTCATACAAGTGTCTGATTTCAAGACTTAGGTTAGTATACTTCATTAACAATTGAGAGTAACCGTTTAATCCCAAAATCATTGGTCAAACAACACATTTTCTAAGATTTCTTAGGGACTTGTTTATGTGTGATAGAAACAACAATAGCAATTTTTTGAGGAAATTGGGAAGCCTCGCAAAAATTCCAAACCTAAATTTAGTCAAAGCTCATATGATTTAAAATCCTTTTTGAAACTTGAATGAAATCAATACAACTGAAATCCAAAATGTTTGTGCATCGCCGCAAAGAAGCATTCACCGCAAAGAACAATCCTCATTTAATGCATTAAAACCACACCAATGAAGTTGTAATTTATATGCATGAATCAGATTACTATGTGGAGTCAGGTAATATATCACCTATATGGCTATATGTGTGGTAATTAGCAAAATCAGATAACCCAACTATTGACTGCCCAATTAATTTCAATTTCTATTGGTCATAGTTAATTGTCTATTTGAACCAAAAGTAATGTTACAGCACCAATAAACACAAACATCATAAATAGGAAAATTTTGAAGGTATAATGCATTAGAAACAACGACTTAATATCAAACAACCTCCAACCTGATGTAGTATGTCTTGATAGATAGATAGTTTAGGATTCAACAACTATGTTGCGAAATTCTGTGAATATTCAGTAACTTTGGAATGTTAGCCACTAAAACAGAATAGGCATGTCCTCAGTGAATCCTTAGGCCACATAATACACCATCAAACATGTAAATTTTATGTTTTTTTTTTTACTTTTTGGTGGCATGTCCTCAATGAATACATGTGAATCATGTGATAATATTACATAGTTCCAAAAGAGACGAATGACAATTATACCAAAACATGAAGCTGTCTATTATGCTTTGATTAAAAATTTTTGAATTCTCAATCTGTAAACTTACATTCATATTTTGTCCGCTGGGATATAAAAACAATGGAAAAAAATATTCAAGCTTTGAGCAGCTGAAATTCCCAAATTCCGGTGTTATTATAGTTACCATTCCACAGATCACGGCACACAGAACAAATGAACGGAGAGAGAAATGAATATCACCACAATAGAGCTGTCCCCTGTGAAAAGAGGAGGTAGAAAGGATAGGGCAGACTAACCGACTACAGATCTCCTGGGAATCTCTGTAAGAAACTGCATCACTACAGAGAAGAAAAAGAACGAAATCTTAAACGAAACGTTAAACGTAATCAATAATTTAATGAGAAATTGCTTACCGTAAATGTAAATTTAGAAGGATATTGAAAACGGGAAGTAAAAACGAAATCAAAAAGAAAATCTGATAGGAAAAACAGTAAACAAAACCTAATAGAAAATCAAAAACGAAAACATAAACGGACTGAAAACGGGGAAATCAAAATCAGAATCTAAATCGGAAAACCCTAAAAATCTTAATCGAAAACGAAATCTAAGATGGATAGTTAAAAGGTATTTGAAGAAGAAAAGCGAAACGGAAATTTGAAAACGAAATTTAAAACGGTTAATAAACCTAGATCTGAAGAAGGAAGTACAAGTCGAGAGAGAACACGTAAGAGATCGAGGGAGAGAAGAAGAAGGTATTCTCACAGGCGATGTGGATGGCTTTCTCCTGAGAGGCGATTGGCGGAAACAAGAAGGCGGGACGTGGAGGTCGTCGGCGGCGGGAGGCGGGCCGTGGAGGTCGCTGGCGGCTGGATGAAGTGGGCGTCAGTAGGCGGGCCGAAGTCGAGAGAGAGTGGGAGCGTCGCGAGGGAGATTTTGTTGCGTGCGGGGTGGAGTCCGAGATTAGGGATGTGGAATGCAGTAGTTATAGGAGAAGTGAGACAGATCAGACGGTGGCTGAATTTTTAGATATATCTGACTCATCATATTTATTATTTTATTTTTAAACTTATTTTATGTTTAAATGATTAAATCTTATATATAGTAATATAGTATACACATTTTATAAATAATAACAAAAGATTAATTTTATGTGCCAATCTACTTTTGCTATCTTCAAATCACGATTATGTGCAAATCAAAAAATTTTAGATACACTTATTCGAAATTGATTTGCACTAACAAAATTGATTTGCACTTTTCTAAAATTAGTTTTTACGATTTTTGTGGTCTAACTCGAGTCTCGGTCGGACCGGAAGGACCTGGATCGTCTTACCTATCGGAACGGTTGAGCGCGCACAGAGTCAATGAAATAGATTGATTGTACACACGAAGTTTTAACGTGGAAAACCACTCAACTGGGCAAAAAATCATGTGACTGGATCTGTGTCGGTCGAAGTCCACTATTTTGCTTGCGGTTACAATCTGTTTGACGAACCAAGGGCGACGTTGCTGCTCGTTCCACTTTGGAGGTGAGAGAGGGGGAGAACACTTTCAACTCGTGGGCAACACGCCGCCACACGCGATGTAGGATGCTGGCTTCTTTGGTTGGCAGCGAACAACTAACATTTCCGGGGGAATGATGGTGTCGACCGCCAATCGGGCAAGGCGGTGCTGAAGCGGGAATGCGGCAGGCCGCGTGCTTGGTGGTTGGGGGACTTCCTCTCTTGTGGAATTAGACGGATTGTCGCAGGCACGACGGAATCCCGTAGGAAAATTCCTGGTGGTGGAGCGGTGGATCGTCGGCAGAGCTATGACCTGAGAAAGAAGAAGACCTGGAAAGAAAAATATGAGAAATGAGGAGACCCGAGACTCCTTTTATAGCCTCCAGGGGACGGTTATGGTGGTTACGCGGCTATCTTGTAACGCCCCGAAACTCAAGGGAGCGACGGGAGGCGTTTTGAGCCGAATCTGGGCTTTGGCAGGGGGCACACGGCCTGGGACACGGGCGTGTCCCAGGGCGTGTCGTGGTCGTGTCGACGATCTGGCCAGCGTGTCGACAATTTTGGGTCGACGATCGTCGAGTAGTGAACACAGCCTGTGACCCGGGCGTGTCACAGGCCGTGTAATGTTCGTGTCAACGATCCGGCCGTCGTATCGACGATCGTCGAGTAGCGAACACGGCTTGTGACACGGGCGTGTCACAAGCCGTGTCCTGCACGGGTTGGTCTGGTGCTTTGTCGATTGGGAGAACACGGCAAGGTACACGACCGTGCGCTGATTGACATGGGCGTGTCAAGTCCGACACGGGCGTGTCGGTACCCGTGTCCTTGACCGGACGCGTGAAATTGGACGGCGTATGGGGGACACGGCCTTGGACACGGGCGTGTCGCAGGCCGTGTTCGGCCCGGGTTTTTGATTTCAGGCCCGAATCAAGGTCGTTCGTTTCTTTAAGTTGGGATCCGACGGCTGGGGGCTGTTCCTGGTAGGTTATACCCGGGATTGGGGTTTCAAAACCCTCATTTCACTTGGGTATTCTCTTTCTAAATCCTAGAGAGAGGGGAGAGCAAGAGGAGGAAGAAGAAGGCTAGATCCGGCCATTGGAGGAGCTTCGAAGCTCCAAATCGCGAGCCGACTCCGGATCCACGAAGGCAAGGTGATTGCGGTGCTTTCCATCCGCGTACATTTCCATGGCGCCGAGGAAGAACACTAGGGTAACGATTCTCTTCTTGAGTATGTGAAGCTCTCCTTCTTTTGCATAGGAAGCCCGCTCTCGCGAGTTTGCGGTGAGTTGGAGGCATTCCTTTGGGTAGATATGTGAAGTCCCCGTTGTTTCGAGTCCGTAATCGAAAACGGACATAGGCATGATGTGTGAAGCCTATCCGGACATGTTGGTCTCGATCGGTGATGTTGCATTGCATAAATACCGGAGAAGACTCCGTGCGATTGGTTGTTTTTCGGGTTTTCTACGTGGTAGATTGCAACAGGGAGCCTTGGGGATTAACCCCAAGGTGCACCCGAAAAACTGGGCGGATGCGTGATCTTGCCGACTTGGTGGCCTGGGAGCCAACTTGAACATAACCGGGTTATGTGAAGTGTGTGATGGAAACGGGACTCGGAGAAGTTTGACCTGCGTATATGGCTTAAATTGCTGTTACGATGTGAGCACGGGTTAGACGGAACCGTACCTGTTCTATGTCGTTCGGTTGGAGCCGTTGGCATAGATAAGGGTCTTCGGCGGTCTATGGCTTAAATTGACGTGACCCATGCCGGGAAGACAAAAAGCTCATATGTTTGGCCGTCAAAGTGGCGGTGGTGAGTTCGGAATGTCTATGGCTTAAATTGACGTGACATTGGCCGATTCACCGAGAATGTGCCCTGAGTGCACTGGGTGTGTGGCCGTGTGTGCCTACGCCTGCGATGTTGTGGCATTACTACTGCTTGATTATACTAATAAAGTGCAGGGAAAGAGCATCCCCGCCCCGTGTTAGGGGCGGGATCGTTATAATTTAGTCAGTATTGCTGATCGTTGCTTTTGTTTGCCACCGTGCGGTGGATTGTGCTTGCAGGTGCTGCTGAACCTAGCGGTCAATAGCGGGCTAAATCCCAAATTGCAAATCCGGTCCTCGAAGGCCCAATTGGAGTGTTTTCTTGCTTTTGTTCATGTATGACCGGACTGCGTGTCGTGGTATGGAAAACATGTATCAATGAGGAAACAATTTATAAGGCCTTAAGGCTTGTACTTGTGTATGTACTTCATTCATATTTGGCGTTGTAGTGGACATTCATGCTTTTTATGCTGGGTTCTTTATTCTGTAACTTATAAACTGCTTCCGCTAGAATGCTCTGTGTAGGACGTTGTGATTGGTTGGATGGTTTCCATTGAGTAACCACCCGGTCTGTCTGTGGTATATGACGTCGGGGCCCGGCCGGACCTACTGCTATATGCTATGTGATGGATAGGGGGTGTTACAATTTGGTATCAGACTAATGGTTTCGGTCAGGCTTAAATGAATTCATGGACGAATTCTTTTAAGGGGTGGTGAGCACATGTGTGTGCGTCATCGTTATAACTATAAGTCCACCCTCCCGGATCCCAAAACACGGCACGAGGGGGGGTCTTATGCCCAGAACAGCCACCTTGCGGTAGCTTTAGCACACGGGCTAACCTGTACGACAATACGCCTATTCTGCTGGCTACAACCAATATCAATATATATATAAGACAACCCAACCATAAGAAACAAGGAACAGAAGTCAAATCCACACTAAGCAAAAAGTCCAAATACATCAATAAAGGAGTAGCTAAACATGCTTCTACAATATCAGAGTACAGCTATAAAATTCCCCAAACGGGTTACATCAAAATCTCATAACACTCACATCTGTAACCGACGGTAATGACAGTATCGTCCCCTCAGGCCCTGTCGTCCTGGTCTGGCTGTCCTGCTGCATGGTTTGCGGCTGCTCTACCTTCTGGGTGGCCTCCTAAAAAGTAAGACGTAGCAACCGTTAGTCAAAAGACTAAGTGGCTTCACATCCGCTCCCCCGGCGACTCCTCGCCACCGGGAGGAGCAAGGAACAAGGGTACAAGTATAGTAAATAGTATGACAGGTACAAGCAGGTGGTAATAGTACATGAATAACAATATTATAAGCTAGCAGTTCTACATGAGCAACTAGTAAATCAACAAGTACAAGTAACTACAGCAGGAAAGTAACTTAACTTATAAGGATGCCCACACAAGCTTATAAGTTAAGGATCTGTTTACATAAAGTAACTCATCGTATAGGAGTGCCCATACAAACTTATACGATGAGGATCTTGTTGTGCAATGATATGTAATGGTATGTATGATATGAAATGACTCACTCATGATCACACACATGCAATTGCTATGTCGACACAGACTATAGTTCTCACTTTTTGAGCAGGTAGCTAACCTCTCAGGCATCAGCCGCCGTGGCCAGGCGGTGACAGTAGAGCGGGCGTCTCTACTACTAGGCGGGGATCCACACTACTTCACCTAGGCCTCTGTATGCCTCAACGCTAAGAACACAACATCGGAGCCCATGCGTACTATGGTCCAGCGGGAGCCTCGGGTAGATGTGCACCGAGGACCAAGCCCCGATTTGACCTTGTGTGACCCGGAAGGAGCCTCGGAAGCGAGCACGAGGACCAAGCCCAACCGTTCACCTGGCACGGAAGGAGCCCCAGGACGTGAACACTGAGGACCAAGCCCAACCGCCCAAAGTCTAGCTGTCAACTCCCATCGGTGTGACGACTGGCGAGCCCG
This sequence comes from Platanthera guangdongensis, assembly GCA_039583875.1. Taxonomy (NCBI): domain Eukaryota; kingdom Viridiplantae; phylum Streptophyta; class Magnoliopsida; order Asparagales; family Orchidaceae; genus Platanthera; species Platanthera guangdongensis. Next base: position 11,804,878 of record CM077147.1, on the reverse strand, counting down.
TAGACCTACCACACTATCCATAACCCAGGATTACGATACCGTGTGTCGACTCACACCACATGCAAATTCCACATCATCGTGGCATGGAAGGAGCCTCGGAAGTAAGCACGAGGTCCAAGCCCAACCATCCGACTTTACTTAATACAACACTATCCCAACTAGTGACGGTCAACACCGCACATACACCCTTTCCCCAATACTACTCGTAGGGAGACGACACTCTAAGTATTGGACTACTAAATTCAACCGCTATATTACAATCTCATGGTCATGAGTTATTCTTCTACAAGTCACCTCAAAATGATTTCAACATGATATAACAAGATGCGCATTTTTAGCAATCTACTAGTTTCAAACAATTTCAATATGATATAACAAGATGCGCTTTTATATAGTAACTTATCAATTTCTACAAATCGTTTCGTTCAATAAGACTTGCTTCACAATTCGATTATATGAAATCTGATTAACACAATTTATCAATCATGCAACTAAAATAATTAATCATAAAAGAGTTCTTCCAAGACAAGATAACTTGCAATGATAAGTCTACCGAATCCGAATTCATAGCATATAAAAATTCCAAACTTTAAGTGCAGAATTAATCCTGGATAGCAACTTCGATCGGAGATTCCCGAAGCTACAGGAATCCGGTGAAGACATGTAACCCCTCGATGGAAAGGTATTTCCATGGACTACAACTTTTATATTCAGATCTCAACCCAAATTTGAAAATAACCGACTTGAAATCGGCTTCAAAGTTCGCTGCGCACAGAACACAATTTCTGTGTACAAGATCTGCCGGACAGCACATTCGATTAGGCTTTACTGTGGATACAGACATCGCCTGAAGTCGTGCAACCACTCGTTGGAAAGATATTTTCAAGGGCTACAACTTTAGTGTTTAGTCAAAAGCCCAGATCTGGCCATATCCTACCGAAAAATGATCTAAAAGATCGTTGTGCGCTGAATACATGTTCTGCACGCATCTTAAAGGAAAATGAACGACATCGGTTCATCTTCCTCCTCAAGGCGACCATGCCTAAATTTCTTCAGAACTTCCTCCTCCCTTATTCGACCTCAAGTGGCCAATACTCTTCACGAGACCATCCCATCACCACATAGATGAAGGGAATGGTTGAAGAGATCTAAAACCTAGGATACAAACCCTAGCAAGGCCAACCCTAGAAAACTTCTCCTCACCATCAAGGCTCTCTTGAGTCGATGTCTCGCCTAGAGAAATATCGATAGATCTAGCATCAAGGGAGAGGGTAGGAAACTCACATCGGTTCCAGCGGTACCACCATTTTCGGCCATGGATCGAATAGTTCTTCGCGGCGGCATCTTCTCCTTCGCGGCGATGGCGGATCACCTTCACTTGGACTTGCTCCAGCAGTTCTCCCTCTCAACAGAAGTTCTCACGGGAAAATAGGGGATGAAATGAGCATGAAAATGGCTAGGGTTTTCTCTTCCCCTTAAATATGAAAAGTGACACGGGTAGGGACACGCCCGTGTCCTTACCCGTGTCCCGCTTGGTGAAACGGCAACGACGGTTTCCGTGTCGGTTCAATACTTGACACGGGTAGGGACACGCCGTGTTCTTGGTCGTGTCCTTGGCCGTGTCCTTCTCTGGATACATCTCGATAACCTCAACTCGACACACACGGTACACGGGTAGGGACACGCCCGTGTCGCTACCCGTGTCATACCATTCGTCGATCTCGACACGTAGTTCGTCGATCTCGACACGCCTCGTCGAGTCCAACTCGACACACACGGAACACGGGTAGGGACACGCCCGTGTCTCTCCCCGTGTCATACAATTCGTCGATCTCGACACGTAGTTCATCGATCTCGACACGCCTCGTCGAGTCCAACTCGACACACATGGGTAGGGACACGCCCGTGTCTCTACCCATGTCATACACTTCGTCGATCTCGACATAGCTCGTCGATCTCGACACGTCTCGTCAGGTCCAACTTGACACACACGGGTAGGGACACGCCCGTGTCTCTACCCGTGTCATCCTCACATAGGTAGTAACACGCCCGTATCACTACCCGTGTCCTCTTCTGGACTGATTTCTTCTCACCCACACAAGTGCAACCCAAATTTCCTGCACTTCCTAGACCCGTATCAGCCCTCCTAACTCCAAAAATCGCATGAGGGGCCTAGTGCGAATCGGGATGTTACAATAACATTTAAAGAACACATGAATATCCACTTAGGAATGAAAATACACGTGTTTGGGGTACCTGTGTGTTCCTATAATTGCGTTTTGCAATTTTATTTGGTCGCTTAACGGTGTTTTGTACCACTATAGGTGACCAGAAGTGGTGCTGGGCCGTCGGAACGTCGAGTTTCTGAGGCTAGCAGTACACAAAATGATGCTCCTACAACACCTCCTTCAGCCGAGACCATACGGTTGGTGGCCGAAGCAGTGTTTGTCATGATCAATGCGCAGCCTGCAAGGCAAATGCAGCAGCTCGTTCCTGCGATAGAGCAGGTACCACTCCAAGCGGCTGAGCAAAGAAGGGTGGAGCAGGTGGTGGAGGAATCGTTGGTGCCGAGGAGGGCAACAAAGAGACAGCTCAAACATGTTATGAGCTTCAATCCTCCTGTATTCTCGGGGTTGGGAACCCCATCACAGGCTGAAGACTGGCTCTCTAGGGTGAAGAGAATCCTAACAGCGACTGAGACGAAAGAGTGGCAGATGACCACTATTGTTACATTCCTTTTGGACGGTGAAGCTAGATTGTGGTGGGAAGGCTTGGAGCTACACCACTTGAGGGGTAGACTACTTACTGAGGTCTCGATAGAGGAGTTCTCGAGACTATTCTTGGCCAGGTACCTCCCTTCTGCGCAGAGAATAACATTGGAGAATGAGTTCCTGAAGTTGGTACAAGGGGAGAGTAGCGTGGATGAGTATCTCCACGAGTTTACTCGGTTGGGTCGTTATGCTTGCTCTACGTTCGCGGATGAGGAGCGTAAGACGAACCGATTTTATGAAGGTTTGAGAGATGACTTGAGGCTGCTACTCTCGGGGCCTATGACGCAGGGTTTCTTGACCCTGGTTAACACGACCCGGTCCTTGGAGAAGGACATGAAGAATGTTCAAGGCAAGAAAAGTGTTGGTGATAAGAAGACTGAATTCAAGGTGCCGACTACCTCCAAGTCTGGGTGCCGACTAACTCAATAGATTTATTGTTATAGAGAGTTTTATAAGGCTTTAGGACCTCTATTTCCTTGGCTTGCCTTTTGGCAAGTATTCTGCTCTCCTTTAGAGCAATTAGGAGTAGTCCAAACTTGTCAATCAATTGATTGACATCAGTCACAGATTCATAGCAATCTTCATCACAGGATGAAGATGTACCAGTATCTGACTCGATTCAAAGTCAGAGAAAGATGGAAAATTTGATAGAGATTGTACCTTGATTGATTCTGATTCTTCCTAACTTCTTTCTTCTGGAGACATTGCCATCAACCCATGGTATCGATAGTTTTCTTCATCCTCCTCATTGTCACTGTCTGAGTGTGACAAAGGGGCCATGATTACTATCCTGACAGCAGGATATTCCTCATCTTTCCTAGATCTGCAGCAACAGATATCAGCCTTATATAGTCTTCTTCCTCTTTATCTTCAGAATCTGAGGATGAATAATCTGTACAGCTTCTCTCCTTCTTAGTCACAAAAGACTTTTTCTTCTTTTTCTCATCTTCAGACTCTGAACCACTGTCAGAAAGACTGACTTTCTCTGTCCCTTCAATATAACCAGTGAGAGAATCTCACATCTCTTTGGCTGACTTACAGTGGACCATTCTCATGAGGGTTGAGTCATCCATGACACTTACCATGATGTGTTGTGCCCTCTTGTCCATAGATGCAAAGTTGATTTCTTCTCCAGACATCTCTGCATAACTCTTTGGAGTCAGGATGCTTGCATTTGATGTTGAGACCTTCATGGGTATGAAAGGTCCTTCTTGAACTGTTGCAAGGACCCAAGTATCAGTGGCATCCATGATTTGCTTGACTTTTTCTTTCCAAGTCTTAAAGTTTTCCTTGTTGTACACTTGAAGCTCCATTCCTTGTGGTTCTCTTTTGAACCCACAAGTGTAACCCTTTTAACTAATCTTGGACTCAGATTGTTAAATCCTTTTTGAGCAACCTCCCTCTGATACCACTTGAAAGTTCCTTAATTGAACGTTAGCTACTCACCTAGAGAGGAGGGGGGTGAATATGTCTTTGAGCTTTTATTGAATCTTTTACTGATTTCTAATTATACTAACTAGAGTTTGTCCTTAAGTCCTGCAATAACAAAGAAAAATAAGCACAAAACAAACAAAAGGATTTACAGTGGTTCCTCAATTTGCTACATCTACTTTCTCTCTCACCCATCAAAATTATTTGTTGGACTTGACACAAACTCCTCCACTTATGCTCATCGGAGCTTACACCTCAGGCCATCAGCCTTACATACAGATTCTTCTCAGAATCTAACTCAGAACCACAAGAGTTCCTACCTCAGAGCTCTGCATAACTCCTACAGCTCAGTGATACAAAGATCACCTACCTCAGCCTTATTTCTAAGGCCTACACTCAGGCTTTTCAGCCCTACAGCTTCAGGCACACGGCCCTACTCTTAGAGTGTTGTAGCACTCCTACAACTCAGTACCCTTTCAAGTACCTACATCTCAGCTTCCTTCAAGGCCTATAATCTTAGTGACAAACTTGTCACCTACAACTCAGTGACTCTTCAGTCACCTACCTCAGACACAAGGCCCTACACTCAGGCTTGGAGGATGGCCCTACCTTAGATCCACACTTGGATCTTACCTCAGAGAGCAGCACTCTCCTACCTCAGGCACTTAAGCCCTACAGTTCAGATCCTCACTTGGATCCTACCTCAGTGCCCCAATAGGGCACCTACCTCAATGATAAATTTGTCACCTACCTCAGGCATTTCCTGAATCCTACAAGAAATGAAACAGTATGTTGAAGAAAATAAAAATTGACTCAAAGAAATAACTCGGATTCAACTTTACTGGACTGAGCAGATTTCAGTCCAGCTCACTTGATGTAGAAGGAATCAGCCTTCTTCTACAGCTATCACTTTTTCCTGCTGCACAGATGAGCAGCTTCCACCTTTCTAATGAGATGAATCAACTAAACTATTCTGTTAAGAACAAACTTGCTGAGCTTTGAAGTGTTTTAGCTATCTTTCTTTGTCTTTCGGCTATCTTGACTGGACTTTGACTTTCAAGCTTGATGGATGATCGTCCAACCGCCTCTTTTCAATTTTTCTTCTTCTGTGTTCGTTTGATTCGTTATCCCTAATCCCTTTTTTGTTTCCCATTTTAAATGCGTTGATTTGAATCAACGACACCATAATATGTGGGCCCACCAAGGATTGATGAGTGTCAACTCCATCAAAAAGAGACAAAACATCTTTCAACGTTGTAGCAGCTTTCCCGCAACGACTTCATGCAATTTTGACTTTGATGACGTCAACAGTGGTCATCAACATCTGGACTTAGAAAATATTCCATAATCCCATCAAGCGTTGAGTGATCTTAAGACACTCAACGTCATTAGCCTTGACTATCAGTGCTTCTGGACTTAGAAAATTTTCCTAGCTTTGTCTCAGTTGTTTTGTCTCAGCAGTTTCTCATTATCTGCTGAGACAAGTCTTTGTCTCAGCGCTTTCTTCTTATTTGTTGTCTCAGTGGTTTTTGCACTTAACTGTCTCAGTAGTTTTGTCTCAGCGGTCTCAGTAGTTTTTCTCACTTCACTGTCTCAACGGTTTTCTTCTTAACTGTCCCAGCGCTTTCTTCTTTATTAGAAGCGTTGAGTGAACCTGCTTCACTCAATGCTTCTGAACTTAGAAAAAATCAAGCTAATTTGTCACTGATGTCTCAGCCGTCTCAACGCCATCTTCTCAACTGTCTCAGTTGTCTCAGCGGTCTCAACGTCATCTTCTCAGTTGTCTTCAGCTGTCTCAATGTTATCTTCTCAGCTGTCTCAGCTGTCTCAGCGGTCTCAACGCCTTCTTCTCAGCGATCTCATCGCTTTTGCCTTAGACAGATTTTTTGGCTTTAGCTTGACAAGTTTTGAGCTGAGCTTGACGAACCGCAAACTGAGTTTGACGAACATTGATCTTCTCAGCGGCCTCAGTGCTTTTTGTCTTAGTCAATTTTTCTCTTGCTTTAACTTGATAAGCATTGGGCTGAGCTCGACGAACTTCGAGCTGAGTTTGACTAATTTTGAATCTTGAGTTCTTAAGCTTAACCCAAGGAATGTTGAGTTGAGCTCGACGATCAACGAGCTGATTTTGACGAACTCCGAGTTAAGTTCGACGAAATTGGAGTTTACTACCCAACTCATTTTTCTTCATCTGTCCAACCATGGAGTACATGTATGTAAGAACTAGAGCACACATCAAATACATTATGCCCCTTAGCATGATTGGTGATATCACTTCAAATCCCGAGGAACATTGTAGGCACAATTCCCAACACATGCCCTTTCAGAACAGTGGAGTTACATTGTTGGCAGGCCGACCCGGACTGTATATAATTGTTTGGAACATCGGAGGTTGTCTGTTTGTAGACCGTTTTCAGAAAACTATAAATAGACCAAAGAGGGTTTCTCAGAAGACATGCTTACTTATGTTATGGTCTTCTTACACTTTCTGAGGTATCTAATACGCTCAAAATAGATGTATATGATAACGCAAGTGCACGTGTCGAATCAAGTAATATAAAGTGAGTTAAGATCGTTTCCTCAAAGAAGTGACTAATTTAGCGCTCGCAAGTACTAGCTCTACCTTTTTTTTAAAATTCAAGCGAAATGATTATAAGTGAAATTAGATTAAGAACAATTACAGGAAGACAAAATTAAAACTAAACAACACTTACTTAAAAGACTTTTATCAAGTTGGAGGAGTAGTCTCGTACGCAGATTTCTTTTGCCTATTGCGATGAGTTTTTAGAGTGATCTTTCATGAAATGATTTATTACTATCCTGCAATGACTTGAAAGAAGAAGTCATCATCTCTCAATCTCAGAATTTCGTTTACCCTAATTCTCCTAGTTATCTCTAACTTAGGTAAAACGAGAATAATATAAAGCACTCAAATCAATGTTGCTAACAAACGAGGAAATCTCTTTCTCTCTTTATGCTATGTCGAACTTTATGCTACACTTATACCACTTCTCTCTCGAATCTTGAAGCGCAGTATAAGGATGGAACTTTGTCTAAAAATTTACACGACTCCTCTCTCGAATCTCGCCGTGCAAAATAAAGGAATCAACCCTAAAATACGTATCTCCTCTCTCGAATCTCGCAACGTAAGTTATAGGAAGAATGCTTGATCCAAAAATTCTACAAAATAAACATAAATTCAGCAAAGATAGGTTTTCAATCAATCATAAAAAACAAATTACAAACACCACATCACAATAAGTTAAAGTACTCATTGTACAACCCCGTAGCCGGGCGAGTGGGACCCTCCCCAAATGCCAGCCTAGGGGTGTGTTGTGGGCGACGAGTTGGTGCGTCATTGTTCGGAGGCGTGTGGGTCCTCGTGCGTGCGTGCGGAGGTTTCATGCGAATAGGTTTATAATATATTATATATATATCTGCGCTTGGACCCAAAAAAAAGTTTGAGAGAAACTGAAATCTGCGCTTGGAGCATCGATCTCTCCACGACCTTTCTGATCTTTTGAATCGCTCGATACCCTTTGGCTCACTGCTATCGAATTGCCCTTATACCATTACTTACAACAAGTATACAATTTCTTCGTGATATCGTGAAACAACAAAGCCATATATTTTGTATCCTCTTGGACACGCGGAGCTAATCCTTTCCCCCAGGTGTGTCTACATCCCTTCCAGCTAGTGAGAGCCTGACAACGAGTTTACCCGGGGCCGAGTAGCACTCGGGGTCCCTTACCCCCCAGGCGAGCCTATGGACCTGCCAGCTAGTAGGAGCTAGGCAGCGGGTCTACCCGGGGTCGAGCATTACTCGGGGTCTTGCAAAAAGTCTCCACGAACCAATCCCTTCCCCCCAAGTGTGCCTACAGCCCTGTCAGCTAATGAGAGCCTGACAGCGAGTCTGCCCGGGGTCCACTACTACCGCCAGCGAGTGACTTCCAGCCCTGCCAGCTAGGTGAGAGCCTGGCAGCGGGAAGGCCCAAGGATGACACTGAGTGACTTCCAGCCCTGCTAGGTTGACATCGGGATCTGGTCGGGGTCCACTACTACCGCCATCGAGTGACTTCCAAGCTAGGTGAGAGCCTATCGGACCCAATGATGGAGTGTTCGTGAGAGCCTGACCGCGGGATCTGCTCGGGGTCCACAACTACCGCCATCGAGTGCAGCCCTGTCAGCTAGGTGAGATGACAGCGGGATTGCTCGAGGCCCAAGGATGACACCGAGTGACATCCAGCCCTGCCAGCTAGGTGAAGCCTACTACCGCCATTGCTTCCAGCCATACCAGATGAGTCCACAGCGGGATCTGCTCGAGGCCCAAGGATTAGAGTGACTTCCAGCCCTGCCCTAGGTGAGAGTCTGACAGCGGGATCTTCTTCCACAAGCTGAAACTTCCAGCCCTGATAGGTGAGAGCCTATCTGCTCGAGGCCCAAGGATGACAACGAACTTCTCCTAGGTGAGAGCCACAAGGGGACACAACTACATTGAAAGAGCTAGGTGAGAGAAATAATAGGTCTGACAATCTCTCGAGGCCCAAGGATGAACCGAGTGACTTCCAAAGGTGAGAGCCTATAACTACCGTCATCGAGTGACTTCCTGCCAGCTAGGTGAGAGCCTATCTGCTCGAGGCCCAGGATGACACCGAGTTACTTCCAGCCCTGCCAGAGGTCTGACAGTGGGATCTGCTCGGGGTAACTAATCGAGTGAAGCCCTTAGGTGAGAGCCTGAAATCTGCTTTACTCGAGTGTCAATGATCTTATAGTGACAAACTAGGTGAGAGCCTATCTTCTCTCCGCTCTACTCTTCTGCTTTATGCTATGTCGCTTCTATAATACAGCCACATTCTGAAAGATTTGCTTAAGCGCAGTCATCCGAACTGGGATTTGGAACTGTCTCAAAGAATTTATCAAACCGTCTGGAATCGAGATGCGATCGCGACGTGCAAAACGTATCTCGGGCTCAATCTCTCGAAACGATCTCCTTCTCTCGAATCTCGCTACTGAAGTGTTATAGGGAATTCTAAATAAATGCATAAATCCAGCACGGGTTTCCATTCTTCAAAAAAACAAATATGAGATTCAATCAATCAGAATGAACACTTCTATCAAAACACGCTACAACCTAATTACACGAGGACCCGCACGCCTCCGAACAAGGACGCTCTAACTCGCCGCCCACAACAAGTTAAAGTACTCATCACATACAAGACTAAGAAATTTAGTTCATGCTTGAGGAATGTAACCACACAACAAGGAAGATCTTACTAGACATGCTTTTTGAAATGAAAACGATGCAGGAATTTGCGTGTAGATCTTGCTTTAGAGCCTTCTTCCTTCTCGTTGGTGTGCCCAAACCCTAGTCGTTCCTCTCCTTCTCCAACATGATGGCTCTTAGAACTCTCATTCCCTCTAGAGTTTCGTATCTCCCCAATAAGCATCATATTTCCCTCTAAAAACGAGCAACCCTCTTCCAATAGATGCATCCTTCCATATTTGGTTTTGGCGAAAAATTCGAAATTCGAATTTCAAACCCGTCCAGAACTCGTTATAACAACTGAAACAGGTTTCTAAAACAACTGCACAGCCAAAATATAATTCCAGCTTTTACTTTTCCAGTTCGAATTTCATGGCATTTCTGGTAAGGAAAACATGAGAAAATTAACTTAATTAACTTTAAATCATATAAATATAAATTTATGAATATTTATACTCATTTAAATCATTCTTTTTTATTTATGCTCAATATGATATCAAAATTAAGAGTTAGATAACCTTCTTTTGGGAAGTTATCACACCTCCACCCTTGAATTTTTGATAGTCCCTAGCAAAGATAAATCATATCAATAGATTAAATGAAGAAAAAATATCAAGATGCAAATTCAGATGATCCTTCTTGAAAAATAAACTAATCAAGACTTACTCGAGAAATTCGTTTTACTTAACTGATAAGCTTAGAAATCAATAAGAGCTCAAAATTCACAAATCCATTAGTTAGATAGAAGATAAAGCTCAAATAAGTTCATTAGTACGGTGTGTGCTTTTTTTAAAAAGTAATTTACTTCCATGTAATTTTCTTATTGATCCTCCACAATTATTAAAAGGGAAAGAATAGGCTAAGCTTTCGATTTAGGTTCCGTTTGGGGGGACTTATTTTCACCGGTCAAGCGGTCATGACCGCATGAACCGGGACTTAAATAAGTCCCAGTTCATGCGGTCATGACCGCTTGACCGGTGAAAATAAGTCCTTCCAAACAAAGCCTTAGTCTCCACATGTGTTAGTAGTTTAATTAAAAATAGGAGAGACATTGGCTTGATCAGAAATTTATGGATAAACTTGGTAGTGGAATGACATTCTCTAGTTAATAATCTTATTACTTTACCATATTATGAGGTTTATCAACATATATATTTTTAAAACATATTCTATTCACAGTAGATATCATTCCAAGTATAAGTGCACATATCTGGGTCACATATCATTATGATGTTTTAACCTTTTTTTCTTCTCTTTGGTTTTTATCATAGTTGAGATCATTCCAAGTATGCATTCACATACCTAGGCCGCATATCACTATGACACTTTTTTTTTCTTTTTTTTACCATCATAGTTGGGATCATTCCAAGTATGTAAACATATACCTAGGTCACATATCACTATGACATTTAACTCTTTTTTTATAAAAATTAAACACTCATAAATGGCTAACATACTAAGTTACAACTAGTAGAAATATAGGGAATTAAAGCATGGAGTACTGTGTATGAAAAAGTTCAAGCTCAACTATTCTAGTGAAAATCAAAATGGAATACTACCTAAGCTCATGTTTAGGTTTACATCATTGACTTATTTCTTGCTCACCTCTCCCGTTATTTGTAGAGGTCAATATCAAAAGATTATCTTGAAGTAAACAAAAATTTTGTGCATAAAAAATGCTTAAGTGAGCTATATCAAAAAAATCTTACTAATTTCAAATTCATTAATTGAACTCTTTAGATTGTTCAGTCATACCAATTAATTATCATTGAATATATCTAAAATATCCTATTGATTAATTGAAACAAGAAATAAAATCATTCAAATAGTGATTAATGAATTATTCTTCATCCAAATGGTAGGTGTTGTAACACCCCCACCTCCACACTTAAATCATCTGCTAGTCCCTAGCAAAGATATCTTTTTACCATGAAAATATTCTAAAATGGTTTTCTTAATAAGCATAATAGCATAAAGAAGAAAAGAATTGAAATGTAAATAACTTCCCTGAAATTGGTTTACCCGTAACTCCGTCCAAGTGTTCTTAGGATGACCTTGGTTTCATAGAGTTTCATTCATCTTTTTTTATTGAGCTTCATCATTAAGAGTGGTGCAAAACCTATAAACAAATAACTCTACACAATTTTCCAAATTAAGCCGCTCAATTGATAAGTTAAATGAAAGTACAGTTTCAACATGATGTGATACGTAAATATACTGGTGTTCATATAGAGGTATCATAAGTAATGCAACTAATATCAAAATAAAACAGACGCAATAAGGTACATATCATAGTACTCATTTTTCGATTAGTGGCGAATCAAATACAATATGAAAATAGTGCAGTAATCATTATAAAATATCAAAACACATATAAGTGAAGCAAAACATGTATCATACAAAATGTCACATCACAAAATAGATCACCACAATATAGTTTAGAGCAAAACATAACAAAATATAGCGCAGAGCAAAATATAACAAAATATAGCACAGAACAACATGTAAACATAACTATGCAAAAGTGAAGGTGGATATGAGATAATTCTACTCGTCCTCCTCTTCAACTTCTTCTCTGTCTTGATGACATAATCTCAGAAATTTCCAATTCCTAGAATACAGGAGCTCTCACTATCCTTGTTCGACACAGCTCGTCGACACTCAACATTACCACCGCTTTATATAGATCTAAATGCAAACACCATCGCACGTTGCCAGAAATCCAGTAGTCGATCGCCTCCCTTTCCTCACTGCTCTTCTACCGCTAAATCGCCCTTCTCTCGTAAACCCTAGATAGCAACTCGGGAAATGTCCAGGCTCGGGTCGATTTGAAAAGGAAGGTTATATTAGGCATTTTAATTAAGAGTTTCGAGAGAGTAATTAGATTAGGGCAGATTAGGAAATGTATAATTGCATATTTAATAATAGTAATAAATATAATTAGTTCATATTAACCCAGCCTAAAACCACCGGAGTGACGATTTGCGAGCGCCGGTTCAGTTGAACCGGCGGCCGAAGACTACCACGCAGTCCATGATGGAGTAACCAGAAATTGAATTCCCATTACATATGCTTTTGGATTGTTATAACAACTGCCTTTGATTCAGCTCTGCTTATGAAGATTCGGACAGAAATTTAATTCTCATTACAGACGTTTTTAAGCTGTTATAACAACTGGCCGCTGTTTGACAATTTCTATTTCCTTCAAAATTTTGGCCGAATTTTTTACTCCTCCAACACTTTCACTCTTAATACTTATTGAGTATAGTCAACTAGGATCAAGTAGCTTCGCTTCCTCAAACACACAATTTTTTTTACTAATGAAAACAAATGAAATTTATTTATTTAAATATATAAAAACACATATTTATATATAAATTATAAGATACGATGGGTTAACTCCTAATATCATTATTTTTCTAAAACATATGTACTAAACAAGCAAATAACTAAAATTTCTAATTACTAATTTATTACTACAACAAAATGAGTTATAGGTCCCTTTAAAATAATAGCTAGAGATAAAGGTGAAAGGTCCTAAGACCCAACAATATAGATAGAAAGGAGGGCCAATCCTCCGTCCCCAAATCTCTTTCTTTTTTGACCTCTTCTTCTCTTTCAACATCATATTAGCATAAGAATATCTCTTGCGCCTCCCTGCAGCCAATCCTTCAAGGGAAGCACAAGTGGTGACAATGTGGTGGAATAAAGAATGAATTTCGTCACTGCAATGTACTTTCCCTGCCAGAATTAATTTTCAGCATTACTCAAATACGGGTCAATAAATTCAAATTCTTACAGGGATGCATTAATATCATCGTGAAAAGAAAATAGAGGTGGATCAGTAGTGGAATGAGCAGATTCAACTTCCAAAATATTTGTCACTACTGAATTCACATGCACATGATCAAGCAAAGAAGGGTAGTCAGGAAACTAAATAGAAGAAACACATAAATAATTTATAATTATGGGAGTGATCCCGGTTTCACTCATAGCAGGTTGCAAAGATTGATCATTGTCGGTATCGTAAGTATCATAACAATGGGGACCCAAAGACTCAAGGGCCTCGGTAGTGAGTTGGACCTCCTCATCCAATGAAGAAGTGTATACCAGTTCATCAGAAAGGATATCCTCTTCATCCCACCTTGGCGCATCAGCGTGCTCCAAAAAATCCTTCCCTCCATCGGAGAGGATAATTTCTTTGACACACTTTGGCATAACCTCAGGTTCACGATTATCCCCAAGCGCACTATCTTCAACATGATCGATAAAAATAGGTGTAAAAAATATGTGCAAAGAAGGTGGAGGAACCATGGTGATAGAATTATCAGAGAATATATGGGTTGGTTCCTCTATGGGTACTTTAGAATTATCTTCTAGTAATATTTTGTGCATACAAATAGAGGGGCTAATTCCACGGATGCCGGCAATAGTCCATCCCATTGCCTCCTTAAACTCACGGAGCACGTTCAACAATTTTTCCTCATTCTCATGCTCTAAAGATGAGACGATGATGACAGGCAAATTGTGTTTTTCTTCTAAGAAAACATATTTCAGATTTTTAGGTAAAGGTTTTGACTCCAATAAGGGAGGTTCAAGATTAGAATGTTTTAAAACTTTTGAGTCGCTTGGCCTAATTAATGTTCTAAAGATGAGTCGATGATTTCGCCACTCTGGGTGATAGTGATTCGCAAAACTAGAGTGCAAACCTCCCAAGCATCATAAAGAGTTTCCCCATGAGATTGCATAAAAGTAGTAATGTCTCTAATCAACTTAGCGGTCTTTGAAGGTGGGAAATACTTGTTTAAAAATTTTCCACTAATTGATCCCATGTTGTGATAGCGTCATTAGGTAAAGAGTCTAACCAATTCTTAGCCCGACCTTCTAAGGAAAAAAGAAATGCACTTAGTTGAATAGCTTCAGCGGACACACCATTAGCTTTAAACATATCGCAAATTGATAAGAAAGTCCTGAGATGAGAGTTTGCATCTTCATGGCTAAGACCCCCGAACTTGTTATATTGAACTTGTTGCATAATAAATGGGTTCATTTTAAAATTATTGGCTTCTATGGCCGGTCGAGCTATACTAGAGTGCAAACCTCCCATAAAAGGTGTGTTATAATCTCGGCATGTCATTCGAGGTGCCGCTTGTTGATTATTTTGATCAACATGACCATTAGGGTTTAAGTGGCCATCATTGTTATCTATTACTTGTTGTCTGTTATTATCCATCACAAGATGAATAATATTCTCCATTCTGAAAATTATTCAATATTTTTTACAAGTGCGCTCAATTTCTAAGTTTAACGGCAGTAATTCCGGATTTCGATATCTTGACATATACTAATGAAATTCAAATTAGATAATAAAAGTAACACAAAAACAAAATGTTTGATCTCCAAATACTAAAGTTTTACTAATATTACGAGAAATAAACACAAAATCAGTTGCCGATCCCCGACAACGGCGCCAAAAACTTGATACGCCAAAAATAGATGTATAAGATAACGCAAATGCACGTGCCGAATCAAGTAATATAAAGTGAGTTAAGATTGTTCCCTCGGAGAAGTGACTAATTTAGCGCTCGCAAGTACTAACTCTACTTTTTCTTTAAATTCAAGCGAAATGATTATAAATGAAATTAGATTAAGAATAATTACCGAAAGACAAAATTAAAACTAAACAACACTTACTTAAAAGATTTTTATCAAGTTGGAGGAGTAGTCTCGTACGTAGATTTCTTTTGCCTATTTGTTGAAATCGAAAATCGGTCTCCTGTGGAGTTCGACCCTTGGGGAAGGGGTGACCGCGCACCTACTACACTCAAGCGAACGATCTAGGCACAAGACTAGGAACACAAGGGACAGACCCAAGGTCTCAGCGTGCAGGACCCGCCGCATACCCGGAAGACTAACAAACTCTTCCCCTCCCAAGCCAAGGGCCGAGCTAAGGCACCTTCGGTGGGCTCTCTTGGCCGACCGGAACATCTAAGGAGGATCTCAAGATCCACTCCTTAACTAGAGGTGCTGCCTCGGGTCTATGTAAAATGTTCCCCACCCGCCTTACGATTGGCGCAATCTCGCCGAGCGATTCTACGACACGCTGCCCAAGTTGGGCCACTAACAGCGGAACTTCGCTATTCTAAGAGGATGACAACGGGCCATCAGGGGCTTCCCGACAACTATACCTCGGGGGCCCCACGGGGGAAGCGGTTCACGAACACACCGCTCGCCCAAGACGGGAGGAGTAAACTACATATTCACAGAGCATCACAGATATTAAAAAAATATTACAGGAATATGAATTCCATACCCAGCACGCAGGCCGACAATATAAATAAAAAAGCCTTCGAGGGTCGGCACGAGCTCGGGCTCAAGTCCGTTATTCCCCGCTTGGTACTGCAACACCTGTACGCCAACATCTCGACGAGCTGCGACCAACTAAGCATCGGTCGGCTAACATAAGCAGGTCAAACATATTGCACACACCCCCTTTTTTGGGGCTATGGTGCGCATTACCTGCAAGCGGCTAATAAACAACTTCCTCAGAGTCTTCTCCGGGAACCACAGAACATCACCAATCTGGCTCACACGTCCGGATGGGCTTCACACAGCATGCCTAAACCAGTACTCACGCTTCCGGGAACTAATGCAATTAACTGCGGGGGCGTATGCGTCAACCCGTCGAAAAGCTCTCTTCCCCCGACCCGTTGGTGGAGAGGGGCTTCCATGCAAATATGTAAACTGAGGGCTTCACCTGCCCAAGTAGAAACATCGTTACCCTTGTCGCGTGCTTGGCGGCGGGGCCGGGAGAGGAGCTCCGGGTCGATCCTATTGCATGCGGCTGCGTCGGTGGTTGATCTCCACTCTAGGCCGAGCCTTGCTCCAGGCCGAGCCATGCTCCAGGCCGAGAGAAAGGGAGGGGGTCGGGGTGTGCTGCTCAGGGTTAGGAGAAATAGAATGGGGTCGGGGTGTGCTGCTCCAGACCGGGAGAAAGAGGGTGGGTCTGGGGTATGCTACTCCAGACCGGGAGAAAGAGGGTAGGGCCGGGTTGCTCCAGGCGACCGGGAGAGAGAGGGAGAGGTGGCGGTCGTGCCCTGCTGTTCCAGGCCGAAAGTGAGAGAGGGAGGTGAGGCTCGGGTTGCCACTACAGGCGGCGGCGACGAGAGAGAGGAGGTGGGAGGCGGGGTGCTGCTGCTCCAGGCCGACGGGAGAGAGAGGGAGGCGCGGGCTGCGCTGATCCTGTTGGCGATGGGAGAGAGGAAGGGGGGCGGCGGCTGTGCTCTGCTTTGCCGGCGACGGGAGAGAGCGGGGAAGGAGTTCGTGCCCTAGCCTGGGAAAGAATCCCGATCCTTGCTGTACCCCGCCTCTCCTGCTAAAATCCTTGCCCTGTCCCCATTTTTATCACATATATATGATATATAATATATAATATATATTATAATATAATATATATATAATATACATATGTATATTTATATAAATTCTAAACTTATGCGCATAAAACCTCCGCACGCACGCACGAGGACCCGCACGCCTTCGAACGGGGTCGCACCAACTCGTCGCCCATAACACGCCCCTAGGCTGATATTTGGGGAGGGCCCCACTCGCCCGGCTACGGGGTTGTACACAATTCCCGCTCTTTTCGAGGTTGGTACAAGCTCATAAAGAATCATCCAACCCTACGTATTCGGCGAGTGGGGGCCGACCCAAAAAAACTGAGAGAAACTGAAATCTGCACTTGGAACATCAATCTATACATGACCTTTCTGACTTTTTGAACCACTCGATATCTGTAATGCTCCCTGCTATTTCATTGCCCTCATACCATTACTTACAACAAGTATAATATTTCTCGTGGTATCGTGAAATAACAAAGCCATATATTTTGTATCCTCTTGCACACGCGGAGCTAATCCTTTCCCCCCAGGTATGCCTACAGCCCTGCCAGCTAGTGAGAGCCTGACAGCGAGTCTACCCAGGGCCGAGCAGCACTCGGGGTCCCTTACCCCCCAGGCGAGCCTACGGACCTGCCAGCTAGTAGGAGCCAGGCAGCGGGTCTACCCGGGGCCGAGCATCACTCGGGGTCCTACAAAGATCTCCAAGAACCAATCCCTTTCCCCCCAGGTGTGCGTACAGCCCTGCCAGCTAATGAGAGTCTGACAGCGAGTCTACCCAGGGCCGAGCAGCACTCGGGGTCTCTTACCCCCCAGGCGAGCCTACGGACCTGCCAGCTAGTAGGAGCCAGACAGCGGTTCTACCCGGGGCCGAGCATCACTCGGGGTCCTGCAAAGATCTCCAAGAACCAATCCCTTTCCCCCCAGGTGTGCCTACAGCCCTGCCAGCTAATGAGAGCCTGACAGCGAGTCTACCCGGGGCCGAGCGGCACTCGGGGTCCCTTACCCCCTAGGCGAGCCTACGGACCTGCCAGCTAGTAGGAGCCAGACAGCGAGTCTACCCGGGGCCGAGCATCACTCGGGGTCCTACAAAGATCTCCAAGAACCAATCCCTTTCCCCCCAGGTGTGCGTACAGCCCTGCCAGCTAATGAGAGCCTGACAGCGAGTCTACCCAGGGCCGAGCAGCACTCGGGGTCCCTTAACCCCCAGGCGAGCCTACGGACTTGCCAGCTAGTAGGAGCCAGGCACTGGGTCTACCCGGGGCTGAGCATCACTCGGGGTCCTGCAAAGTATCCGAACTCCACCCAAATTTCAAACTACCTCTATCCACCGAGTGACATTCAGCCCTGCCAGCTAGCTGAGAGCCTGACATCGGGATTTGCTCGGGGCCTGGGGCAGACTCCCTCGAGTGACATCCAGCCCTGCCAGCTAGGTGATAGCCTGACGGCGGGAGCGTCGCGAGCAATCTCAGAGTGAGGAGACTTGGGAAACTTTTGCCAAGTATAACTGGAGGGTAGGCTCCCTCGCTTCGAACTCCACGTTAACCTGGGAGGCCACCATCAAGGAGTTAATAAGAACCTCCACATCATATACCCCAAGTTCTCTGGCCATACACAGTCTCGATATAACCGTCTCATACTCAGCCTGGTTGTTGGTGAGAGGGAAATGCACTACTACTCGAGGACTTGATTTTGCTCGAGGTGGAGACATCCTATTTACTTAAGAGGTGTTGGAGAGTTAATTGCACTGATGCTTTTACAAATGGAGGACGCATTCTTTTCATAAAAGAGACGATCTGGAAGTCGTCAAATCGGGAAGCTGGCGTCCGAGCCTGTTCCTAATAATTCCTCCAATCAGAAGAGAGATGCAATCGGGGGGACATAGGCCGACGTGCAAGGGGGGAGCTGATCTCGGCCGTCAGTGCAGAGGCTCGGTCTTATAATAGCGCTTAGAGTCCCGAGGCATCGTCCCATCATCCGAACTGGGCTATTTAGAAGGAACAGGTCGGCGGCTCGTATCCTGATCTAATGACAAAGATCACTTTCCACCATGTCACTCGATGACGAGAGCTAGTGCATGGGCGACGGGTAATGTTCCTGCGAGGGTCCTCTAGGACGCACTCGAGGACAACATCTTCCCTTGGGCCGAAAGCTGCCCCTTCACAGGTTATCCTGCTCTCTCAATAACAAAGGTGTAAAAACTGAACAGAAACAAACCGAAATGGTTTTAAGCTGAACTTTATTATCCAAAAAAGGTAACTATTACAAAGGAATGCCCTCCCTTATATAGAATGGAGGAGAGATGAGAGAATACAAATAAGAGATGTGGGACTAAAAAAATACAAGTTAAGCGGACTATACAAAGTAAACCGCACAAGCCGCGCGGTTAGACAGAAGGACTAACCGCACGGCTACCACAAGAGAAGCAGAGAGGTCGCCAGTGAAGATCGCTAGACCGCCCGGTTAACAAGCCGGCGAGTCAAGCCGCCAGACCGCGCGGTCTCCAACCCGCCAAGACAGACCGCCCGGTCTTCATCTTTAACACTCCCCCTCAAGCTGGAGCATATATATCAATCATGTCCAGCTTGTCGCAAACATGCAGAAATGAGGCGGAAACTGGCTTGGTGAAGATGTCAGCCAGCTCTTTATCAGACGTGACAAAAGGAGTGCAAATTTGTTCTTTTAAAATCTCTTCACGAATGAAATGGCAGTCGACCTCAATGTGCTTTGTTCTTTCATGGAATACCGGATTTTTGGAGATGTATATGACGGCCTTGTTATCACAGAACATAGGTAGAGGATGGTTGTACACCTCTCCTAAATCTAGCATGAGAGCCCGCAGGCATTTTAACTCACAAGTGGTTGACGCCATACTGCGATACTCAGCTTCTGTACTGGACCTGGAGACAACAGACTGCTTCTTGCTCTTCCAGCTCACCAGATTTCCCCCAACAAATGTGCAAAAACCTGAGGTTGACTTGCGATCCCCTTTGTCATCAGCATAACTTGCATCTGAGTAGGCTTCAATCCTCAGATGACCATTCTTCTGAAAAAGTAATCCTTTCCCAGGCGCTGCTTTGACATACTCCAAGATCCGCAAGGCGGACTGTAGATGACACTCCCTAGGCGCTTGCATGAATTGACTCACCTTACCTACAACATAGGAAATGTCGGGTCTGGTCACTGTGAGATATATGAGCTTACCAATCAGACGCCTGTACCGCGAACTATCTGAAAGAGTAGGCGAATCATCTGTCCAGGTTTTGTCCTCCCCAGTTGCCATGGGACATCGGGCAGGTTTTGCTCCAGTCAATCCTGCCTCTTTTAAAAGATCAAGGGCATACTTACGCTGAGAGAGAACTAAGGAGTCGGGCTTCCGAGAGATTTCGATCCCCAGAAAGTACTTTGGAGAGCCCATATCTTTAGTGATCAGATGTTGGCGAAGATGTCGCTTTGTCAGGGCTACCCCTTACTGGTCATCGCCAGTGAGAAGAATATCATCGATGTACACAGCCAGAACAACCAGCCTAGAAGGAGTTTTGCGAATAAAGAGAGAGTGATCAGCAGAGTTTCGCACAAAACCAACAGCCGCCACAATGCCGCTGAACTTGTCAAACCAAGCTCGAGGACTCTGCTTGAGGCCATAAATTGCCTTCTACAGCCGGCATACCCGTGTCTCCCCCTGAGCAACATACCCAGGAGGTTGCTCCATGTAAACGGCCTCGTGAAGGTCACCATAAAGGAAGGCATTCTTGACGTCCAGCTGAGAAATCGGCCAATCCCGATTGACGGCCACAGAGAGAAGGACCCGAATAGTGCTGAGACGAGCCACGGGGGAGAAGGTGTCAAAGTAATCAACCCTATAGGTCTGAGTAAAGCCCTTAACAATAAGGCGAGCCTTATACCGATCCATAGTGCCGTCGGGGCCAAATTTGACCACAAATACCCAGCGACAGCCAACAACATCAGTACCAAAGGGAGGAGGAACAAGAGTCCATGTACCCCGCTCCGTGAGGGTCGCCATTTCCTCATCCATGGCCAGCTTCCAGTGGGGAATAGCAAGGGCTTCCTGATAGGAACGAGGCGTGGCAGTAGCAGAGATAGCCAGCGCAAAGGCCCTGCGGGAAGGTGTAAGACGATCATATGAAACAACAGCAGCAAGGGGGTGGAGAGTACATGTCCGCACCCCTTTGCGAAGAGCCACATGGAGATCCAGGTCGGCAGCCCCCTCGGGATCGATCCGGAGCGTCCGTGGCAGAGAGAGCTGGCCCGGGAGAAGAGAGCGACGACGGCGTAGAGGGTGGAGATGGAGGTGGAGAAGTGGGAGAGAGAGGTGGAGCGAGAGGAGGAGACGGAGAGGGCGGAGGAGTGGGTATCTCGGTAGGAGACGAGGGAACGAAGGGAATAGCATGAGAGTCAGAAGGTGGAGAAGGAGAGGAGGAGGCAGCCGAGAAGTAGGAGGCATTTTCGAAGAAGGTAACGTCAGCAGAGACGAACTGCTGACGAAGAATAGGGTTAAAGCAACAATAGTCTTTCTGAGTGGTGGAGTACCCCAGAAAGACACATTTGGTGGAGCGGGGGGAGAGCTTGTCACGGGTGGCAGATGGAGTATGGACAAAGGCAGTGCATCCAAAGATGCGGAGAGGGAGAGGAAATGGCTCCTTGTCCGGATATAGAAGGGAGAAGGGTGTTTTCCCGTGGAGAATGGTGGAGGGAAGTCGATTGATGAGGTAGCAGGCAAGGAGAACGGCATAGCCCCAATACGAGCGAGGGACATGCATCTGGGTCATCAATGTGCGAGCCACATCGAGGAGGTGACGGTTTTTGCGTTCCGCCACCCCATTTTGTTGGGAGGTGTAAACACAGCTAGTCTGATGAATAATGCCATGTTGCACACAAAAAGAAGTAAAAGCATGACTCAGATACTCTTTAGCATTGTCAGAACGAAAAGTTTTAATACAAATATTGAACTGAGTTTTAATCAACTGGTAAAAGGAAATCCATACATCTAAAAGTTCAGAGCGATTTCGGAGGAGATACACCCAAGTACATCGAGAAAAATCATCTATAAAGGTTACAAAATAAGAACTACCCCGACCAATGGCGAGGGTAGGAGCAGGTCCCCAAATATCAGAGTGGACAAGATCAAAAGGACGAGTAGAGCCCCGTCCGTGCTTCGGCGGGAAGGAGGAACGGTGATGCTTGCCGAGTTGACAGGCGTCGCATTGGAGAGGAGTACTGGACGGAGGGAGGTGCGGCAGAAGCTGACGTAGAAGACGGGGAGGAGGATGACCGAGGCGGAGATGCCACTGGAGAAGATCCGTACAGGAAGTCGAGAAGGCGGACAAAGCGGAAACATTGTCGAGGAAGTAGAGGCCGCCGCTCTCAGTCCCAGTAGCAATCGTCCGGTGATAGCTCGGATCCTGAAAAGAACAAGAAGTTGGTGTAAATGTCACAGAACACTGAAGCTGTTTGCATAAAGAGGTAACAGACAACAGATTGCACGGAAACTTGGGCACATAGAGAGTGTCCGCGAGGCGTAGTGACGGAGTAACATGAACCACTCCCGTCCCATGAACCGGGGAGGGAGAACCATCCGCAACTAGGACCGGGGGCAACCAATCATGTTGTTCGAGCAAAGAGAAGCACTGAGGGTTGCCCGTCATGTGATTAGTGGAACCAGAGTCGATAAGCCATTTACCTTGAGTCACCACGTGGGCACTACCTGAAGAAGTCACAACAGAGGCAGACGGCTTGGAAGAGTCACCAGAGGGGCGAAGATGAGGATGCTTCGTCCAGCAGCGTTCGAAAGTATGGCCGGTGCGACCACAATGAGAACAGAGGTAGCGGGAAGAAGCACGGCCGCCGGACTGGTGACCGCGACTACCAGAGCCACTGCGCTGAGTGTGATGAGAATAGTTGTCCGGTGGTGGAGAAGGAGCGAGCAAAAGTGGGCGCTGAAGGAGGGAGGTGACAGCAGCGATGCGGGCAGCGGTGGCATCTAAAGTGGGAGATTCAGCCTCACCCAGAATTTGCTGGCGGATCATGTTATAAGTATCAGGAAGCCGGAGCAGATAACACACAACCAGAAGCTCCTGGAAGTGCTTGTGTTGTTGAGCCAAATCCGCAGAAAAGGGACGATTCTGAAGAATCTCAGCCCCAAGAGCCTGGACCTGTTGGTAGGCAGCAGCAGGAGACAAGGTGGGACGGGCAAAGAGGTCCGCATACAACGTATAGATGCGGGAAGTCTGAGCCCCTTTGGAGTACAAAGCGGCAAGATGAAGCCAAGCGGCCTTGACCGTCTCATCATGACGTATGACGAGAAGGCACTCATCAAAAAGACTGTTCGCGAGCCAAGTACGCATAAGCGCGTCACTTGCATCCCAGTCATCAAAGAGAGGTGAAGTGATAGGAGGTGGGTCATCAACGAGGTGGTGGCGTTTGCGTTGGGAGCGAAGAAGAAAGGTGAAAGAAACGCTCCAATCCGGGTAGTTGGAGCCAACAAGCTTGGAAACGGTCCCAAGGTTCCCGGAAGGAGTAGGAGGAAGAGGCGGAGCCGGATTGGCAACAGGGGTGGTGGCAGTAGAGGCATCAGAAAAAGCCATAGAAGCTGGAAACAAGGGAAGTCGGGCGGTTAGGGAACAACCCGCACGGATAGGAAGAAAAGCTGCAGCGGTCACGAGGGTAGAAACCAGCGGCCAGAAAGGCCACGACCAAACTGCAGACCCAAGCAGTGGGGAAGAAGTCGCACGGCTAGAGGACAGGCCGCGCGAACAGAAGTGGGGAATGCGTGAGCGGACTGGAGCGTGAGCAGTTAGGTAACAAGGGGAGCAGGGATAAAACAGGTCGCTGCGACAGGGGGCGGCGGTTAGGTAACAACCCGCGCGGATAGGAGAAGGAAGGGCGACAACAGTCACAAGGGGAGAAATCCAGCGGCCAGAAAAGCCACGACCTAGCTGCAGACACAAACAGAGGGGAAGAAGTCGAACGGCTAGAGGACAGGCCGCGCGAACAGAAGAAGGCGAACGGCCAGAGAACAGGCCGCGCGAACAGAAGAAGTCGAACGGCTAGAGAACGAGCCGCGCGAACAGAAGAAGGCAAACGGCTAGAGAACAGGCCGTGCGGACAGGGAGCAAACCGGCACAACAAGCCGTACGGACAGCAAGACACAGAATCAGGAGGAGTAGATCGAATCCTCTGATACCATGTAAAAACCGAACAGAAACAAACCGAAATGGTTTTAAGCTGAACTTTATTATCCAAAAAAGGTAACTATTACAAAGGTATGCCCTCCCTTATATAGAATGGAGGAGAGATGATAGAATACAAATAAGAGATGTGTGACTAAAAAAATACAAGTTAAGCGGACTATACAAAGTAAACCGCACAAGCCGCGCGGTTAGACAGAAGGACTAACCGCACGGCTACCACAAGAGAAGCAGAGAGGTCACTGGTGAAGATCGCTAGACTGCCCGGTTAACAAGCCGGCGAGTCAAGCCGCCAGACCGCGCGGTCTCCAACCCGCCAAGACAGACCGCCCGGTCTTCAACTTTAACAAAAGGTCTTCACTTGTGATTGCTTGGAGAGATCGGCCCTTTATCAAATCCGGGAGGTTAGCGTCTAGGCTCGTTCCTGGTAATTCCCCTAGTCGGAGGAGAGGTGCGATCGGGAGGACATAGGCCGACGTGCAAGGGGGGAGATGATCTCGGCCGTCAGTGCAGAGGCTTGGTCTTACAATAGCGCTTAAAGTCCCGCGGTACCGTCCCATCGTCCGAACTAGGCTATTTAAAAGGAACGAGTTGGACGTTTGGCTTCCGGAGTCGATCGGGAGGCTAACCCTTGAAGCCCTCAGAAGCTCGAGGCGAATTGGTAATAAAGAGAAAACTTGACCGCTACTGAATTACAAGGAAGGGATAACATATTATCGTTAGGGAGGGAACCCTTTCAGGTCCCCCGGCTCCTAATACCTCTCAGCTGCTGTTGAAACCGATTTCTCGATTCCTATGGAGTTCACCCTTGGGGAAGGGGTGATCGCACACTTACTTCGATCCTGCAAGCAAAACAACAACAGAAACAGGAAACCGACCCAAGGGCTCGACGGGGAGGACCCACCACACACCCGGAAGATCTAAGAGCGCTTCCCCTCCTTAGGCAAAGGCCGAGCTAAGGTACCCTCAGGAAGCACTTGGGAGCTGGAGCAAGTGGGCACAGAATGCGTGCCTCCTGGGGTACCCCTTGGGTCCTATTTATAGTTTTCAGGACATGGACTGCCAATAACCAGGTAAAGCTGACCTGTAGTTACCAAAATACCCCTAAATGGGTCTGCCAACAACCAAACTCCGCTATTTTGAAGGGCTATGTGCAGGCCAGCGGGAACAAAACAGTAAAAAAGTACCTCCTGTATCTGGGCGAGTTGGGGAGCTCGGCGACCTCTGAAGGGTGAGCTCGTCTGCTGCATGCCGAGCTCCGCCTGGCGAGTGCGAGCTCCGGTGTGATCAGCCCGCCCGTTGGTGGCGAGTCCCATAAAGCGAGCGCGAGATGGCGCTGTGCGAGCTGGCTTCCGTGCTCGCCATTTAGCCGACTGCCGTTAGTCGAGCGTCGCTCGACGAATCATCATTCTCTGGTCGACGAACGTCGTTCTCTGGTCGACGAACGCCGAGCTCGCGTAGCTAATCCCCTGTCGAGCTCGCCTGGTATTTGAGCGGCCCGCATTGATGGGTCAGGCTCTGATTTCAGCTCGCTGGGCCGCCTGGCTCTTGTTGATCTTACTCGCCGGATATGGGGTTGTACATAATCCCCGCTCTTTTTGAGCTTGATAAAGCTCGGAAAGAAACATCCAACCCCAAGTATTCGGCGAGTGCGAGGTGACCCGAAAGGAATCTTCTGGTGGGGTCCACATATTGCTATATAAATACACCTGTGTATCTGCCTGGCTCTTGCCCTTCCCTCTGCTACTATTCTGCCGCGATGCTGATCCCGAAGGAGATCCAGGAGCGCCTTAACCGAGCTCGCCAGACCTCTGCGGCTCGCGTAGCCGCCCTGACCGTGGTTTCGGCTACTGCCCCCCAAAATGTCGAAAATGAGCCCGAATCCACCAAGAGGGCGAAGCGGTTCCCTACAGCCGCCGAGCCCATACTCGCCGTCCTGACCGCTGTCCTGGAGCAGGGTGTCGGTTCTTCAAGTCTGCCCGCACATGACAAGGGCAAGAACATCATCGATGTCTGCGATGGCCCAGTCAGCCGGCCGGGAAGCGGCGGGGGCGCCGTGCCGCGAGATGCATCCCCGCGAGCCAGAGTCATAACCGGAGACTCGCAATTCAAAACTCCGGACAATCGCCCCCGAGACCCAGCGTCTCCCTTTAGAACGTTGGGAGCAAGCTCGTAGAAGCCGAACTCGCCAGCTCGCGCCTCTTCTCCCCAGCCTCCCGTCGTAACCATAGGGGCAGATGCGGGGACCATACAAGTACCGGGATTTGACCTCCTCTCGCTGGCAGCGCGCCGCCCAGGCCGCGGGAAGGACCTGAGATTTGTCCCTCCCCACGGCTTTGCCGAGATGCCGAGTTCGTCGGGTAAGTCTGGTTTTTGACGTCGCTGTTTTTCCCTGTGGCAGTTGCCCTTTATTGATATCCCTGTGTCTGCAGGTCCCCCCAACCATTCCGCGGCGGAGTCCCCGAGATCAGCTGTTCATTCACCCCTCCCCTCCCCGAGCTCGATAGACTCTTACCTGGGCCCTGACGTGGAGGAAGTCGAGCTTGCGAGGAGGGAGGCCAAGTTATTCAAGAAGATCGTTCGCGAGCTGCGCGAGGTGCAGGAGGTCAATGATACGCTGCAGCGTGATTATGTGCGGCTGGCTGACGAGGTGCGGGGCGGCCATGTTCGCGAGTTGCGGTCTCCTTCCCAACTTCTTGACGAGATTGACGAGGGCCTCCTGACAGCACAACGGAATTCGGGGCGGATTCGCGAGTTCCTTCGCACGCGACAGCCTGGGGGGAGGGGAGCGCGAGGCCGGGGTAGATAGAAAACGGCTCCCCTGCTGAGCCGATAGGCACTCGCCTCCCTGACTCCCCCTGTCTGCGCGCCTTGCATTTTATTTCTAGGACTCTGTAATAACTGCAAACTCTATTAGACTGCCGCTTATATTTTGAATAATTTTATAAATGCACTTCCTGAATTTCAATTCGCGCGAGTTGAGTCATGTCAAAAGTTGGCGAGAAGAACGGCAAGTTTGAGTGGCGAGTAGGCGTGGCGAGCTTGGGTTACGAGTAGGGGTGGCGAGCTTGGGTTGCAAGTAGGGGTGGCGAGCTGGGTCGATTGGACAGCCCTCCCCCGATTCTCTTTTTCTATAAATACCCCTCATCCTTCACCTACCCCCGTACACTTCATTAACTATTGACTTTCTCTTTCCTGCTTCTCTTCCACCTCCAGCTCGCGATCTTCTTCATTTTTTGCGATCATGGGCAAGGGTAACCCTGATGCTGATGGCCGCGACAAGTGTGCCCAGCACTTCGTCGATTGCAGCTTCTTTGAGGGCCACATTAGCGAGGAGGAGCTCGCCGAGTTCGTCGCTATGTTCGTTCCGCCGGGTTTCGTGGCTCGGCGGCCAAGAGAAGGAGAAGCCATCAACTCCTTTTATGAGAGCGAGCTCGCCTTCCCCATCTCGCATTTCAAGGTGGGGTTGTGCATCCCCCTGTGGCCGGAGATTCGGCAAATCTTGAAGTACTACGGGGCGGTGCCCGCCCAACTGAATTCCAACGCCATCGCCATGATGGTGGCGTATGCGAGCTACCTCAGGCGGGAGAGGATAAAATTTAACCTGACTATCTTCAGGAAACTCTTTTCCTACAAGGCAACGCCGGACGGGGTCGCCTACTTCGGCGGCTCCCTAATCAAGGTTCGCGAGATCGCGAACAAGAACCATAACTGGATGACCCGGATCGTCTTCATCAGCGGCGACCTCGGCAACATCCCGTACTCGCCGCAACAAAAAGGCGAGGACGTGTACCGCCCCCCACGGTGTCCGGCAATGATGTCGAGCTCCACCGCTAATTCCTCCATAAGGACTTCGAGGTCGCCTTCCTGTGAAGGGGCCTTGACGCGCTGCTCCCCGTTCTCCCCGACGAAGGTACAGCTCGCCTTGTTGTTCAGCTCGCTAAATATGTACGGATATAAATTGTTTGGAATTTTTCTAACTGTTTTGCCGCAGGGGAGCGACTGGTGCCCGCGAACCCGTCATTCGCGGACTCGGGAATATACCCTGACCCCCTTGCTCGCGAGAGGGCGGCGGCGGCTTGCCGAGATGAGGCGGCCTCCTCGCACCCTTCCTCCAGCAAGAGACGACCAGAAGGCGCGGGGTCGAACCCGCCCAAGAAGATGCGAAGAGCGCTTGTGGCTCCGCGATCTGGGCAACAACAACAACAATCGCCCAAGTACATGAGCTCGCCGAAAGTCATTCCTGACGCGTCGCCGGAGAGCCCGCTGAAGGAAACTTTCAGCAAGAAGTGGAAGGACGGCGAAGCTCGCGCACCTCCTGCGGCGATCTCTCCGCCTCGCTCGGCGAAGAGGACAGCTCGCGAGCGCAGCGCGCCGAAAGAACACCCCCAATTCAGCCTTGGGGGTCGGTGAAAAGACTCAGCCGGTGCGCCGATGGTGCAGTGGGACGACCAAGCCCACCGGGTGTCCATCTCCACGCTGCATCCTTCTTGGCATGACCGCGAGCCTGCCACAGGTCATGCTTACGCCATTGGCTTCGGGCTCTATGGTCGCGAGGATGCCGAGGCCTATAAGGTCATGCATCTGCGGAACCTCGGCCATGAGGGACTGCAGGCCAGCTTCCGCGCCATGGAGCTCCATCATATGATGGTTCGCCGCGGCTTCGCCCTCAGTAACCAACTCCAAAAAGCCGAGCAAGCTCGCGACGTTGCCAAGGACCAGCTCGCCGACCAAGCGAGGCGACTCGGCATCGCCGAGGATCTACTCGCGCATGCCGCCGGCGGACTGGTGAGCATCATGCCCTTCTTCTTTTTTACTTAGAATATTTCTGCGCTGTTGCTAACGAATCCTTTCGTCAGGATGCCAAGGCCGCCGAAGAACTGCAGGCTCGCAATGCTGAGGTGGAGGAGGAGAATGGCCGGCTGCGCGCCCGCCTTGCCGAGCTAGAGGCGGCGAATACGAAGCTGAAGGATGAGAACCAACATCTCAGCAGCGAGGTTCGCCGCCAGGTGGATATCCTTATCCCAGCCAGCGGCGCCGACCCTACTCTCCCTTACAGGAGGCCCAGGGTCTTTGGCGAGGCCAATCTCGCGGAAAGGCTGCAGATCAACTCCATCCAAGCTGCCGAGTGCACTCTTCAGATGATGAAGGATTCTGGAGTGCTGGTGGAGGGATGCGAGGAGGTCACAGCCCGGGACCTCATGCCGAGCTTGTTCCCGACGACGCCCCCCAGCGAGAAAGAGGACAGCTTGGATGCGCTTTTTGGGAAGGGTTTCCGGGACTTGCCGGGCGAGGGCGAGGAGGACCAGCAGTCCGGCGAGCCTGGCGAGGATTGATGTCGCGAGTATACATGTATATGTACTTTTATAATTGTAATCTCGCTGAGGCGAGTTCCTTTTGTAAATCATCGTTTAATGAAATATGTGGTTCTTTCCTTGTTCAGTCTTCATTTTCTGGCTCTTCTTTTTTTTTGCTGTGTTTTACTCGCACGCGAGCCTAGGCTCTGACGACCTCGCGTAAATAGGTTTTGCGAGTAGGATGGCTGTAGAGCTCGCGTAGGTGCGTAACATGAGAACTCGCCAATTAGGATGACCCCGGTCTACTCGCCCCATTGGGCTCGCCAGCCTCAGCTCGCTCGCGAGCTATCCGCGATCTCACCGGCTTTAGATCTAATTCCCCAAGCATTTTACTGAATTTTTCCAAGTAAAACATCATGGGGGGCGAGGCACCTTGGCGAGTTCCCAAGATCCTCTCGGCGAGACTCCCGGATCAGACTCGCCTCCTTGTTGCCGAGACCGAGTCTGACTGGCGAGCTCGAACTCGCTTTTGCCGAGTATCCTTCCTTCTCCTTATTCCCAGAGAAATCTCAAGCCTCTTGGTTATTTATTTGATGCGCATAGGTTTTTCCTTATCGACTTCCTGCCCTGCCAGCTAGATGAGAGCCTGACAGCGGGATCTGCTCGATGCCCAAGGATGACACCGAGTGACTTCCTGACCTGACAGCTAGATGAGAGCCTGACAGCGGGATCTGCTCGGTGTCCGTAAATTCCACCATCGAGTGACTTCCTGACCTGCCAGCTAGGTGAGAGCCTGACAGCGGGATCTGCTCGAGGCCTAAGGATGACACCGAGTGACTTCCTAACCTGCCAGCTAGGTGAGAGCCTGGCAGCGGGATCTGCTCGGGATCCAGAACTTCCACCATCGAGTGACTTCCTGACCTGCCAGCTAGGTGAGAGCCTGACAACGGGATCTGCTAGAGGCCTAAGGATGACACCTAGTGATGTACTGACCTGCCAGCTAGGTGAGAGCCTGGCAGCGGGATCTGCTCGAGGTCCAAAACTTCCACCATCGAGTGACTTCCTGGCCTGCCAGCTAGGTGAGAGCCTGACAGTGGGATCTGCTCGAGGACTAAGGATGACACTGAGTGACTTCCTGACCTGCCAACTAGGTGAGAGCCTGGCAGCGGGATCTGCTCGGGGTCCAGAAATTTCACCTTCGAGTGACTTCCTGACCTGCCAGCTAGGTGAGATCCTGACAGCGGGATCTGCTCGAGGCCTAAGGATGACACCGAGTGACTTCCTGACCTGCTAGCTAGGTGAGAGCCTGGCAGCGGGATCTGTTCGGGGTCCAGAACTTCCACCATCGAGTGACTTATTGGCCTGCTAGCTAGGTGAGAGCCTGACAGCGGGATCTGCTCGAGGCCTAAGGATGACACCGAGTGACTTCCTAACCTGCCAGCTAGGTGAGAGCCTGACAGCGGGATCTGCTCGGGGTCCAGAACTTCCACCATCGAGTGACTTCCTGACCTGTCAGCTAGGTGAGAGCCTGACAGCAGGATCTGCTCGAGGCCTAAGGATGACACCGAGTGACTTCCTGACCTGCCAGCTAGGTGAGAGCCTGACAGCGGGATCTGCTCGGGGTCCAGAACTTTCACCATCGAGTGACTTCCTGACCTGCCAGCTAGGTGAGAGCCTGACAGCGGGATCTACTCGAGGCCTAAGGATGACACCGAGTGACTTCCTGACCTGCCAACTAGGTGAGAGCCTAACAGTGGGATCTGCTCGGGGTCCAGAACTTCCACCGTCGAGTGACTTCCTGACCTGCCAGCTAGGTGAGAGCCTGACAGCGGGATCTTCTCGAGGCCTAAGGATGACACCGAGTGACTTCCTGACCTGCCAGCTAGGTGAGAGCCTGACAGTGGGATCTGCTCAGGGTTCAGAACTTCCACCATCGAGTGACTTCCTGACCAACCAGCTAGGTGAGAGCCTGACAGCGGGATCTGCTCGAGGCCTAAGGATGATACCGAGTGACTTCCTAACCTGCCAGCTAGGTGAGAGCCTGACAGCGGTATCTGCTCGGGATCCAGAACTTCCACCATCGAGTGACTTCCTGACCTGCCAGCTAGGTGAGAGCCTGACAACGGGATCTGCTCGAGGCCTAAGGATGACACCGAGTGACTTCCTGACCTGCCAGCTAGGTGAGAGCCTGGCAGCGGGATTTGCTCGGGGTCCAGAACTTCCACTATCGCGTGACTTCCTGACCTGCCAGCTAGGTGAGAGCCTGACAGCGGGATCTGCTCGAGGCCTAATGATGACACCGAGTGACTTCCTGACCTGCCAGCTAGGTGAGAGCCTGGCAGCAGGATCTGCTCGGGGTCCAGAACTTCCACCATTGAGTGACTTCCTAACCTGCCAGCTAGGTGAGAGCCTGACAGCGGGATCTGCTCGAGGTCCTAAATTGTCTATCTCTTTCTGTTGCACAATTTGTTAAAAACGAACACCATGCCAACGAGTTTTATTGAGAATAACATTTCACTTATATGATTTATGGATAAAAGCGCTTCAAATCATCACCACTCCAGGTGAGATTCAGGGTCTCGCCCTCCACATTTTGAAGTCGATATCCCCCTTAACCTTAATGCTTCCTCTACAATGAAGGGCCCCTCCCAGCTTGGGTTGAGCTTTCCCACGGCTGCCGATCGTCCCGCCGCATCCACCTTTTTTAGGACCAGGTCCCCTTCTGCGAATTGTTTTACTCTGACATGCTTGTCAAAGTACTTGACCATTCTTCTTTTTATCTCTTCCTACCTGACGACGGAGAGATCACGCAGCTCCTCCACCATATCTAGGGAGAGACGCAGCTCCTCCTTGTTCTCGGCCTGCCACTCCTCACTGCCTTCTGCTGCAGCAGCTACCCGAGGTGTTTGGACTTCAAATTCAACGGGGAGCACTGCCTCGCATCCATGGGAGAGCTTGAAAGGGGTCTCCCCTGTCGCTGTGTTGGGGGTGGTTCTCAGGGCCCAGAGGACTGCGGGGAGCTGCTCCACCCAACTTCCTTTCAGGTTCTCGACTTTCTTCTTCAGGAGATTCACGATGATTTTATTGGCGGCCTCCACCTGCCCATTGCTCCTAGGGTGATGGACTGAGGCGAACCTGAGGTCAATTCCCAGCTGCTCGCAGAAGCTAGAGAACTCCGCGCTGGAAAACTGAGGTCCGTTGTCCGTGACGATGGCTTGGGGCAACCCGTGGCGGCAGATGATCTCTCCCCATACAAAGTTTCTGATGACTTGGGAGGTTATTTTGTCCAGCGCCTTCACTTCCAACCACTTAGAGAAGTAGTCGATCATTACCAATAAGAATCTCCTCTGACCACTGGCCTGGGGGAACGGTCCAACCAAGTCCATTCCCCAGATCGTGAAGGGCCAGGGGGAGATGATGCTCCTTAGGCACTGGGCCGGCTGTAATTGAAGGGGGGCAAATAGCTGGCACTTGTGGCACCTCCTTGCGAACTCCGCGGCGTCACGGCCCAGGGTTGGCCAGAAGTACCCTTGCCTGACGATTCTTCCTTCCAAGGTCCAACTCCCGGAGTGGCTTCCACACTCTCCGGAGTGGACTTCTTTCAAGATCTTCTGCACTTCCCCCTCGGCCACGCAGCGAGCCAACATCCCTGAGAGGGTCTTTCTGTACAGCAGCCCTTCTCGGAGGAGGTAGTAGGCTGACTTGTACCTGAGCTTCCTCTTATCCACTCCTTCTGGATGCTCCCACTTGGAGAGGAATGTTGAAATTGGATCCATCCATGAGGAGATTTGGTCGATCTCCATTAGCTCCCCCTCTTTAATAGAAGGGCAGAATAAGTCGGTGATGGTGCCCCCCATCCTGGGGCCGTGCTTTGCGAGTTGGTCGGCCGACTCATTTTCTTCCCTGGGTACATGTCGTATGGAGAAGGTCTCGAACGTGTCGATGACCCATTTCATTTTGGCCAAGTACAATCGCAGGGTAGGTTCTCTTGCCTCGAACTCCCCGTTGATCTGGGAAGCCACCACCATGGAGTCGGTCAGGACCTCCACGTCCAACACTCCCAATTCCCTGGCCAGACGCAGACCCGCTATCACGGCCTCGTACTCTGCCTGATTGTTTGTAATGGGGAAATGTATCACCACCGTTTGTTCAATCTTGGTTCCTTGGGGACTCTCCAAGAGCACCCCCACCCCCAGGTAATGACTCCCTGAAGCGCCATCTACGTTCACCTTCTACGGGGTCGGGCGAGTGAGCTCTTCCTCCGCTACCTCGATCACATAGTCTGCCAGGAAGTCGGCCATTGCTTGGGCTTTGATTGCGAGGCGGGGGACGAAGGAGATGTCAAATTCGCTCAACTCCACCGACCACTTGGTCAACCGACCTGAATGCTCCACCCCCTCGAGGATGTTGCGGAGGGGATGGTCAGTCACCACTCGGATGGAGTGTGCCTGGAAATAGGGTCGGAGCCTCCGGGCCGAGACGATCAGAGCGAAGGCCAGCTTTTCCAAGATTGGGTATCGAAGCTCGGCCTTCCTCAGGACCCGGCTCACATAGTATATAGGGAGCTGTTTCTTCCCTTCCTCCTGCACTAAGACGGAGCTCAGCGCCTCTGCCCCGATCCCGAGATACAAAAATAGGTCCTCCCCCTCCTTAGGACCTTGGAGTAATGGAGCCTGTGTCAGTTGCACTTTGAGGGCTTGGAATGCCTCCTCACATTACTTAGTCCATTCGAACTTCTGTCCTCCCCTCAGAGTTTTGAAGAAGGGAGAACACTTCTCCCTGGCCCGGGAGAGGAACCGACTCAGCCCTGCTAGCTTCCCTGTCAACCGCTGCACTTCCTTAGTATTCCGCGGAGACCCCAACTCCATGATGGCTTTGACCTTGTCCGGGTTCGGCTCGACCCCCGCGGGGGTGAGGAGATGTCCAAGGAACTTCCCCCTACTAGCCCCGAAGACACACTTCAGGGGGTTGAGCCGCATCTTGTATTTGCGCAGGGTAGCAAAGGTTTCTTACAAGTCCTGGAGATGAGAGTCCACATCTTGACTCTTTATCATGAGGTCATCTACATACACCTCCAGGTTCCTTCCCTTTTGCTCTCGGAAGACCCTGTTCATCATTTTTTGATATGTTGCCCCCGTGTTCTTTAGCCCGAAGGGCATCATCTTGCAACAGTAGCATCCATCCCCCGTGATGAAGGAAACGTCCTTGACGTCCGGGGGGTGCATCCTGATCTGATGATAACCTGAAAATGCATCTAGAAAACTCATTACAGAAAAACCGACGGCTGAGTCAACCAGCTCGTTGATCCGAGGCAAGGGGTAACAATCTTTAGGACATGATTTATTAAGTAGAGAGAAATCGATCCACATGCGCCATCGGCCATCCCCTTTCTTTACCATCACCACATTTGAGACCCATCCTGTGTACTGGATCTCGGAAATGAAGTCGGCCTTAAGGAGCTTGGCCACCTCCTCCCGGATAGGCTCGGCCAGCTTGTCGGTCGTGGACCTCTTCTTCTGTTGGATGGGGCATGCTTCTGGATCCAGGTTGAGGCGGTGGCAAGCTACATCCGCGTCAACCCCTGGCATTTCTGCGACGCTCCATGCGAAGATGTCTACGTTCTTCTGGATGCACTCCAGCATCCTGCCCTGAGCCTCCGGGATCAGCCCTCCGCTAATGAGGACCTTCTCCACCCTGCCTCCGTGGGTGTGGACTTCCAACTCCACCACCTCTTCCGCGACCTCCAGCCGAGATTGCTTCCCCCATTCCTCAACATCCCTCTCCTCCGAGGCGAGGGCCTCTACCTCCGCTTCTCTCTCCACGGCCATCGCTTCGGCCAACTCCTCCCGACCTCCTTCTTCCACCTCTACCTCGGCGTAGCTCTCCGTCTCCATCTCCTCCCTTCCTTCTTCCAGCTCTGCCTCCTCCATCCTTCGCTCCATCTCTTCGGCGCCTCCTTGCCAAGAAATGGTGTTGACGGCGGTGACGTAGCATTCCCTTGCTACCTTGGGGTCACCCCGAACCCTGACCTGGATCCCCTCCGCATTGAACTTTAAGCATTGGTGGAACGACGAGGGGACGCAGCGGAAGGCACTGATGAGGGGCCTCCCGAAGATGACATTGTAGCTGTTGGGGGCGTCCACGATGACGAACCAGCAGTTTTTGGACTATCCCCCTATAGAGACGTGGAGTCCCACTCCCCCTTTTACTTCCTTCCTCTCCCCCGAGAACCCAAATAGAGGTCCGTCTGAGGCCAGCACCCTCTTTGCCTCCACCTTCATCACGTCGAACGCCTTCTTGAAGATGACGTTGACGGAACTCCCATTGTCAATGAGAATCCGTGCGACGGTGAAATTCTCGATGGCTGTCTGAATGACCAGCGCATCGCAGAACGGATCCTCGTGATCCGGCAGATCGCCCCTTGTGAAGGTTATCCTCTCATCCGGGGGTGGGGTCTGGGATGTGGAGCCTACGCTCCGGCGGTACATGGTATGGAGGCTCGCCTTTCGCGAGGCCTCTACCCCCACCCTCCCATGGATCACCCCGATCCCTCCTCGGGTCCCCACATCGGCCCGGTATTCACACCGATCCTCCTCCACCCGAGGCAGGACTTCCTCTATCCGCACCTCCTAGCGCCCTTGCTGCTGCTGCTGCTCCCTATTCCCCCTCATCTCAAGGAACTCGGGGTACGTGGCCATGACGTGCCCTTCTTCCTGGTGAAAGTCGCAGTAGGGCAACTCCACCCTGACCTCCCTTCTCCTCCACGTATGATTCTCCTCCTCTCGCCTTGGGCTATGGCCATCGCCTCCTCTTGATCGGGGAGGGGAGGCCTTTGCTCTCTCCTCCAGCCCGGAGGGCGGAACTGACCCTGCCCCCACTGGTGGTAATCTCTTCCTTGGTAGCCTCTCCTCGGCCCCTGATCCTGTCACTCGGGCCTCCAGCCCAATCGACGGTCCGGCTCCTGTCCCCTCCACCTGGTCTGCTGCTGCCCCTGGAGCTGCCTCTGCTCCCTCTGCCGAGGCTCGACTCTTCTCTCCTCCTGCACCTTTCCTCCTTTCGCCTCCTTCTCCTCCTCCGTGGCCCACCTTGCCAGCTTCCGCGCGAACTCCGGGTTTGACGCCTCCCCGTCAACTTCCCTTACCACCCTCTCCATCAACTCCTCGTAGGAGAGGGGGGCACTCTCTTCAGCTCCATCCGAAAGAACCCATGCTGCAGCCCCACGGTGAAGGCCATCATCAAGCTGTGGTCGGGCATTTCCTGAACCTGGGTGACCTCCTCTTGGAACCGGTCAACGTAGCTCCCCAAGGTCTCGTTCACTCCCTGCTTGATGTGGAACAGGGACTCAGACTCCTTCTTCCTCTTCTTTGAAGTAGTGAACCTGAGCATGAAGCCCCGACCAGGTCCTCGAAGCAGTAGATGGAGCTGGCCGATAGCTGATGGAACCACTCTCTTACCTTCTCCTTGAGGGTGATGGTGAAGAGTCGGCACTTGAAGTCGTCCGACATCTGCAGGATTGAGACTACATCCTCGAACCATTGGACATGTTGGACCGGGTCTCCCTTCCCGGTGTAGTAGGACATCTCGGGTTCCCTGAACCCATCTGGAACCGGGGCTGAAGAAACCAAGTCACTGAAGGGGCTTTCCCCACATGCTGGGCAAGCTGGCCCGTCTCGCGAGCCCAACTCGCCGAACCGGCCGCCACCTGCCGAGCCGGGGAACAACACGCGGCCCGGGAGCTCGCTCCCCTGGCCCTCCTCGGTGACCTCCTTCCCTGCTCACCTACCGGGGGCGTCCTCGCCCAGGGGCGGGGCGGCGGTGATGGGGACGGCTGGTGTCGAGCACTCGGCCCGCGTGCCGAGTGCGAACTTGAGCAGACTCAGCATCTCGCTCCTGAAATCTTCGAACATCCCCACCGTTGCGGGAGGCGGGGGGGGGGGGGGGCGAGCCCGACCTGTTAGATCCCTGTCCTGTCATCGAGCTCGCTGGAAACTTTACTGTGCTGATCACTGTCCACGCTCACCGCACCAAAATGTTGAAACCGATTTCTCGATTCCTATGGAGTTCACCCTTGGGGAAGGGATGATCGCACACTTACTTCGATCCTGCAAGCAAAACAACAACAGAACAGGAAACCGACCTAAGGGCTCGACGGGGAGGACCCACCACACACCCGAAAGATCTAAGAGCGCTTCCCCTCCTTAGCCAAAGGCCGAGCTAAGGTACCCTCAGGAAGCACTTGTGAGCTGGAGCAAGTGGGCACAGAATGCGTGCCTCCTGGGGTACCCCTTGGGTACTATTTATAGTTTTCAGGACATGGACTGCCAATAACCAGGTAAAGCTGACCTGCAGTTACCAAAATACCCCTGGATGGGTCTGCCAACAGCCAAACTCCGCTGTTTTGAAGGGCTATGTGCAGGCCAGCAGGAACAAAACAGTAAAAAAGTACTTCCTGTATCTGGGCGAGTTGGGGAGCTCGGCGACCTCTGAAGGGTGAGCTCGTCTGGTACATGCCGAGCTCCGTCTGGCGAGTGCGAGCTCCGGTGTGATCAACCCGCCCGTTGGTGGCGAGTCCCATAAAGCGTATGCAAGATGGCGCCGTGCGAGCTGGCTGCCGTGCTCGCCATTCAGCCGACTGCTGTTAGTCGAGCGTCGCTCGACGAATCATCATTCTCTGGTCGACGAACGTCGTTCTCTGGTCGACGAACGCCGAGCTGGAGCTCGGCAGGTGCCGAGCTCGCTCAGCTAATCCCATGCCGAGCTCGCCTGGTGTTTGAGCGGCCCGCATTGCTGGGTCAGGCTCTGATTTCAGCTCGATGGGCCGCCTAGCTCTTGTTGATCTTACTCGCCGGATACGGGGTTGTACAGCTGCTCTCTTACTTGATCTTGAAGACAATAACCTCCAGGCTTCTCGTTGATGTAATAAGTGGGGATACATGAGTTTTCATAGGTAGAAGCACTTCAAATAGGTGCAAATCCTACTCCAAATGCTATGGGATTCAAACAACAGCTATGGGAGGGGACAACTCTGAGTATGAGGACCTTACATACAAAGTATCAACGCATGACCCTGGTCGCCACTTGGTTCCTCTTCTACAGCCATGACGCTTGCCAGAGTTCTTCTGTGTTGGTCACTCTCCATGCTCACCGCACCACAATGTTGAAACCGAAAGTCGGTCTCCTGTGGAGTTCGACCCTTGGGGAAGGGGTGACCGCGCACCTACTACCCTCAAGCGAACGATCTAGGCATAAGACTAGGAACACAAGGGACAGACCCAAGTTCTCAGCATGGAGGACCCGCCGCATACCCGGAAGACTAACAAACTCTTCTCCTCCCAAGCCAAGGGTTGAGCTAAGGCACCTTCGGTGGGCTCTCTTGGTCGACCGGAACATCTAAGGAGGATCTCAAGATCCACTCCTTAACTAGAGGTGCCGCCTCGGGTCTATGTAAAATGTTCCCCGCCCGCCTTACGATTGGCGCAATCTCGCCGAGCGATTCTACGACATGCTGCCCAAGTTGGGCCAGTAACAGCGGAACTCTGCTATTCTAAGAGGA
Organism: Platanthera guangdongensis; assembly: GCA_039583875.1. Taxonomy (NCBI): domain Eukaryota; kingdom Viridiplantae; phylum Streptophyta; class Magnoliopsida; order Asparagales; family Orchidaceae; genus Platanthera; species Platanthera guangdongensis. The sequence continues at coordinate 11,765,958 of CM077147.1, read as the reverse complement.
TGACAACGGGCCATCAGGGGCTTCCCGACAACTATACCTCGGGGGCCCCACGGGGGAAACGGTTCACGAACACACCGCTCGCCCAAGACGGGAGGAGTAAACTACATATTCACAAAGCATCACAGATATTAAAAAAATATTACAGGAATATAAATTCCATACTCAGCACGCAGGCCGACAATATAAACAAAAAGGCCTTCGAGGGCTGACACGAGCTCGGGCTCAAGCCCGCTATTCCCCGCTTGGTACTGCAACACCTGTACGCCAACGTCTCGACGAGCTGCGACCAACTAAGCATCAGTCGGCTAACATAAGCGGGTCAAACATATTGCGCACACCCCCTTTTTTGGGGCTATGGTGCACATTCCCTGCAAGCGGCTAATAAACAACTTCCTCGGAGTCTTCTCCGGGAACCACAGAACATCACCAACCCGGCTCACACGTCCGGATGAGCTTCACACAACATGCCTAAACCCATACTCATGCTTACGGGCACTAATGCAATTAACTGCGGGGACGTATGCGTCAACCCATCAGAAAGCTCTCTTCCCCCCACCCGTTGATGGAGAGGGGCTTCCATGCAAATATGTAAACTGAGGGCTTCACCTGCCCAAGTAGAAACATCGTTACCCTTGTCGTGTGCTTGGAGGCGGGGCCGGGAGAGGAGCTCTGGGTCGATCCTACTGCATGCGGCTGCGTCGGTGGTTGATCTCCACTCTAGGCCGAGCCTTGCTCCAGGCCGAGCCTTGCTCCAGGCCGAGAGAAAGGGAGGGGGGCGGGGTGTGCTGCTCCAGGCCGGGAGAAATAGAATGGGGCCGGGGTGTGCTGCTCCAGACCGGGAGAAAGAGGGTGGGGCCGGGGTGTGCTGCTCCAGACCGGGAGAAAGAGGGTGTGGTCGGGTTGCTTCAGGCGGCCGGGAGAGAGAGGGGGGGGGGGGGTCGTGCCCTGCTGTTCCAGGCCGAAAGTGAGATAGGGAGGTGGGGCTCGGGTTGCCACTACAGGCGGCGGCAACGAGAGAGAGGAGGTGGGAGGCGGGGTGCTGCTGCTCCAGGCCGACGGGAGAGAGAGGGAGACACGGGCTGCGCTGCTCCTGTTGGCGACGGGAGAGAGGAAGGGGGGCGGCGGCTGTGCTCTGCTTTGCCGGCGACGGGAGAGAGCGAGGAAGGAGGTCGTGCCCTAGCCTGGGAAAGAATCTCGATCCCTGCTGTACCCTGCCTCTCCTGCTAAAATCCTTGCCCGGTCCCCCTTTTTTATCACATATATATGATATATAATATATTATATATATTATAATATAATATATATATAATACATATGTATATTTATATAAATTCTAAATCTATGCGCATAAAACCTCCGCACGCACGCACGAGGACCCGCACGCCTTCGAACGGGGTCGCACCAACTCGTCGTCCATAACACGCCCCTAGGCTGATATTTGAGGAGGGCCCCACTCGCCCGGCTACGGGGTTGTACAGTTCCGTCCAAGGTTCGGTTGGAGATGGTTTGTGCACTTTGATGTAGTGCATTGCATTGCAGCAAAATGTTTTCTGCACAGCACTGCAGTTTGTACTGCAGTTTGTTGAAGTCCACTTTGAAGTGCAGTTGCCCGTACGCGTAAAAAAACAACTTTTGCAAGTGTTAGTAGAGCACATGAATAATGGAACCAAAAATGTCATGGTACTCGTAATCATAAAGAAGTCAATATTTATATATACATGCGTTCATGCGCAGGTGGAGATAGAATTCCAGTTCTGACCAAAAACAAATGAATGGAAGATCAAATAAAACCAAGGAAAGGATCAGTTGATGCAGATGATTGTTCCCTCCAAGGTTCGGTTGGACATGGTTTGCAGTTGCAGACCACCGAACAGGTATCCCATGGGAGTTTCGTTAACATCGCCAACAGGGAAACCAAAATGGGTATCCTATTTATTCAGCTGGATAAGAAATATGTTGCTGCAGTCCACTTTGAAGTGCATGCAAGGAGAAGTTCTGCATTACAGTGCATTGCGAACCCTCAAAGCAGGTGAAATACAGAATATGTTGCTAAAGGGTGCAATCGTGTTTGCTGCAGATTGATGCAGTTTGCACTGCAACAATGCAGGTTTCAGTGGAGCAAAGGAGGTTGCTGCAGAACGATAGTGTGCTGAAGAACTGCAGTGGAGCAAAGGAGTTTCAGTGGGGGTATTCTTCCAGAGATTTGGTTACCAGAAATAAGTGAACTTGTAAGATTATCACATGTTTTCCAGTTGTCTGAGAGCTCGCCATACAAATTCTTCCCACTCAGATCCATGAAATAGAGATGTCGATACACTCCAAAGGCCTGTGAGATATCATCCTTGAATTGGTTCCCACCGAATCGAAAGCAGCGTAAACTGCTGCAGCTTCTCAAACTCTTTGGTTTCATGGGACATCAGGTATTTGCATACAGTTGTCGCCGATGGAAGTAGAAGTAGAATATTTCCATACAGTTTCTTCATCAAAGTTCAATGTGTTTTGAATCTATTCTTATCCTATAGTTTTTAATGTGCATAAAAATAGTTTTTTGACAGTTGCTCATCTAATAATGATATATTATAGCTTCTTTTATGTTCTCACTTTTTAAACATGCACTCTTTTTATTTTGTCTAATGCCCAAGAGAACTTTTGTAAAACTTTTTTGTGGTTTGGTGTTTCCATCAGTGAGGTGACTATGCAGATGTAAAATCAACTGTCCTATGCAGAGTAACATCATGACTTACGTTGACAATTATTCGCCGAATGCTTAACGAAGTTTGCAATTACCTGATCAGTTAGCAAGGTTTTGAAGATGGTTAACGAACTGACCAAGTTAGCAAACAGGATATATTTGTTGTTCCAGTTCATTATTTTGTATCATATATTTTGGCTTCCTATGATGTAAACAAAAGAGATTTTGCAAGTGTTAGTAGAGCACATGAATAATGGAATCAAAAATGCCATGGTACTCTTAATCATAAAGAAGTAAATCTATACTTGCTCTGAAGCATAGCAGGTTGCTGCAAAAATGCAGTGTGCTGCATTGCAAAGTGCAGGGCAGCAAAGAAGCGATGTGTAGGAAGGTGCAGGGCAAACTGCAGCAACCTGCAGCAGAAGCATACTTGGGAGCATATGAGGATGCATACAGAAATTCGAAGGTCTGATATGAGGAGAAAGTCCAGAAATTGGAAGCAGTAAACAGTGAAAACAGGGAAAATAGAAGATACCGATGAAGGTACGGCGTTACAGTGAGAATGGGTCGATGACCAACGGAGCGACGATGGTGCAACGGGGGAGATGAGATGGCCTGCCGAGAAGAGCCCTAGATGCCGAATGTACGCCCTTACAGTGAGAACGAGGCGATGACCAACGGAGCAGCAATGGTGCAACGGGGGAGATGAGGTGGCCTGCGGCGAGCAGCAGCGTTTGCGGGCAGTTGGTGCGATGTAGAGGACGGGGACGGGAGATAGACGAGGGTTTAAGAAGGAGCAGATATGAGTCATCGTGGCGCTCTCAGTTGACGCAGGAGGGCGTCGTGGCGCTGTGAGCGGAATCAGTGGAGAAGAGCGGCGATGAGCAGCGGAAGCGATGAGGAAGAGCGGCAATCAGCAGCGTGAGCGACGACAGAGGAGGACGTGGCACGCGGCAGGCAGACGGGGCAGACTGCGGAGGCAGGAGAGCAAAGTGGTAAGATCAGATGTTACGGACAGGGCTTCGCTTAATGGAATAGTATAGATAGATATACATTGATTTACAAATAAAATGAGTTCAAAAATCAAATAATAAATATGATGGGTGGATATATCTCAAAATTCAACCACCGTTGGATCCGCTTCACTTCTCCTATAACTACTGCATTCCACAACCCTAATCTCGCACTCCACCCCGCACGCGACAGAACCTCCCTCGCGACGCTCCCATTTTCTCTCGACTTCGGCCCGGCCGCTGACGCGCACTTCAATCCGCCGCCGGCGACCTCCACGGCCCGCCTTCCCGCCGCCGACGAACTCCACGTCCCGCCTTCTTATTTCCGCCAATCGCCGCTCAGGAGAAAGCCATCCACATCGCCTGTGAGAATACCTTCTTCTTCTCTCCCTCGATCTCTTACGTGTTATCTCTCGACTTCTACTTCCTTCTTCAGATCTAGGTTTTTTAACCGTTTTAAATGTCGTTTTCAAATTTCCGTTTCACTTTTCTTCTTCAAATACCTTTCAAATATCCATCTTTGATTTTGTTAACTATTTTTCCTATCAGATGTTCGTTTAAGATTTCGTTCTCTTGTTTCTTTGCGGTGATGCAGCTTCTTACAGAGATTCCCTGGAGATCTGTAGTCGGTGAGTCTGCGCTATCCTTTTTACCTCCTCGCGTTTTTCACAGAAGACAGCTGTATTGAGGTGCTATTCATATCTCTCTCCTTTCATATGTACTGCGTGCTGTGTGATCTGTGGAATGGTAACTTTAATAATCCCGGAATTTGGGAATTTCAGCTGCCCAAAGCTTGAATGTTTTTTCTGTTGTTTTTATATTGCGGCAGACAAAATATGAATGTAAGTTCATAGATTGAGAATTCAAAATTTTTAGCCAAAGCATAATAGTGTTAGGATTACGGCGGTCTCAGTTCTTCCGACGAATGGCGGCAATGAAGAAGAAGACATCTGCCGCGTTTTTATCAGCCCTCAGCATGACACCTCATCAGACAATCCAACGATCGGGATTCATCATTGACCGGGTCTTATTTTGATACACCTCCAGCCGTCCGATCTGTTCAGCTGCTCAGATCTTTTTGTATCTTTTATTCCTGTAACGGATATAAATTACCTGTAACGGATATAAATTACCTGTAACAGATATAATCTCCGCCTATATGTACCATTCACTGTACCGTTATTTGCTATGAAGAATATAATTAAAATCCTTTCTACTGTTCATCTTCCCCCCTTTGCCCGTTCTTCTTCCCCAGCCCACGCCCCCTCCTGGGCATTCTTCTCCGGCTTATACCTTCAGGTACCACCACATCAGAGCGCGCCAGTCACCACCTGCATCACATTAGGCGGGATCGTAACAATTTGGTGCTCCTGTTGGGAGACATTGATCCCGCTGCTGCAATGGGCGACGGACTACGCTCCATCTCCGACGTCAAGGCGGCCATACTGGCCGAACAAACCACTCGGCCAACCCAGATGGAGGACATGCACCGACGATTGATCGAGGAACTGGCTCAACACACGCAGCAGCTACAAAAGTAATTTTCCACGGAATTTCAGTCAAAAGAAAACCTCCTAGCCCGCCAGATCCTGGCGTCTAAGGAGGAGGCGACCGACCAACTCGCCGCTCAGATAACCACGTTGAAGCAGGACCTGCTACAACAATTCACGAACCTTCAGAAAGCCATTAGCAAGGGGCCCAGCCTGGATGAAAACCCAGTGGACCGGCCATCGACCGACAGAAATCAGCGGGGGTTTGCTCCAGAAAGTTACCCCGCTCAATCTTCAAACGACATACTTGGATCAACCCCCTTCGGCAACAAAACCCAGGTAGTTTCTGAACGACCCAGTAACTATGAGATTCCTTGCCCCCGTTTTTCCGATGGTGACCCCACAGATTGGTTGTATGATTTGCGCCAGTATTTTGAATATAATGGAACACACACTCAAGATTATTTATTAATCGCCTCTTTCCAATTAGATAAGCCGGCCTCAAAATGGTATCAAGCGACACTTAAAGATCATCCCTCGTTAACTTTTCCTTTATTTGTCGACGCACTAAAAAATGTCTTGGACCATCCCTTTATGTTAAACCTGCCGGCCTACTAACCAAACTACACCAAACCACCACTGTCCTCAACTACAAAACTGAAGTTGAAGAACTAATGACAAAGGTTCCGGGATTACACCCCGAATTCATCTCCGACATGTGGGTCTCGGGACTTAAAGAACACATTCTTGGACCGGTCCAAATTGCACGACCAGTCAAAATTCATGACGCTTACGCCATCGCGCGTATGTATAAGGACCAACATAACATAAATCATAAAAACCACACCCCCACGTTTCACCACCGCGCCCCCTTCACGAGGGACCACAATCGACCACCAAACAACTTCAAACCCAAGTACCCCCTATCAAACGCCTCACGACTGCCGAACTACAAGCTAGGCGCGACAAGGGACTATGTTATAATTGCGATGAACGGTTTCACGCGGGACATAGATGTAAGGGGCGAGGGGCTTTGCTTTACCTAGTTGGCACAGAGGAACCCGAGGACTTGGACGAAATCGATCCTGGCGATCCTCCACCCGATGATGAATTTCCACCCCCAATGATCTGTTTACAAACGTTGATCGGTGCCCTTCCCGATCACGGGATGCGCATGACCGCTACATAAACAACAACCTGTTATAGTTATTTATTGATAGCGGTAGCACCCACAATTTTATTTCCCCTCGAATGACACATTTCTTAAAACTTCCAATCCTAACAGTTAAGAAGTTCCAGTGTTTATGGGTAATGGATCCACTGAATTCTGCCAAGGCAAGTGCAAGGACACACAATTGCTCATCCAAACCGTTCACTACACAGTCCACTTGTACGTCCTCGATATCGAAGGCACGGATCTCATCTTGGGCCAAAGCTGCATCCGGACACTTGGTTCAGTCACGATGGACTATGATAAGTTTACCTTATCTTACTCCGACACACACAACCAAGTGACTTTGGTGGGTCATCGCAACGCCTCGCCACCTGGTCAGGTATCATCATCTCCATTGACGAGAATGATTGCAATCAAGCCATCCGCAATGTGTCTCTTACTTGCCAAGGCAAATCCGACAAAATCACCCCCACAAACACTGGGCAGCATAGAAAAACAGGTGCCACCGCCCTTTAAGAAGTTACTCACATCATTTACCTCCTTGTTCCAAGAACCCGTCACGCTTCCACCCCCACTTGATGTTGACTGTTGAAATCGGAAATCGGTCTCCTGTGGAGTTCGACCCTTGGGGAAGGGGTGACCGCGCACCTACTACCCTCAAGCGAATGATCTAGGCACAAGACTAGGAACACGAGGGACAGACCCAAGGTCTCAGCGTGGAGGACCCGCCGCATACCCAGAAGACTTACAAACTCTTCCCCTCCCAAGCCAAGGGCTGAGCTAAGGCACCTTCGGAGGGCTCTCTTGGCCGACCGGAACATCTAAGGAGGATCTCAAGATCCACTCCTTAACTAGAGGTGCCACCTCAGGTCTATGAAAATGTTCCCCGCCTGCCTTACTATTGGCGCAAAACCGCCCAGCAGCCCTACTCTACGCAGCCCCAATTGGGCCGCTAACAGCGGATCTCCGCTATTCTGAAAGGATGACAACAGGCCATCAGGGGCTTCCCGACATCTATTCCTCGGGGCCCACACGGGGGGAGCGGTTCACAAACACGCCGCTCGCCCAAGACAGGAGTAAACTACATATTCACAGAACATCACAAATATGAATAAATATTACAGGAATATAAATTCCATACTCAGCACGCAGGCCGGCAATATAAACAAAAAGGCCTCCGAGGACCGGCACAAGCTTGGGCTTAAGCCCGCTACTCCCCGCCTGGTACTGCAACACCTGTACGCCAACGTCTCGACGAGCGGAGGCCAACTAGGCATCGGTCGACTAACATAAGCGGGCCAAACATATTGCGCACACCCCATCTTTTGGGGCTATGACGCGCATTCCCTGCAAGCGGCTAATAAACAACTTCCTCGGAGTCTTCTCCGGGAACCCCAGAACATCACCAATCCGGCTCACACGTCCGGATGAGCTTCACACAGCATGCCTAAACCCGTACTCACGCTTCCGGGTACTAATGCAATTAACTGCGGGGACGTACACGTCAACCCGTCGGAAAGCTCCCTTCCCCCCACCCGTTGGTGGAGAGGGGCTTCCATGCAAAAATGTAAACTGAGGGCTTCAGCTGCCCAAGTAGAAACATTGTTACCCTTGATGCGTGTCTGGAGGAGCTGCAACTAAAGATCTTACAAGAGGCTCGACGTCTAGTGAGCGTGGCTGCTGTCCACGCACGGATCCGGCCCCTACTCGAGAGTTGGAGGCTCCAGATAATTTCTCCTCCATGACTGAGCTCCTCCATGGCCGAAGGAGCACAATGCCGAGCGGGACGGGAGAGGACCCCCCGACCTTCCTTGCTTTTGGAGGCTTTGGGGAAGAAGCCCCCGACCGATCTATAACCAACTGTTGAAGGCTGCTCCTCAGCTTAGACAGTGTGGACGACTGCAACTTGATTCCACTATCAATCATGTCCTCTGCATATTTGCAAGCTTCAGGAAGTCGTCTATTATAACCCAAACAAACGATGAACGAGGCAGCCATTCTCCTTCATCCTATACAACCATCGGGGAGCCTCATCAAAACCGTTGAGGTCATGGGATAACATAGTGTTGAGGAAGGAATCATATGCTGGAACGTTGGCTGGATTCCAACCAATTCGAAGAACCATTTTGTTGAAAACATCGTGCGCGCTGCAGTGATTCCTCTCGTTCTCAAATCCTTTGAGAAGGATGGCGTGGGAGTCGGAATCCGACGGGATTCGAACACGGATGCGGCGGAGGTAGTCTAGGGTTGCTGATGTGAGGTTTCCGCGAGATAGGGCGGAGAGGAGGGAGTTCAGGGCGGCGATGTCCTAGGGAATTCCGTGGGGTGCGAGGGCGCCGATGGCGGCAAGAGCATCAGCGGGGCGTCCTGCGGAGGTGAGAGGGGAGAAGATGGAGGCGAATGTGGCGAGAGAGATGAAGCCCTCTGAGTGCATGAAGCGGACGACATCCCACATAGACTCGAAGGGGAGGTCCTTGTCGAGGATGTCAACCACGAGGTTCCATGAATAGGGTGAGTGGCGGTTCTGCAGCCAAGTACCGCTCCAACGGAAGAACTTGACAGCGGCACCAAGGTGGGAGTAGGAGAGCTTCAGGACCTCCTCAACATCATCGGCGACCATGTGGATCCTTGGTCGCAGGTTTCCTGGAGGAGGAGATCACGTGTCAATCTTCCTCCAAGCCCCAATCCAGGAGAGCTAGGGCCGGCCATTTTTTCACATCCAAAAAACTTCCTCTGCCAGGAATAGCCCCTCTTTCTTTTTATTTCCCCCCTTTGCTTTTTCTCCTGCCCTCTTTCTTGCCCCCCGTCCCCTGTATCAGTATATATATATATATATATATATATATATATATATATATATAAATAATGATATAATTATAATGATATCTACATATACTTAACACATAAGATTTTTGCACGCACGCACGAGTACTTGCACGTCCTCGAATGGGGTCGCACCAACTCGTCGCCCATAACACGTCCCTAGGCTGATATTTGGGGAGGGTCCCACTCGCCCGGCTACGGGGTTGTACACAATCCCAGCTCTTTTCGAGCTTGGTACAAGCTCGGAAAGAATCATCCAACCCAACGTATCCGGCGAGCGGGAGCCGACCCAAAAATTTTTTTGAGTGAAACTGAAATTTGCACTTGGAACATCAATCTCCCCATGCCCTTTCTGAACCTTTTGAATCACTCGAAACATGTAATGCTCCCTGCTATTCAATTGCCCTTATACTATTTCTTACAACAAGTATACAATTTCTCGTGATATCGTGAAACAACAAAGCCATATATTTTGTATCTTCTTGCACACGCGGAGCTAATCCTTTCCCCCAGGCGTGCCTACAGCCCTGCCAGCTAGGTGAGAGCCTGACAGCGGGATCTGCTTGGGGTCCACAACTACCGCCATCGAGTGACTTCCGGCCCTGTCAGCTAGGTGAGAGCCTGACAGCGGGATCTGCTCGAGGCCCACGGATGACACCGAGTGACTTCCGACCCTGCCAACTAGGTGAGAGCCTGACAGCGGGATCTGCTCGGGGTCCACAACTACCACCATCGAGTGACTTCCGGCCCTGCCAGCTAGGTGAGAGCCTGACAGCGGGATCTGCTCGAGGCCCACGGATGACACCGAGTAACTTCCGGCCCTGCCAGTTAGGTGAGAGCCTGACAGCGGGATCTGCTCGGGGTCCACAACTACCGCCATCGAGTGACTTCCGGCCATGCCAGCTAGGTGAGAGCCTGACAGCGGGATCTACTCGAGGCCCACGGATGACAACGAGTGACTTCCGGCCCTGCCAGCTAGGTGAGAGCCTGACAGCGGGATCTGCTCGGGGTCCACAACTACCGCCATCGAGTGACTTCCGGCCCTGCCAGTTAGGTGAGAGCCTGACAGCGGGATCTGCTCGAGGCCCACGGATGACACCGAGTGACTTCCGGCCCTGCCAGCTAGGTGAGAGCCTGGCAGCGGGATCTGCTCGGGGTCCACAACTACCGCCATCGAGTGACTTCCGGCCCTGCCAGCTAGGTGAAAGCCTGACAGCGGGATCTGCTCGAGGCCAAGGATGACACCGAGTGACTTCCGGCCCTACCAGCTAGGTGAGAGCCTGACAGCGGCATCTGCTCGGGGTCCACAACTACCGCCATTGAGTGACTTCCGGCCCTGCCAGCTAGGTGAAAGCCTGACAGCGGGATTTGCTCGAGGCCAAGGATGACACCGAGTGACTTCCGGCCCTACCGGCTAAGTGAGAGCCTGACAGCGGGATCTGCTCGGGGTCCGCTACTACTCGAGGACTCGGCTTTGCTCGAGGTGGAGACATCCTGTTTACTTAAGAGGTGTTGGAGATCTAATTGCACCGATGCTTTTACAAATGGAGGACACATAATTTTCACAGGAGAGACGATCTGGAAGTCGTCAAATCGGGAAGCTGGCGTCCGAGCCTGTTCCTAATAATTCCTCCAATCGGAAGAGAGATGCAATCGGGGGGACATAGGCCGACGTGCAAGGGGGGAGCAGATCTCGACCGTCAGTGCAGAGGCTCGGTCTTACAATAGCGCTTAGAGTCCCGAGGCATCGTCCCATCATCCGAACTGGGCTATTTAGAAGGAACAGGTCGACGGCTCGTATCCCGATCTAATGACAAGGCAGTGCTAGGGAGGGAACCCTTTCAGGTCCCCCGGCTCATAATACCTCTCAGCTGCTCTCTTACTTGATCGTGAAGACAGTAACCTCCAGGCTTCTCGTTGATGAAATAAGTGGGGACACATGAGTTTTCATAGGTAGAAGCGCTTCAAATAGGTGCAAATCCTACTCCAAATGTTATGAGATTCAAACAACAGCTATGGGAGGGGACAACTCTGAGTATGAGGACCTTACACACAAAGTATCAACGCATGTCCCTGGTCGCCACTTGGTTCCACTTCTATAGCCATGACGTTCGCCTGAGTTCTTCTGTGCTGGTCACTCTCCACGCTCACCGCACCAAAATGTTGAAATCGGAAATCGGTCTCCTGTGGAGTTCGACCCTTGGGGAAGGGGTGACCGCGCACCTACTACCGTCAAGCGAACGATCTAGGCACAAGACTAGGAACACGAGGGACAGACCCAAGGTCTCAGCGTGGAGGACCCGCCGCATACCCAGAAGACTAACAAACTCTTCCCCTCCCAAGCCAAGGGCTGAGCTAAGGTACCTTCAGAGGGCTCTCTTGGCCGACCGGAACATCTAAGGAGGATCTCAAGATCCACTCCTTAACTAAAGGTGCCACCTCGGGTCTATGAAAAATGTTCCCCGCCCGCCTTACTATTGGCGCAAAACCGCCCAGCAGCCCTACTCTACGCAGCCCCAATTGGGCCGCTAACAGCGGATCTCCGTTATTCTGAAAGGATGACAACAGGCCATCCGGGGCTTCCCGGCATCTATTCCTCGGGGCCCACACGGGGGGAGCGGTTCACAAACACGCCGCTCGCCCAAGACAGGAGTAAACTACATATTCACAGAACATCACAGATATGAAAAAATATTACAGGAATATAAACTCCATACTCAGCACGCAGGCCGGCAATATAAACAAAAAGGCCTCCGAGGGTCGGCACAAGCTTGGGCTTAAGCCCGCTACTCCCCGCCTGGTACTGCAACACCTGTACGCCAACGTCTCAACGAGAGGAGGCCAACTAGGCATTGGTCGGCTAACATAAGCGAGCCAAACATATTGCACACACCCCCTCTTTTGGGGCTATGACGCGCATTCCCTGCAAGCGGCTAATAAACAACTTCCTCGGAGTCTTCTCCGGGAACCCCAGAACATCACCAATTCGGCTCACACGTCCGGATGGGCTTCACACAACATGCCTAAACCCGTACTCACGCTTCCGGGTACTAATACAATTAACTGCGGGGACGTACACGTCAACCCGTCGGAAAGCTCCCTTCCCCCCACCCGTTGGTGGAGAGGGGCTTCCATGCAAAAATGTAAACTGAGGGCTTCACCTGCCCAAGTAGAAACATCGTTACCCTTGATGCGTGTCTGGAGGAGCTGCAACTGAAGATCTTACAAGAGGCTCGACGTCTAGTGAGCGTGGCTGCTGTCCACGCACGGATCTGGCCCCTACTCGAGAGTTGGAGGCTCCAGACAATTTCTCCTCCATGACTGAGCTCCTCCATGGCCGAAGGAGCACAATGCCGAGCGGGACGGGAGAGGACCCCCCGACCTTCCTTGATTTTGGAGGCTTTGGGGAAGAAGCCCCCGACCGATCTATAACCAACTGTTGAAGGCTGCTCCTCAGCTTAGACAGTGTGGATGACTGCAACTTGATTCCACTATCAATCATGTCCTCTGCATATTTGCAAGCTTCAGGAAGTCGTTTATTATAACACAAACAAACGATGAACGAGGCAGCCGTTCTCCTTCATCCTATACAACCATCGGGGAGCCTCATCAAAACCGTTGAGGTCATGGGATAACATAGTGTTGAGGAAGGAATCGTATGCTGGAACGTTGGCTGGATTCCAACCAATTCGAAGAACCATTTTGTTGAAAACATTGTGCGCGCTGCAGTGATTCCTCTCGTTCTCAAATCCTTTGAGAAGGATGGCGTGGGAGTCGGAATCCGACGGGATTCGAACACGGATGCGGCGGAGGTAGTCGAGGGTTGCTGATGTGAGGTTTCCGCGAGATAGGGCGGAGAGGAGGGAGTTCATGGCGGCGATGTCCTAGGGAATTCCGTGGGGTGCGAGGGCACCGATGGCGGCAAGAGCATCAGCGGGGCGTCCTGCGGAGGTGAGAGGGGAGAAGATGGAGGCGAATGTGGCGAGAGAGATGAAGCCCTCTGAGTGCATGGAGCGGACGACATCCCACATAGACTCGAAGGGGAGGTTCTTGCCGAGGATGTCAACCACGAGGTTCCATGAATAGGGTGAGTGGCGGTTCTGCAGCCAAGTACCGCTCCAACGGAAGAACTTGACAGCGGCACCAAGGTGGGAGTAGGAGAGCTTCAGGACCTCCTCAACATCATCGGCGACCATGTGGATCCTTGGTCGCAGGTTTCCTGGAGGAGGAGATCATGTGTCAATCTTCCTCCAAGCCCCAATCCAGGAGAGCTAGGGCCGGCCATTTTTTCACATCCAAAAAACTTCCTCTGCCAGGAATAGCCCCTCTTTCTTTTTATTTTCCCCCTTTGCTTTTTCTCCTGTCCACTTTCTTGCCCCCCGTCCCCTGTATCAGTATATAATATATATATATATATATATATATATATATAATTATAATGATATCTACATATACTTAACACATAAGATTTTTGCACACACGCACGAGTACTTGCACGTCCTCGAACGGGGTCGCACCAACTCGTCGCCCATAACACGTTCCTAGGCTGATATTTGGGGAGAGTCCCACTCGCCCGGCTACGGGGTTGTACATTGACCATAGGATTGCTCTAGCCAAGGATGCATTAGCACCCAATCTGCGCCCGTTCTGATACCCATACCACCATAAAAATGAAATAGAGCGATTAGTTTCCGAGATGCTCACCCATGGGCACATCAGACCTAGTACTTCCGTATTCAGCTCACCTGTTCTCTTAGTAAAACAAAAGATGGCCCGTTGAGGTTTTGTGTGGATTACCGGGCCCTCAATAAAATTACAATCAAAGACAAATTCTCCATCCCCACCATCGATGAACTCTTAGATGAGTTATGCTCCGCTCGTTTCTTTTCAAAATTAGACCTCCGCTCCGGTTACCATCAAATTCGGATGGACAAACATGACGTCCACAAGACCGCCTTCCGCACCCACCAAGGACACTATGAGTTTCTCGTTATGCCTTTTGGGCTAACGAACGCCCCCTCCACATTCCAAGCACTCATGAACACCGTTTCCAACCCTTCCTCAGGAAATTCCTCGTTATATTTTTTGACGACATTCTCGTGTATAGTACCACGGAGGAGGAACATCTTGATCATCTCCGAATCACTTTAGAAACACTAGAGAATAACGCGCTATTTGTCAAACTCTCTAAATGCACGTTTCTCACCACCAAAGTCGAGTTCCTAGGGCATATCATTCACGATGGTAGGGTTACCCCCAACGAAGATAACATCGAGTCGATTAAGCATTTTCCCACACCCTCTAACCAAAAACACATCCGCGCATTTTTAGGATTGACGGGGTATTACCGAATATTCATCCGGGACTACGCCAAGATTGCATTCTCGTTAACCGAACTGTTAAAAAAATTCATTCCGTTGGAACAATACCACCCAAGAGGCCTTTAGTCAATTACGAGACAAATTGATTTCCTCCCCCATACTCACCTTATCCGATTTTAAACAACCCTTTATGTTAGAAACAGATGCTTCAGGCACGGAAATTGGAGCGGTACTTAAGCAAACCACGGGCACCATCGCATTCTTTAGTAAAAAGCTTTCACTCCTTATGCAAAGAAAGTCAACATATATACGCGAGTTGTACGCCGTCACCGCAGCAGTTGCGAAATGGCGCCAATACTTGATTGGCCATCCATTCACCATCCTAACGGATCATCAAAGTTTACACCACCTACTCACCCAACAAATTCAGACCCCAGAGCAACAAATTTTCTTGTCAAAATTACTGCGATATGATTTCGTCATTCAGTATCGTGCGGGGAAAAACAATCAAGCCGCCGACACCCTTTCAAGATTACCGGACATACCCGAACAACCGCCCATACTCGTCGATACCCTTCCACAACCACCGGATACACCCGAGAAACCATCCCTGCTAAGCCTCATAACAATCACCACTCCTATCTCCACCATGTTAGATGGGTTGGGACAGGATTACCCCAATGATCCGTGGATCCACAAATTTCTCCAGGAACCACAGGCGCACCTTGACTGGAAAAAACAGGGAACATATGTAACATACAAATCAAAGATCTATATCCCAAGCATGTCCAATATTAAGCACAAACTCATATCTGAGGCCCACTGCAGCTTAATAGGGGGGCATTCCGGGATCAAAGGCACATTACATCGGCTTAAAAATAAATTTTTTTGATATAACATGAAGGAAGAAGTAACTACCTTTATCAGTAAGTGTGACCTTTGACAAAAGGCAAAAACAGTAAATCACCTACCATATGGGCTCCTCCAACCATTACCCACTCCCTAACGATTATGGGCCGATCTCACCATGGACTTCATCACCCATCTACCTAATTCAAAAGGATTTACCATCATTCTAGTAGTGGTAGATCGCTTGTCAAAGGCCGCCCACTTTGCACCCCTCAAACACCCCATGACAGGGCCTACGATAGTGGCCGAATTTTGGAATTGTGTAGGCAAACTACATGGGATTCCAGAGACCATAATATCGGACAGGGACACAATATTCTTGAGTAACTTTTGGGTCGAACTTTTCCGTCTTCAAGGCACGCTTTTAAAATATAGTTCAGCATACCACCCACAAACCGACGGGCTAACTGAACGCGTTAACCGTTGCCTAGGACAATGCTTGAGAAAGTTTTCACATGAAATTCCTAAAAAATGGTAACTTTTTCTCAACCTTGCCGAATATCATTACAATACCTCGTATAACTCCTCGACCAATATGACCCCTTTTGAGGTCTTGTTTGGTCGACCACCTCCTGGTTTGCTTAATTTATGTGCAGGAAGTACCAGGAATGAAGCCGTCGAGGAGACATTACAAACACGGGAACAACTACTTCTCGTTCTTAAGGAGAACCTATCTAAGTCACAACAACGCATGAAAGCCCAAGCGGACAAGAAACGGAAGGAACTCAAATTAAGTATAGGGGATTGGGTATTGCTCAAACTACACCCATACCGGCAACTCACCATGAAGCGACAACAAGGAAGTTGGGACTAAAGTTTTATGGGCCATATCAGGTAACCGAGGTCATCGGGGAAACATCATATCGACTGCTCCTCCCTCCTTCATCCCGAATACACTCGGTTTTCCACGTCTCCTTGCTGAAACCCTATGTTGGGGACTCCAAAATTCAGATCACAGACTTACCCGAGGTAAGCTGGGAAAACAGTCCCATGCACCAACCTATGGCGATTATCGACACTCGCAAAGTCATGCGGCAAAATCAGGAGGTGCATCGGGCAGTAATACAATGACAGAGACTTTCACCCTCCGACAGCACATGGGAATATATTATAGCACTACAAGATAAGCCCCTATTAAGCACAGCTCTAGCACAACAGCTACAGGAACTGCTACCAGATTCCAACAACAGGTGATGGAAAAAAAGGGAAACGTTGCTTACTGGTGAACCAGATTGAGGAGTCTCAACAGAATAAACCTCCAATACAAACAACATGGACTCGAAAGAAGAACAGAACACCCCGCTACCATCAACAACACCTGCTTCAGCTCAGCGTACAACCAGAAGAACATAACACCCTGCTACCATCAACAACACCTGCTCCAGCTCAGCGTACAAC
Source organism: Platanthera guangdongensis (assembly GCA_039583875.1). Classification (NCBI taxonomy): domain Eukaryota; kingdom Viridiplantae; phylum Streptophyta; class Magnoliopsida; order Asparagales; family Orchidaceae; genus Platanthera; species Platanthera guangdongensis. The sequence continues at coordinate 11,749,138 of CM077147.1, read as the reverse complement.
CAGAAGAACAACAAACTACACTAATACAAAACACAGAAAAGAAAGCGTTACCCCCCCCCCCCCCCCCCACCTCAGCTTTCCAGCCAAAATTGCGAGTTATAGCCGCTGGGCATCCTTTCAAGACATCACCACTGCCATCTCAGAAACCTCGGCTGTCGCTAAGGCAGGGGTAACAGTTAACCCTCCGCATCCGCACCACCATCCATTGCCGACAATCCCAGAAGCACGGACGTCGTTTGCCCCACCGCTCCCCACCAATGAAAAGAGAACCGGGCCTAACGCTGAGGACAACGTTCTTGAAGGGGAAGGTGATGTTAGGATTACGGCGGTCTCAGTTCTCCCGGCGAATGACGGCAATGATGAAGAAGACATTGGCCGCATTTTTATCAGCCCTCAACATGACACCTCATCAGACAATCCAACGATCGGGATTCATCATTGACCAGGTCTTATTTTGATACACCTCCAGCCGTCCGATCTGTTCAGCTGCCCAGATCTTTTTGTATCTTTTATTCCTGTAACAAATATAAATTACTTGTAACGGATATAATCTCCGCCTATATGTACCATTCACTGTACCGTTATTTGCTATGAAGAATATAATTAAAATCCTTTCTACTGTTCATCTTCCCCCCTTTGCCCGTTCTTCTTCCCCAGCCCACGCCCCCTCCTGGGCATTCTTCTCCGGCTTATACCTTCAGGTACCACCACATCGGAGCACGCCGGCCACCACCTGCATCACGTTAGGCGGGATCGTAACAAATAGACAGCTTCATCTTTTGGTATAATTGTCATGGGTCTCTTTTGGAACCATATGATATTAGAACATGTATTCATTAAGTGTCCACCACAAAAAAAGTTTTTAAAACATAACATTTACATGTTTGATGATGTATTATGCTGCCTAAGTATTCACTGAGGACATGCCTATTATGTTTTAGCGGCTAACATTCCAAAGTTACTAAATATTCACGAAACTCCGCAACGTAATTGTTGAATCCTAAATATCTATCAAGATAGACTACATTAGGTTGGAGGTTGTTTGATATTAAGTCGTTGTTTCTAATGCATTATACCTTCAAAAAATATCTTATGAATCAAAATTTGCCTATTTATGATGTTTGTGGTTATTGGTGATGCAACATTACTTTTGGTTCAAATAGACAATTAATTCTCACCAATAGAAATTGAAATTAATTGGGCAGTCAATAATAGTTGGTTTATCTGATTTTGCTAATTACCACACATATAGCCATATAGGTGGTATATTACCTGACTCCACATAGCAATCTGATTCATGCATTTAAATTACAACTTCATTGGTGTGGTTTTGATGCATTAAACGGAGATTGTTCTTTGCGATGAATGCTTCTTTGCGGTGATGCACTAAACATTTTAGATTTCTTTTTTTAATTTGCTTTTCTGATTTCATTTTTGGTTTCGTTTCACTTCCCATTTTTTATCTCGATTTACATTTACATTTAGGGTTATCGTTTGTTCACATTGCAGCTCGAAAACTTCACGGATTTGACCATTCTTCATCAGTTTCCTAAAATCCAAAAAGTGCTTCATTCCAAGGGCAATCATAAGCTGTTTTCTTGACGTAATTTAATTTTAAAGTTGATTATTATATATGTTTGAACATGAAAGCCCCCTTCACACTTTTGTGGCCTCTATTTGACTTTAAGATTTTTCGCATTTTCTCTGCATATTTAATGAATGCCTTTTCATCACCTATTCCTCCACAGGCGTCTTGGACCCGACCTACGCCAACAAAACAACTATACCCTTCCAAATTCAGCCTCTGTATTCTCCTCCACACGCTCCTCTTTTCCGAAGTAAATGGAAAGAAATGCGATTTGAACTGTCCAGTTGTATTCCCCATAAATCTTGTTGTTAGTCTGATTAATTTTTTCACGCATTCTTAGTCCCATGTGTTTGGTATTTTGAAATAATTTCATTAGATATCTTTTGGACATTAAAGAAGTATAAAACTATATATATATATATATATATATATATATATATATATATATATATATATATATATATATATATATATGGAAAAGTGTAAAAACGCGAAATCCAGATATAGCTAAATTCGGGTTCCGCGCGCCTTTTGGACATTTTAAGAAAAGTGTTCAACATAAAAGTTGTAGATCTCGTCGATATCTACAAATTTCATGTTGAATACTTTTCCTAAAAATATCATATAATAGGACTATTTTCAAAAGGCGCGAAATCCGGACGGAACTATGTGAATCAGATAGTTCCGTCCGGCTTCCGTCCCTTTTGAAAATAGGTCTACTGTATGACATTTTTAGGAAAAGTGTTCAACATGAAAGTTTAGATCTCGACAAGATCTACAACTTTCATGTTGAACACTTTTCCTAAAAATGTCATACAGTAGACTTATTTTCAAAAAGCGCGTGTAACCCGGATTTAGCTTAAATCCGGGTTCCGCGTTTTTACATCAACCCCATATATATATATATATACATGTATCTACATGTACATGTATATATATATATATCTACACGAGCATCTACGTACGGGCTTCGCCCGTGCTCGATGCTCTCGAGAGGCCTTCGGCCGCATCCAGATGGGCTTCTTCCGTGCTTGATGCGTCTGCGGGCTGTGCTAGCATCAAGGCGGGTTGCGTCCGCAACATATATATATGAGTACTCAAAATTATCGTAAAAAAATATACATCAATATTACAATATTTATATTGTAAAAAAATTATTATTTCATGTAAAAATATTATTTTCACTCCCCCTCTCTCTTCCTATCCTTTCCTCTCTCTTCCTCTCTGCCCCACACTCTCCCCCTCTCTCTTCCTATCCTTTCCTCTCTCATCCTCTCTGCCCCACACTCTCCCCCTCTCTCTTCCTATCCTTTCCTCTCTCATCCTCTCTGCCCCACACTCTCCCCCTCTCTCTTTCTCTCTCAATATATATAATAATAATATATAATAAGATATATAATATATATAAGAAAAAATGGTAACCCGCCGCCCTCTCTCCCTCTCCCTCTCTCTTCTCTCTCTCTTTCTCTCTCTCCCAACTCTCCCCCCTCCCCATGCGCTCTCTCTCTCATGATCAAATAATTTATATATATATATATATGTATGTATGCATATATATATATATATATATATATATATATATATATATATATATATATATATATATATATACGAGCATCTTCGCACGGGCTACACCCGTGCTAGATGCTCTCGGACGGCCTTCGGCCGAATCCAGGCGGGCTTCGCCCGCCTCCGAACGCGCCTCTCCCGTGCTCGATACGTCGTTGCGGGCGCGCCCACAATAACGCGGGATGCACCCACACCAAGACGGACAGTGTCCACAATATATACATATGAGTACTCAAAATGACCGTAAAAAATATAAATCAATATTACAATTTTTATTTTATAAAAAAACTATTTGCCCAAAAGTAAAAGTACTACTTTTTGATTAAGTTGATTGTTTTGAATTCAATAGGGCTCAGCAGACAATCTCTGGTGATTAGAGCTCTCAGCTAAAGCACATAGCAATCTAACATATAGGTAATTAAAGAACAACAATGACCTAGATTTGGCAGCGGGACGAAGGAAGATGACTTGAGATGTAGATGGCAAGCGTTGTCGTAAATGTAATCTGTACATAGGTGAAATAAGAAATTGAAATCAGAGGTTGATGTATGAAATGGAGAATCAGCACTCAAAATCGGGAGGAAAACATGAAAATGAAACTGTTCTTGTCACGGTGAATTTGATGTGTTCCGCAGAGATGGCTGAAAATGTTATTGTGACGGTGAATTTTATGTGTTTCGTAGAGATGGCAGATTATTGATTAGTTTTCACCAAAACCATCAACACATATTCTACTTATCTTATTCGAAAACGTTAGTGCAACTTTGCAGTGTAACAACTTGGTAATTACACGCAGTTTTTTCGGGTAACAGTGGCGTGTTCGTCGCCCACCGAGGTGGAGTCAAAAAACCCAAACAATCATGCCATAATTAGTTCATATGTTTAGGATACTTCGATGTCGTAAGACCTTGCTATCGGGCAGGTCAGATATCTTCACAGCAGTGTAGATTGCTGCACGTTAAACCCACATCAAAACGTGTGGCAATGCGGCTCCAACAGCGTATGATTACACGCATATGACTAAGTGCATATGAGTAAGTGCATATTAGTAAAACAATGGCAGCCTATCAACTGAAGCCTGAACAAAGAATTGCTCAACTGTAAGAACAATAAAGCCATATTTTTCGAACAGAGCCATCTCTATGTAGACATACGATTGTGCACCCATGAGATGACGTCCGACAGCAGCAGCGGGGAAGGAGGTCGGGGAAGTGGCTGTAATTATATTTGTGTTTAAACGGCAACGGATAATTAACGATAAAAATCCAATATTACATCCTGTGTCGCAGAGGAAGGGAAGAAAGAACAGAGAGTTGGACATGAACCATGCTAAAGCCAAGAACTCACGTTTATTTTACACAAATCATCGGAAATAGAAATGTAATGAGATAAAACTTGCAGTGAACTAAACTATTCTTCCAACCTTATCTGATCCGACTCTCACAATTGTAAAAGCATGATCATTTACAGTCAAGCGTCTCATTCAAATAATTAACATATCATGCCTTCCAAAGTAAGAGGCAAAATAAACATCAAGCATTGATTGCGAAGAATGTATTTAAATCGCCAGAAAGCTAAGGCTACAGATCAATGCCCCGCACTCTCTCCGGCGGTCAAATAACAGAGATGGTGATGTTGAATGGAAAGCACGAAAATGGAAAGATAATTTTTTGAACAAAGCCATATCTATGTAGACATACAAAATTAAGGCTTTGAAGCAAGCATATGAAATCCAAATGCATGTATTCATGCTATATTAAGGATAATTAATTGGCACAACACACACATACTTTTAATTGGAGTAGTTAAAATAGATAGTCCAATTAAATTAGTTAATCTCCCGTATATTGAATTAGTTAATTAAATACTGTCAATTAATCACTTTTAATTGGAGTATTCATGCTATATTAAGGATAATTAATTGGCACAACACACACATACTTTCAATTGGAGTAGTTAAAATAGGTAGTCCAATTAAATCAGTTAATCTCCCGTATATTGAATTAGTTAATTAAATACTGTCAATTAATCACTTTTAATTGGAGTAGGAGCACAAACAATATAGCTAAATATGATGAACTAATCAGGTAATTAGTTAAGTATTCATTAGTTAATATTAACTATGCTATATATATATCATACAGTCCAGTATTGTAGCATACTGATTTGAGGGTCAGTGGGTGAGTTGATCATGATTGTATCACACAAATGTTATCATTGAAATTGATGTTGAGAAGAAGGGTTGTCAAAAAGAAAATTATCATGATTCCAATACCGATCATGCTATCTGAAATATCAAAACCGCAGGGCTGAAGTTTGTCGAAATGGCATCAAAAAGTTTCATTGAAATTGATGTTGAGAATAAGGGTTGTCGAAAAGAAAATTATCATGATTCTAATACCGATCATGCTATCTGAAATATCAAAACCGCAGGGCTGCAGTTTGTCGAAATGGCACCCAAAAATTTTGATAAACTGTGACCGACAATTTACACGCATTGCACCAATACAATTTATAAAAATTGCAAGGGTGCAGAAATTTAAAACCTAAACATACGATTGTGCAGTCATCCTTATGTAAACATAATCGGGTGTATTGAAAGCGTAACATGCAATGAGGAATTGTATTTAAAATAGGCGTCTTGATCAAATCTGGTGTATTGAGAGCACAAAGTGCAATGCGAAATTGTATGTAAAAGAGATTTTTTTGATCGAAGTTACTTTGGGAAGTTCTTACTGCTCAATCAATTCATTGGGACAAATGCACAAACACCTTATGTGCTCCAGAAAACTGAACAGTTAAAGCAAATGCACAAATCAATTTCATCGTTGCAGAAGTTCCAGCAAATCAGTGAAAGAGAGACATCAAATACTCGAAATCACAGAAGGCCTTACTGTGCGGCAGAGGATGAAATGCGTCCACCAGAGCTGAGGATGGCAAGCTGAGGCAGTGGTCGCTGATGACGCCGGCAGCTGGAGCTTTCACGGTGCAGAGGCTTCCAAGAAGAAGGTAGGCTTTAGAATGGTAGGAGTGCGGCGCGCGAGTTTGAGCGTGGTCACGACAACTTATCCCATGGCAAAAGCGGCGGGAAGACAGAGAGCGGAACGACCACGCCATGGCGGATGGGGCACGCGATGGGAGAAGCGGCGAGGAGGGCGATGACAGAGGAGACGTTGCACCGGCGTGAGGAAAAGCGGCGAGGGATTTTCCGGGAGTGCACCGCTGTGGCCGACGACTCGTAATGGCGGCTGGGCGAAGCGGCAGGATAAGCGACGAGAGCACGCTTTGCATCGGTGAAAGGAGGAGAGGCGAGGGGGTTTTCTCGGGATTTCGCCGTGACCGACGACTCCTCTCCTAAAATCCTTATTAATATATATATATATATATATATATATATATATAAGCACTTATGATTCTCTTTGTAGTGATCATTTAGTTATGAGCATGTTCTGCACATAAAAAAATTCTAATTCTTTATTATCCAGAAAAAATCATATTTGAATTTAAACCACATAAGAATGCATGAGAATATACATAAGCGCACATGAATTCATCGTGTGGTGTAAATTAAATTTTGAGCATCTTATGCACATAAAAGTTTTCTTAAGAATTTTATTCCAGAATATAGCTATTAGAATGGAAGCTCTAATGTAGTGCATAAGATGCAAATGTGAAATATATGATAGAGGCTCACATTACTATTGTAGTTTCTAACAATGAATATCAAATTAAAGTTGCATAATATTAAATTTCTGACTTGAATTATAAATCACATATTTCAGTTGTATTGATTTCATTTAAGTTTCAAAAAGAATTTTTAATCATATGAGCTTTGACTAAATTTAGGTTTGGAATTTGTGTGAAGTTTCCCAATTTCCCCCAAAATTTACTATTGTTGTTTCTATCACATATAAGCAAGTCCCCAAGAAACCTTAGAAAATGTGTTGTTTGACCAATGTTTTGGTTACTCTGAATTGTTAATGAAGTATACTAACCTAAGTCCAGAAATCAGACAATTGTATTGTTGAAGCCGGGAAAATTCTCAACCACAAAATTCGGATCAAGACAGCCTAAGGTTACCGGCTCAACGGTCAGGCTAGACTGTTAAAGGGTCGCTAGGACAAAGAAGAAAAGCAACAAACATGATCTCAGGTGCTGCGGCAGGAAGATCCCACCATGTACCCAGAAACTTAGAAGAATCAACCCCTACACAACCAAAAATTATCGATCAGGGTACGAGGAAAACTAGCTGGTAACTAAGTCACGACGACTAAGACAGATAGTCGCAAGGTCGCGGTCTAGTCTCTCTGAAAAAGGAATTCAAAGGCTCAGCTGATGTCCATGCAAAAGAGTTTGTGAGATCTTGACGAGATTTTGAAGTGTGCCTCCTCGTACTCCTGTGGTCCTATTTATAGGAAAATCTAAATGGAGGGGGTTTATTTATAGCACCACCCCTCGACGACTAGGTGACTTCCTGGAGGATCTTGCACTGCTGGCCGAGTAGACAGCCTAGTCGCCTACCTGATGAGTATGCGAGGGGAGCTCGCCATACTCGCCCAGGTCTTCTGCAACCTTGCACGTTGACTCTGCTTCTGTCTTGACTTGTTGACTTTGACTCTTGTTGTACATATATGAAATTAATTATATTGATAAATTCATTATATTGATAAATTATATGAAATTCATGTTCTTCCATTTCCATATAGTAATATATACTACACTTATTTAACAACCAAGAACATTGTGGTCACTCTACGAAACATGTAACATACCACTTCTTTTTTAACTAAAACACCTTCACCATGTCAACAACAAACCAAGACAATGTGATCAACGTAAGCGAACGACAAGATTGTCCACTACACTCCGTTACCTAACATGAACCGACGGTGACAGATGGGACAACCGAGACTACTGCAATCAACTTAACAAACGAAACAAGGCGCTGAAGAGGAAGGCCTCCAACATACACATCGACCCAAGAGCGCGGTGAAGCATCTACTACCTGAAAAAGGGAACTTCATAGATTTTAACAAAGCATCTTGTGTGTATTTTAGGGTTACATAAAAACATGATAGATGTATATTTACATTTTACATACATAATATTAATATTAATATATTGTAATTTTATAACATGAAGAGGAAGGCCTCCAACAACTCCCCAAATAGTTTTGGGCCGAAGCCACTAACACGGCAGTATATATTTTAAATAGAACCCCCTCTGAAGTTTTACAGGATATCACTCCTTTTGAAGCTTTATTGCAAAGAAAACCTTCTTTAGCTCATCTTAAATTATTTGAAGTATGGCTTATGCCCTGAATGACAATGCAACCAAATTTGAAGATAAAAACAAGAAGTGTATATTTATTGGCTATTTTTATTATTCATGGGCATATAAACTCTACTAGGCTCATCAAAAGAAGCTTTATGTTCAATTTGATGAAACATCTAGTTAGAATTGGAATTCAGAACACATTGTTGATGAAGTGGTGGTTGGACAAGACTTACATCTTCATCTCATCCTTCCTACTCAATAGGATGTCACTTCTGGCGTTCATCATGATTGAGAAAAAGCAATAGAAGGCAATTGCATAGATCCTCTAGCCGAATCACCATTACCTCTTAAAACAAGAAATATAGTTGAAATCTACCAACAATGTGATGTAGCCCTGATGACATCAACACCTTCTTCATATAAAGAAGCCGTAACTTCTTCAGTCTGGAGAACTGCAATGAAGAAGAAATAGCTATTGCGGTAAAAAATAAAACTTGGGACCTTTTTGAGTTACCTCCAAGACAAGTTCCCATTGGCGTAAAGTGAATATATGAGATTAAAAGCAATGAGTAAGGGGATGTAACCAAATTTAAAACACAAATTGTTGCTAAACGGTATGCACAAAAACTAGGCTGAGACTATCAAGAAACTTATGCTTCAGTTGGACGTTTGGAAACTATCAAAATGGCAATTGCTTATGCAACTCAACAGCGCTTTCCGATTTATCACCTATATGTCAAGTCACTCTTTCTAAACAGATATGTAAAAGAGGACATTTTGTTCAACAGCCTGAAGGATATATCCGAGAAGGAGAAAAAAATAAGTAATGAACTTGAAAAAGGCTCTATATGATTCTTTCTTTTTATTGTAGAGAAATGTCCAAAGCTTGTATATATTTCTTGAATACCTCAAATACAAGTATGAGGTACTAGGGAGCTTATATGGTTTCCAAGTATCAGAATGGACTAATGAAATGGGAACATCGCTCCTAATATTGGGGGAAGTAAAAGAGACACGATATTGTTTGCCAAAGATACAAGATTCACAAATAAACTCTTGAAGAGGAATATTTGAAAGAGATTTCTTGAGAATCTGGAGAGGAGCATGCCCAAGACGACGATGTCAGTCAATGAAGGAGATAGTGCTAAGAGCAGTAGGAGGAACATCAAGAAGATATAGCCCGTTGGACAACCACCCCCGACCAATTATAGTTTGCGTTAGTCGATCCTGCACAACAACATAAGAACATGAGAAAGTTACACAACAGTTAAAGGTCCTGAGTAAGATGGCTAACAAAAAGAAGATTAAACGGGTACTCAGAACATGAAGAACCAGGGATAGGGAGTGGGATGGGGTAAGAGGCAGATGGGCAACACTAGAAACCGGTGTCGTGTCACCATTGTCCACAATGATAAACTTGTGATAATCAGAAGCTAAGTACTGCGACGGCTTCTGCGGAGAGATATGATGTGTGGCCCCCCGAGTCCATAATCCAGTGAGAGCTGTGGGAGAGGCAAGATATCCCTTCATCGGAGATTGAGGCCACAGATCCAGAGGAGCGACTGATCACCCCTTGGAGCTATTGAAGTTGAGCACGCAGAGTCGCAATGTCGTCACTTGTGGTAAGTGAATCTGACGCCATGAGGACAGAGCCAAGGAGCAGTGAGAACAACCTGCACGAGCGATTAGAATAATGCCGCAGAGGAACGGGCACAGACCGCACAGTGAGAGCCAGGAGACTAGCCAGGTCGAGTAGAAGTAAACAGGACCAGGGGCATCAGATCCAGACAAGAAATTGGATGTAAAGTCAAGCACTGCATGGAAGATGACAAATTTCCACAGTGTGGAAGAAAGTCAAGCACTGCGTGGAAGATGACAAATTTCCACAGTGGCACACTTACCTGCAACATAGAGACAAGACTAATGGATGAAGATTAAACAACTATTATGTAAAATAATAACTATATATAAATGTAGTGACGTAATCAAGTTTTATTATAGTCTTGCCTCCACCCGTCCACCGACTGACCTATATATATATATAGACTTGATATCTTTTATAACAGTATTAGTGCAGTGTAATATTAATTTCCTTCCAGAACATTCATCTTTACCAACGTTTCTCTGTATTTTCATTCTAACAGTGGTAACGGAGCTCCACGGTTCTGATTCATTAGGAATTCTAGTTCTAGTTTCGCTTGTTAGATGACATCATCATCTACCCCTCTTACTCACTCCTCCATTCCATTACATCATTGAGAACAATATGAATATTGTAGTATAAAGATGAGGACAATGTTTTAATTTCAAGATCTTGTGGAGATGATTAATCTGCCAACTGTAGGTAAAGGTGGAGAACTAAAACTCAGTCGAGAACAACGATTGAAAAATTTTCAAGCGCTGCTTCTATTGCGACAAGCAGTTACAAACCTCATATTCCCTTGAATTATGGGAGCTAAAACAACTAACGAGGCTTGGCAAACCCTGGAACAATAATTTAAAGGAACTAAAAAGGTAGTTTCTATTAAAGTCCAAACTTTATGGCGGCAGTTAGACAACATAAATATGACGGATAATGAACTGGTTGTTGATTTCTATGTCAGACTCACTAATATAGTATCAAATAAGGAACCTTGGAAAAATTATAGATGAACAACTTATAGTTAATCAACTTTATGAGAGAAGCTTTGCGAGTTTGTTGAAGCAGAAATGAGTGAAGCTTTGTTAGTTTGTTGAAGTTTGGAAGAAGGCAAATTTGGGAGAAGTAGTGGAAGCTAGCCGGTGAGAGATGGTTCTTTGAAGCTAACACATTGCAACTTGGGCAAGGGGGTTGATCATGAAATGCCGCATCAGCGGCATCCCTCCACCGACAGCGACCACTACATCATCAGCACTGTTAGTGGTAGCTTTCTATTGCCTTCTATGGCGTTTCTCTCACATGCGGGGCACATGATGAGGGATGCGGGGCACATGATGAGGGTGGTTGCATGCAACTGCACAAAAAAAGGAGACGGTGGTGGCACTGCTGCCCGAACAAAGGAGGCGACCATGGCACTACTGCAAACCTGAGGGCCTTCATCTCATCAAGCTCCTTCTGTAGCCGCCTGTTCTCTTCTGCAAGCGTCTCACAACACCTCAGGAAAACACAGTCAACCTCTGTCTGTTTCAGGTTGGTCCTATATTTGTAAACGTATATATACATGTATATATAGTATTAATTTTGGGTTATAATTTATACGCATCCAATCAAAAACCCTTGGAATATATAATTTATACTGTGCTCTTCTGAAACCACACTTCAATCTGGCGTGGCCGATGATTCAACTGCTTGGCCGGGTATAGGAATACATACTTTGTAGAATTAGCGCGCCTTGTGATAAATTAATAAAGGCATAATTTATTAAATTTAATTAGAAGACATAATTAAACTAAAAGGGAAAATTATTAATTAATTTACTGGATTAAGAGTGGTATGCTCCTTGAACCCGCCCTCTAAATGGGCAGAGTGCTCCTTGGTGAGCCGAAGCTTCTTCCCGGCGGCGGCGGCCTTATTGTCCTCGTCGACGCCTGCTCGCAAGGAAGAGCCTCTTTGATCCTCTCCTTTTTGATGATGTTCGCGGTGGAGAAGGAACAAACCTCTTTGTGCGGAGAGGATAGTCTAGTCTCCTTGCCATAGATTTCATGGAAGAGACTGAGGATGAGAGATGGTTCTGGCAGGCGGCGGAGGGGGCAGAGGGGGCGGCATAGGTGAAGATTGATAGCTGTGCAGAGAGGATAGTCTAGTCTCCTTGCCATAGATTTCATGGAAGAGGCTGAGGACGAGAGATGGTTCCGACAGGGGCGGAGGGGGCGGCGGAGGTGAAGATCGATAGCTAGTTGACGACTTTGCTGAAGACTTTGTGAGAATTGGCGGAAGCGTTGTGATGTTGTTGGTGTGTGTCGTCTTGTTAAGCTTTTAGCCTGCGTGTACATGTATGTCCACTCATTTTTATAAAGAAGGAATTTTATTCTATCACCATATTATTGTGAAGAAACAAACCACTAGATGTGTATCTTGCTAGTACGCACTCATAATCTCAAATTTCATCGCAATAAAAAGAAGTTTGTCATGATATGTTGTGATTTTATATTAACTTTACTGTAACTCTTTTCTAATCTTGATGCAATCCTAGACCGTAGGTTTGAGATGGAAACTATTTATGGTTTTTTTTTATTCTGCTACATCAAGTGATTTTCTACCTAACACGTGTAAAAACGGTTTGCTTGTGTGTGTGGTGTGAAATACTTAATAGCTAGTGTGCTTACTTATAGTTTTTGTTCTGTTATAAATACAACGTACCTACAATCATTTTAATCAATGAATTAAAAGTAAAAATCTGCTGTTGTGTTTCCTCTTTTTTCTCTTATTTGCTCGCCTGAGAATCTTCTTTCAATTTGAAAATTTGAGAGTTAGTGCAAGTTTGTTTCAAATGCTCATTTACAAATCTTTGTCCAGGTGAAAGCATATTGGGACGCGTGAAGAAATGAACAGTGGTAATTTCTTAAGATAACAAATTTTTTTTGATGCCATGTTAATCACCGCACTCATTTTCATCTCAAAATCTAGGTCTCCGATTGGTGGGGCGCACCCTATTATTAGCACGAGTGGACCCTCTGGGTCGGCAGTGTCGGAGTAATCTTAGCATCTCATTTTTGGTTCATCCCGGACCGTCAAACACGCCCCCTCGGCGTGGACCATACTCTGATACCATGTTGAACCATCACACTCATTTTCTATCTCAAAATCTGGGTCTTGGAATGGAGGGGCGGGGCCTATTAGCACGTGTGGACAGGATGGGCCAACGACGTGGGGCAAATCTTAGCATGCCTTTTTGTGTTCATGCTGGACCGCCCGACACTCAATCCACATCGGTGTTGGCGCTCTGCACCGACAAAGATCTTGAAACAGAGGAGAGTCTATGGAACCTCTACGAGCGGTGGCAGCGCTACCACAATGTGTCCCTTCACCCGAACGAGAAACAGAGGCGCTTCAAGACATTTAAGAACAAAGCCCGCTATATTCATGAGTTCAACAAGAGAAATGACACCCCTTACAAGCTCTGCCTCAACCAATTTGCCGACTTGACCAAGGAAGAGTTCTCCTCCACACACAAGGGGCACATTAATTTTGATGCAAACTGACCCTTGGCTCCTAGTTCCACCAAAGATTAGCTTCCCTATTTTATAGTGTCATCGTTAAGCCCTTTATATGTTAAGCCCTTTATATGTTAAGCCCTTTATATGTTAAGCCCTGTATATGTTGTAGCCCTTTTAATATTGTAAAACTTGGTCTCTGTTTGGCGCGACGGTTGCGATCGTGAACGTGGTGGTTATAACTTGCTCTTCTGTTTGGTGTGACAGTGGCAGTTGTGAACACTGGTTATGAAATGTCATTTATAATTGTCCAATCTCACATAAGGAATTTCATTTAGTATTATGTTGAAAAGTAGTTTTATTATTTTGTTGGCGGTCATAATCTTTGCCTTGTCAAACATACATTTTATGATAATTGTTTTTTTTCTTAATTGTGTACATTGATGCAAGTGATCTAATTTATTGTTTTGTTGATGGTAATTTCAATAAGTTTTTGTTGTTTGCACGTGGGTGGATTTCGGCTTGTCTCAAAATATTGAAATTATTGTCTAAGATGGACGATTGTTTTATCCATTCGTGAGAGCGGAGCGGTGTCTGTAGCTTTGGTGGAAAATGCTAAAATGGAGTTCCTGTGAGAAATGGAGTTACCTCCCTTTAGTGGGGAACAAACCTCAAAACTGGAAGTGAATATTTACGTAACACAGAATTCCTGTGATTGTGTTTTTATTATTAACTAAAATGAATTTAAAAATTAAAACAAACAAGGCAGGTTTGAGCTAATTATTTAGAACCTCCCCCTACTTTTCATTCTGAATTAAGGAAGCGAAGTACGTAACTTTGCAAATAGTGACTTCAAATATATGATACTACAAAACACGTAATTTGCAAAACTAATTCATATTAGTATTTGCAATATCAGTAGTTCACTATTATCAATTGTCAGTTTACAACCCGTATTCGTCGAGGATGAGTCCTACCGCAATCAGGTCAGTAGAAGTCAATGTCAATAAAGTCAAGACAGAAGTCAGAGTCAGCGCGCAAGATCGCGGAAGACCTGGGCGAGTTTGTAGAAAAATAGAAGGGAAAAAGACTTTGAAACTCTATTGCATCAGCATCCTTAACTAGCAAACCAGAGGGAAGAACAGGGAAAAGAAAAACGCAGCTACAACAGCAGCAAAAAGAAGACTCTCACTTGGTTTTTCACATCCATCAGCACACTTACACACCATAGTTTTTAAAGATACACAACCAGAATATAAAAGCTCAAAAGTCCACCAAGTTCCCATGCCAGGTATGGGTCTCAGTAAATAAAAAAGGGGCCGGCTACTTATCTTGGCTATCTTTCCTATGCAGGTTGGCACGGGTTGACTCTGCAATCTCTTCTCCTGTTGGCTGTCCTGTTGGGTTCATTTTGTGTGAGAGGTACAGGTTGCTTGGAGTATGCTTCAATACCCCCCATAGTCCAAGCAGCATGTCATCTTCATCTTGTTCCTCAAGTCCATGAATGACGAAGCAGATAGGGGTTTTGTGAGAGCATCCGCTATCTGATTCTCTGATTTACAGTGTTTTACTTCAATTTCTCCTTTGCTAACTAAATCCCGGGTATAATGGAGCTTGATTTCCAAGTGTTTGGTTCTATTGTGGAACACGGGGTTTTTAGCTAGGGCAATAGCAGAGGTATTATCCACAAGCATCGTAACAGAGTTGCCTTCTTCCTTCAGAACTTCTGCAAGTAGCTGTTTTAACCACATTGCTTCTCTCACAGCCTCACTTAGGGCTGTGTATTCTGCCTCAGTAGAGGATAGAGCAATCGTCTTCTGTTTTCTTGTGCACCACGACACCGGATTTGTTCCAATGAAAAATATGAACCCAGTTGTGCTTCTCCTATCGTCGGAGCACCCGGCCCAGTCACTGTCAGAATATCCAGTGAGACAGCAGTCATTTCCTTTTTCATACTTGAGTCCAAGAGATCTAGTGCCATTGACATACCTTAATATCCTCTTAGCTGCAGTCATGTGCCTGATACTTTGTGCTTGCATGAACCGAGAAACAATGCTCACAGCATGCTCGATGTCAGGTCTGGTATTAGTTAGGTAGATTAAGGATCCGACTAAGCTTCGATACTGTTCTACATCAGTTCTATCTTCTCCATCCTCCTTAATTAACTTCTCTCCAGTGATCATTGGCGTGGATGTTGGTTTGGAGTCAGACATGCCAAATTTAGACACCAGGTCTTCTGCATACTTGCATTGTGATACATATGTGACATCGGTCAGCTGCGTAATTTGCAGCCCAAGAAAGTATCTGGTGAGACCTAGATCAGTCATCTCAAATTTAGAGTGCATATACTTGCGGAAATCGTTTATGTTGTTCATGTTGGACCCAGAAATTAGGAGATCGTCAACATATAAACATACTATGAGCACATCACCATTTGGTTCTTTTTTAACATACATTCCCGGCTCACTCACTGTCTTGTGAAACCCATTTTCAATTAGGTTGATGTCTATCTTGGTGTTCCAGGCGCGTGGGGCTTGCTTTAAGCCGTATAAGGCTTTATGCAGTCTGAAAACTTTATCTTCTTGGCCCTTAATTTCATATCCCGGCGGCTGTCTTACATAAATTTCTTCATGTATTTCACCATTTAGAAATGCAGATATTACATCCATTTGATATATGGGGTACTGGTGATAGGTAGCAATGGCAAGCAAGGTTCTGATTGACTCAAATCGGGCCACAGGGGAGAATGTTTCAAAATAGTCCACTCCTTCCCTCTGGGCGTACCCCTTGGCAACAAGTCTTGCCTTGTACTTCTGAATTTTGCCATCTTCATTATATTTTACTTTGTATAGCCACTTGAGGCCAATAGCTGATTTAGAGGAAGGTAAATCAGCAAGTTCCCATGTCTGGTTCTTCTCTATCATATGAAGTTCTTTGTCCATAGCTTGAACCCAATTGGGATCAGTGGCGGCTTCAAGAGGACTTGCAGGTTCCTTGACAAATAAAGCAAGATTACATTGAGTATATATATCAGTGAGAGAGCGGTACCTGAGTGGTGATGATGGGGATGATGAGGATAAAACATCTTCAGTGCTCTCCTGCGTGTTGGATAAACCAGGACTGTCAATGACAGCAGCTGGAATGGATGGCTGAGGGCTTTCCTGAGATTGAGGTAATTCTGATATGGACTCAAGTGAGTCATCAGCAACCGCCAGCTTCATCCTCTGATCCTGAGCCACACACCTTTCCCATACTTCATCTTCATCTATTATAACATTTCTGGTGATAAGAAATTGCTTGGTGATGGGATTGTACACTCGATAAGCTTTTGAGGAGAGACTGTATCCCAGGAGTATACCTTTTACAGCTTTCTCAGCTAACTTGTCTTGGTTGTGTTTTTGGTTTAGGCTGTAGACCACACTTCCAAACTTTCTGAAGTGTGAAACATCTGGAATTCGGCCTGTCCACGCTTGATAAGGAGTGCTGTCAGTCAGGGCTCTACATGGTGCTCTGTTGAGTATGTACACAGCAGTGTTCACCGCTTCCCCCCAGAATTGCTTTGGGAGATTTGAGCTTGCCAGCATGCATCTGACCATTTCTACTATGGTCCTGTTTCTTCTTTCTGCAATGCCGTTTTGTTCTGGAGTGCTTGTGACAGTAAGTTCACGCTTTATGCCCTCCTCTTCACAAAAGTTAGTGAAAACTGTGCTCATGAACTCACCCCCTTTATCTGTTCTTAGAGTTTTCAGTTTGCTGTCCACCTCATTCTCTGCATGCGCTTTGAACACCCTAAATTTCCTGAAAGCCTCTGATTTGTGCTCAAGAATGTAAACCCACATCATCCGTGTAAAGTCATCGACTATAAGGAGATAATAGTGTTTTCCCGAGATGGATGGAGTCCTGGTAGGCCCCCATATGTCTGCATACACCAGTTCTAGGGGTTTTAAGGTTTTCCTGGATGAGCTGTGTGGGAGAGGAAGTTTGTGAATTTTACTCATAGCACACTGCTGGCAAATTTTTCCTATGTTTTGTATTCTTGGTAACCCATGCACCAAATTCTTCTGTTGGAGTTTGCTGAGATCTCTCAGGTTGAGATGGCCAAATCTAGCATGCCATGTGACTGTCTCTGAGTCGGATTTGGATAACATGCTCCTTTCTTCATAGGGTAAGGTTAAGGGAAACACTTTATTGGTTGTCATACGAATATTGGCAATTTTCTGATTTGTTGCACGGTCAATAATGGTGCAGCTAGTATCTTCAAAGATCAACTTGTATCCATTTTGAAGTAGTTGTCCTACACTTAGGAGATTTTGAGCTAAGTCGGGAACATATTGGACATTGGATATATGTTTATATTTTCCTGACCTAGATCTTACAGCTATAGTACCCTTGCCTTTAATGAACTTGATTGAACCATCTCCCAGCACAACTTGAGACACACAGGTTTCATCCAACTGTGTGAACACTTCCTTGTTATTAGTCATATGGTTCGAACATCCGCTGTCGAGATACCACACATTATCCATAGTAGTTCCACTTTTGCTACAGGTGTAGAAAACATAGTCTTCATCTTCTTCTTGTTCCCCAAACTTGGCTTCTTCAGGTTGTTGTTGGGTGTTACCTCTCTGTCGGAATGGACAATCCTTAGGAAAGTGTGTTGGTTTGGGACATCGTTTGCACTTGTAAAAGCAATCAAAAGTGTCATGATTGTTTCGTTTGCAAAGTTTGCAGAACAGGGGGTGTTGAGGTATGACTTTAGAGTTTTCTATCATTTTATTGGCACCATACTGCTTCCTATCTGGCTGAATCAGAAGTTTACTCTGAAATGCTTGTTCCAAGTTTTGATGTTCAAATCTCCTCATTCTTTCTTCATGAGCTTGAAGTGAGCCCATGAGATCGTTAATGGTGAGAGTGTTGACATCCTTAGCTTCCTCAATGGCAGTCACAA
This sequence comes from Platanthera guangdongensis, assembly GCA_039583875.1. NCBI lineage: Eukaryota > Viridiplantae > Streptophyta > Magnoliopsida > Asparagales > Orchidaceae > Platanthera > Platanthera guangdongensis. The sequence continues at coordinate 11,730,623 of CM077147.1, read as the reverse complement.
CAAATGCATATTTATGGGTGAGGGTTTTGAGTATTTTTTGAATGACTTTCTTTTCTTCTACTAAATCTCCATAACTCTTGATTTGATTAGTGAGGGATGTAACTCTGGTAAAGTATGAATGAGCATTATCACCCTCTCTCATGCTCAGAGTATCAAACACCTGCCATAGATTTTGTAGCTTAAATGAAATAACCTTTGAAGACCCTTGATAGTCATTCTTGAGGATGTCCCATGCTTCTTTGGCGGTAGTGGCACCCATGATTCTTGGGAAGATGCTTCGTCCGATCCCTTGTTGGATGTGGAGGAGAGCTTTAGCATCCCTTTTTAGATTTTCTGAGTACTCCTTTCGCTTAGCACCATCCCAAGATGAAAGAGGGTCTTCACTGGTGGGCGTCGTATACCCCACTTGAATCAAATCCCAGAGGTCTTGAGAAAGAAATAATGTGCGCATTTGCACATTCCAGAAATCATAAGCATCCCCCTCAAAAATAGGAACTCCACTAGGAGAATAAATGAAGTTTTGGCTTGGGTTGCTAGAGGAAGCCATATGAGGATCACACGAGGAAGAGGAAAACAGAACAGATGCAAGCTAGATGCAGAACCACACTCCTCAAGCTTCTGATGGCAGATGGCACCCAGGCATGAAGCAACCTGGCTCTGATACCATGTAGAAAAATAGAAGGGAAAAAGACTTTGAAACTCTATTGCATCAGCATCCTTAACTAGCAAACCAGAGGGAAGAACAGGGAAAAGAAAAACGCAGCTACAGCAGCAGCAAAAAGAAGACTCTCACTTGGTTTTTCACATCCATCAGCACACTTACACACCATAGTTTTTAAAGATACACAACCAGAATATAAAAGCTCAAAAGTCCACCAAGTTCCCATGCCAGGTATGGGTCTCAGTAAATAAAAAAGGGGCCGGCTACTTATCTTGGCTATCTTTCCTATGCAGGTTGGCACGGGTTGACTCTGCAATCTCTTCTCCTGTTGGCTGTCCTGTTGGGTTCATTTTGTGTGAGAGGTACAGGTTGCTTGGAGTATGCTTCAATAGAGTTTGGCGAGCTCCTCTCGCATACTCGCCAGGTAGACGACTAGGCGAGATACTCGCCCAGTTCGTGTGAGTTCCCCTGGGAAGTCGCCTAGTTGCCAGAGGGGTGGGGTATAAATATGAGCCCCCCTAAGGATTTCCCTATAAATAGGGCCCCCGGTGTATGAGGTTGAGACACTTGAAATCCTTCGCAGGATACTCGCGAGCTCTTCTTTCCGGATACCAGCTGAAACTTTGGATTTCTTTTACTTAGAGACCAGGTCGCGACCTTGCTACTTAGTCACCAGCTAGTCTCTCTCGTATCTAGTTCGGTCATTTTTGGTTGAGAAGGGGCTGCTCCTTTTGAGCATACGGGTACGTGGTGGGACCTTCCTACCGCAATATTTGGGGTCCTGTTGGCCTTCATTCTTCATCATAGTCACTCTAGCCGTCTAGTCTTACCCCTGAACCGGTAACCTTAGGTGGTCTTGATCCGAATTCTGAGGTCGGGATTTTCTTGGCTTCAACACTTGGTGCGGTGAGCGTGGATCGCAGCCAAGGAGGAAAGTTTGGTGGTTTAACAAGATCGTGAGTGGTGGTGAGCATGGAGAGTGGTCGACAACTCGGCAGGAGCTGGTAACTCCGCGCGAGGTGGCGAGTTTGTGACCGTTGCAGCGTTCGAAGAGTTCGCCAAGAGGATCGAGAGGACTGTCCTCGCCAGATTTTCTCATCCCCCCGATGTCACCGCGACTACTCCCCGTCGCCTGACACCGTCAGACGAGGAAGCTTCGACGAGGCGAGCTGGGAAGGAGTCCGCGTGGGCAGGAGAAGAGCGAATGATGCAGTCGCGACATTATCCGACAAGCAGCCAGGGAGTCAGATTCCGAGATCCAGAATCAGCGGCGAGATACCGAGATACTCTCCCAAGGAGCGAGTATGATGATGATTCGAGCGAGTATGAAACTCGCCGCCGCCATGAAGGGAGGAGCACCTTTTGTGACGGGATCCTCGCGGCCCCAGTTCCCGAAAGCTTCAGAGAGCCTGTTCTCTCCTTCTGCTCTAGCAAAGATAGATCTCCTCCAAGCTCCTTATCCGAGGATGAGGACGATCATCCTTGGTTCCGCTGGTGCTTGCTTCACCAGATCTTCCTCTGCTCGTACTTGCTCCACTTGTGTAAGGGGTGAGAGCTCCCCCTGACTCCCTGCTTGGTGGTGATGGTGGCTCAGCTCCACCCATCTCAGCTTCATTTCCCTGACCACCCTCTTCTTCATCATCATCGAAGAACATCCCCTTGATATTCCTCACCTCTTCATCCCAGCTCCAGCAGCTGTCTTCCTCAAACACCACATCCCTTGAGATGATGGTCTTCTCCGTCACCGGGTTGTACAGCTTGTACGCCTTGCTCGCAGGAGCGTAGCCTACGAAGATGCACTTCTCGCTCCGGTCATCCAGCTTCCTTCTCCTCTGATCCGGGACATGGGCATAAGCCACACACCCGAAGACCCTTAGGTGCTTTACTCTTGGCTTCCACCCACACCATGCTTCGAACGACGTCTTGAACTTTACACTCTTCGTTGGGCAACAGTTTAGTAAGTACACTGCCACCTGTACTGCCTCCGCTCAATACTTCTTAGGCAACCCCTTGCCTTTCACCATACTCCTTGCCATATTCATGATAGTCAAGTTCTTTCTCTCTGCCACTCCGTTCTGCTGAGGTGAGTACGCCGCCGTCAGCTGATGAGATATCCCTCACTGCTTGCAGAACTCATCAAACAGCCTCGAGGTGTACTCCCCACCTCTATCTGTTCTGAGCACCTTCAGTGGTTGTCCACTCTCCTTCTCAGCCATTGTCTTGAACTCCCTGAATTTGTCAAGCGCCTCGGCCTTCTCTCTCAGAAAGTACACCCAACACTTCCGACTGTAGTCATCCATGAAGGTAATGTAGTATCTGCTGCCTCCAACTGAGGTCGTCTCAAACGGACCTGCTATGTCCGAATGAACTAGCTCCAGCTGCCTTGTCTCCCTCCAGGACTTTCCACCCTCGAACGTTTCTTTCTTCTGCTTTCCTTTGGTACATGCCTCACATACCCTCTGAGGAGGCGAGATCATAGGCAACCCTTCTACCATCTTGGAGTGGGATAGGAACTTCAGGCCTGTGAACCCCAGATGGCCAATCCGGTGGTGCCACAACCAAGCTTCCTCTTCTTCTCCTGTCTTCGCAAGACATGTCGTCTCCTTGACATCCACACTTAGAGGAAAGAGGCGATTCGTCGCCATCTTCACTTTCAACACCTCTCTTCCTTGACTATCCTTCATAGCTAAGGTACTATCCCTCAACAGGACACGATAGCCCTTCTCCACTAGCTGCCCAAGACTTAGGATGTTACTCCTCAAGCCCGACACACAGAAGACATCGTTGATATGCACCTCCTTCCCATTCATCGTGACCGCTATCACTCCTCTTCCTTCCACAGATATCTTCGAGGCGTCGCCAAAGCTGACTTCACCACCATTTGCCTCAAGGCTGGTGAACAACTCCTTATCTCCACACATGTGGTTACTTGCGCAGTGTCCAAGTACCACACTCCGTTCCTCCCTTCTGCAGCCCCTTGGATGTTAAGGAACATCATCGGGTCGCCACCCGTGTTACTTGCCTCAGCATAGTGATTGACATCTCCTCCCTTCCTTGGAGCCCAACAATCGTAGCTCATATGCCCGAACTTGTTACAGTTATAACATTGAGTCTGAGACATATCTCCTCTTCCTTTTCCTTGACCTCTTCCCTGGTCCATTCCTTGTCCTCTACCTTGGCCTCTCCCTTGGCCTCTTCCTCCTGCATCGTGTCTCCAACCCTGAGGTTGTTCGGCCTCCTTCTGGTTGTCCTGATTTATGCCGAAATCTCTTCCTCTACCTTGGTAGCCTAGGCCGCGCTGGCCTCCTCTTCCTGAGCTCTCTCCAAAGTTAAGCTGAGTCTAGAGTGCTTTCCCCAAGCCACTCGACTCCTCGTCATCTTGTAGCATGCGGTACTCGTGGGCTTGCAGCGAGCCAACAAGCTCATCTACTGCCATCACGGTGAGATCCTTCGACTCTTCTATGACTACTACCACGTGCCTGAACTTCTTGGACATAGATCGCAGGAGCTTCTCCATGAAACTGACATCATCGGTCACCTCTCCATTCCTCTTCATCTCGTTTGTGAGCATCCGCAGACGGGTCACATAGTCACCAACTCTCTCCGAGCTCTGCATCTTCAACACCTCATATTGAGCGCGAAGAGATTGCAACTTCACTTTTTTTGCTTTGTCAACTCCCTGCATGGAGTGTTGCAGTATCTCCCATGCTTCTCTCGATGTCCCTGCATCAGAGATCTTCTCAAACGTCGCCTCATCAACTCCTTGGTACAATAGGAATAGGGCCTTCTTGTCCCGCTTCTTTGCTTCCCTCAATGCTGTCTTCTGAGCGTTAGTCAATGCCGTCTCCGCTTCAGCAGTAAGCACCCCGACTCTTTCTTCAACTATCTCTCATAGCTCTTTGGAGGCGAGTAGCACTCGCATTTGTATACTCCAATTTTCATAGTTCGTTTTGGTCAACTTGGGCACTTGCCCCGACATTCCACTTCCCATCTCCATCTCTCCTTGTCACTTAACCTTCCGAGCCAACTCCCAGGGGATCGAACCTCCCTCTGATACCACTTGTTGGAAACGTGTATGGTTCTCTCCACCAAACTCAACTCCACAATCTGATCTCACTTAATCACCAAAATAACCCAAGTTCAAAACGTGCGAGACCGCCGCCACAAACCGCCTACTCGCGCGGTCTCCCTCCTGCGAGACAACTACGGAGCGAGATCACCACTCCAAACCGCCTACCCGCGCGGCTAGCAGCTAGGCGAGAACTACCTCTCGCCCCCCCCCCCCTCTGCGAGAGCGTGCACACTTGCGAGTTCACGTAGCGAGACCGTACTCGCTCGCGGTTAGCCCTCCACCAGTGAGTACACGCGAACGCCACCCGGCGAGACCGTCACTACCAACTGCGGGATGCACACTTGGCGAGTCCAACACCACTCTCTCATGCCGAGACCGCCCGACTAGATGTAACCTCTACGAGCTGAGCGACCACCCGCGACCTGACACAGGCGAGACCAACACTAAAACCACGAGTGCGCAAACCGTGAGCACCCCTTCTCGCGGCAAGATCGCCAAACCGCGCGGCTTCCCCTTCTAACCGTCCGGTTAGATCTTATTCTACCAACGCTGCAACGCTCCTCTCTCTCTCTCTAAAACCGAAAGTATGGAGGAAGAATGATTTTTTCAGCTACTTTCAAAAGAACTATACAAGCCTTTATATAGGCTAACCCAACCAATAAGAAAACTACATATGACAGCATAATAAATGCCCACCAACATAACCTCTCTCTCTCTCTTCACTAAAAGAGAAAACATAAAACATATATATAATATAAAAGGAATTAAGTTGACCCAGTCAACTTAATAACTCCAGCACTTCTTTCAATCTGAAAATGTGAGGGTTAATGCTCATTTACAAATCTTTGTACAGGTGAAAGCAAACTGGGACACTTGAAGAAATGAACAGTGGTAATTTCCTAAGATAACAAATTTGTTTTTATGCCATGTTGAATCACCGCACCTATTTTTCATCTCAAAATCCAGGTCTTCGATTGGAGGGGCGGACCCTATTATTAGCACGAGAGGACCGTCTGGGTCGGCGGTGTCAGAATAATCTTAGCATGTCTTTTTTGATACATGCCGGACCGTCCAACACGCCCCCTCGGCGTGGACCATGCTCTAATACCATGTTGAACCATCACACTCATTTTCTATCTCAAAATCCGGGTCTCGGATTGGAGGGGCAGGGCCTATTAGCACGTGTGGACAGGATGGGCCAACGATGTGGGACTAATCTTAGCATGCCTTTTGTGTTCATGCTGGACCGCCCGACACTCGATACACATCGGTGTTTGCGCTCTGCTCCGACAAGGATCTGGAAACAAAGGAGAGTCTATGGAACCTCTACGAGCGGTGGCAGCGCTACCACGATGTGTCCACCAGTTCAACAAGAGAAATGACACCACTTACAAGCTCGGCCTCAACAAATTTGCTGACTTGACCAACGATGAGTTCTCCTCCACATACAATGGCTACTTAATTTGACACAAACGGACCCTTGGTCCCTAGTTCCACCAAAAATCAGCTTCCCTATTTTATAGTGTCATCTTTTAAGTCCTTTATTTGTTGTTAAACTTAGTCTCTGTTTGGCGCGACGGCGGGGTCGTGAATGCGGCGGTTATGAATTGTGGTTCATGAACGTCCAACCTCACGTAAGGAACTTCATTTACTTTTATGTTGAAAAATAGTTTTATTTTCTTGTTGGCGGTCATAAACTGTCTTGTCAAACAAAGTCTTAATTTGTGGGGTGCATTGAAGCAAGTGATCTAATTTATTGTTTTGTTGATGATAATTTCAATGAGTTTTTTTTGTTTGCATGTTGTGGCTGGATTGCGGTTCCTCACAGAGGATGAAGATTTGAGTTTTAAAATATTGAAATTATTTTTTGTTTAAGATGAACAATCGTTTTATCCATTTGTGTGAGCGGTGAGAAATTGAGTTGCTGTCATTTAGAATCTATTTGGGAAATTGGTGCTGGTTTTAAAAGAGGCAGTTTGAAATTGTATTTTTAAAATTGTATTTTTGAAATTATATTTTCAAAACTGAAAATTGTTTTAAGATAACCTCCGTTTGCAGTCGGTTTCAAAACTGTAAAACAATATATCTGTTTGGGAAATTACCGACCGTTTTGATGGCGGTTAGCAGATGTTGTGCAAGGTATTTAATATGTAGAATAATAATCTATAGGCTTCAATCCCAGCATTAGTCATGAGCTTTGCATTGCCAGATATTTAATGTCAAATAAAATTACATAGATAGGTTTACATATGGAGAAGAATTACAACCATTTAGCCATTTAGTTAGATTAAAGATATATAGAGGTAGCAACTAGAAAATATTCAACATAGAAAATAACAGAACACGGAGAACTCGATACTTGCAAAACTTTACAGTCAATTTCATAATATTGTTTTCTTAATATTTAAGCAGGTAGTCTTTCTGTTTTTGGATTCCCATATATCTGCATCAACTTGGGCAAGTGCAGCCTCATTCCTTCGTAGCTAAATGTTATTGAAATTGTTGAAGTGTAAGTGACTGATCAGGCAAACCGCGGACTGTGCGGACTGAGCGGACTGGAGGCCACGGTCTATGCGAGCTGCGGACTGATGTTGGAGTTCGGGAGATTGCTATTGGTCCGGCGGACTTAGCGGTCTGATATTTTGTTCACTGTCTCGTTGTATACTGCCTTGCCTACCTTCGACAATCTTGGCGGACTTGGCGGACGTAGCGGACTGTTGCGAGCTGGTGTTGTGTCCGCAGGTGCTGCGGACTGGCTCTTATCCAGGAGTGCTGTAGGCGTGTTGGCTTGTGGACCGACCATGTCCAAGCGGACCGGGCGGACTGGTTAAGGCGAACTGCGGGCTGGGGGAGGTGTTCCCATCAGTTAGGGCGGTGACCACATTTCTCTCCGTACCTATAAATAGGACCCCTTGGTGACAACATAATGATCGAAAAACAGTAAGCACAAACTCGCGTTGGAATCTGCGGACTGATTTTTTCTGACCACGTGACTTGCTGAAGTAACTTGTCTGTGCAGGTTGTGCGAATAGGACCAAGCAGCTCTTCTTCTAACTAGCGACTTGGGGCAGTTTGCAGATAGCAATCTGTGGAGAGTTCTGAAGCGGCGGTCTGATTTTGAAGGTTGTGGACTGTGTTTGTGTTCGAGCGGCTAGTGGAGTGTGCCGGTCTCGGCGGTCTGACGAACAGCAGTCGCGGTCTGTGGTGGTCTCGGTGGACTGTATTCCCAGGCCGCAGTTATCTTCCTGTGTTTTTTGTTCTGTTGGTTTTACATATTGGCGAAATTATGTCTCGCCATGTATGTCTTGTTTTGTAAGAAGACTGCTATTATCAATAAAGAACTCTTGTTGCTGCATGTGTCTCTGGATGTGATCTAACTTTTAGTTGATATAACTTCTGCTCATTCCGAGATCCAAAATTTTTACATGGTATCAGAGGGAGGTTGGAGTGGTTAAGCAGTGACCAACTAGAAGTTGTTGTTGCTCTTGTGAAGAGGAAACCAATGTTAGTGCCATGAAAGCTGGATATGCAAGAAGTCTCGGTATTGAACTCTTAACACAAACTAACTTCAAGAAGTGGAAGTCTTGTATGGAGAGCTATCTTCTGGGTGAGGTCCTCTGGGAGGTGGTTGGAGGAGATGATACTCAGTAAGTAGTTCTTGCTGGTGATAATGCTCAGGAAGTGAATATTTGAAAGAGAACAAATGCAAATGCAGAGTTCACTCTCAAAAGAGCTATCTCACATGAACTCTTCGATCACATCATTGGTTGCAAATCAGCTGCTGAGATCTGGATGGTCTTGGATGGTCTTTTCAACAGGAAGAATGTAGCTCAGCTACAGTTCTTAGAAAATGAGTTGGCGAAGGCACCAAAGGAGATTTACCTGTCTCCACTTTCTTTCTTAAGATGAAAAATCTCTGCACAGAGATTTCTGCTTTGGACCCCGATAAGCTTATCTCTGAGGCGAAGCTGAAAAGACATATTATTCGCGGTTTGCGGAAGGAGTACCTTGCCTTTGTGACGTCTGTTCAGGGATGAGCAAATCAGCCATCCTTGTTGGAGTTGGAAAATCTGCTTGCATCGCAGGAGAGTTTGACAAGACAGATGACGGGGGTGTCTACCTCAGAAGGAGAGAACGAGGTGTTGTTTTCTGGGAAGAAGAAGTGGGAGAAGAAGAAGCCTTCTGGAGGCGATGAGCCTTTATCTTTAGGTCAGCATGAGAGGAGTTATGCTCCTAAGTCTGAGGGGAAGAAGGAATGACTCAGGTGTTACATGTGTAACAAGCTAGATCACTTCAGAAGTGACTGCAGAGTTAATCTTCAGCCAGGGCATGCTGCAGAGAAGGAGGAACCTTACGCCAGGGAGGATGATGGTGGTTGGGGAGGAGCCTTCTCAGCTACTCTTTGTGCTTCTGCTCCTATCAACTATCAGGAGGATTGGATCGTGAACTCGGGGTGTGGTCATCACCTCACTGGAGATGAGTCAAAGTTCTCTTCATCGCAGCCATACTCAGGTAATGATGCTATTATCACCGCTGATGATATTGTTCACGCAGTCAAGAAGGAAGGGATTGTCTCCATAGACAGTGATAGAGAGCCACTCACTTTAAAGAGTGTATATCACGTGCCTGGTATGAAAAAGAACCTCTTCTCTGTGACCAACGCTGTTGACGCTGGGTATCACGTTTTGTTTGGTCCAACGGAAGTGAAGTTTCTTTGAAATATATCAGCCGTAAAAGCTGATGTTGTTCACATTCGGAGGAGAGCAAAAGACTTGTACGTTTTATCTACAAGTTCTTATGTTGATAAGATGAGGAAGAATGATAGCGCAGCCGTTTGGCATAAGAGGTTGGGGCATATAGGAATGGACAAATTGAAGGCTATGACGGTAAAGGGCCTGGTCAATGGCTTGCCTAGCTTGTCTTCCTACGGAGACGGTCATATTTGCGCATGATGTCAGTTTGGTAAGTCTCATCGACTTCCATTTGATAAATCACAAACCAGAAGTAAAGAGCCGTTGGAGTGCATTCACGGGGATTTGATGAGACCAACTATCACCCCAAGCCTCGGAGGCAACAAGTATATGATGGTGTTAATTGATGATTACACCAGATATGTCTGGGTGTATTTTCTGAAAGAAAAGTCAGAAGCGTTTGGGAAGTTTGTCGAGTTCAAGGAGCTCGTGGAAGGTCGACTAGGCCTGCAGATTAAGAAGTTGAGGACTGACAATGGTGGAGAGTTCACCTCTGCCGAGTTCTCTAATTTTTGCAGGAAGAGCGGTATTCGAAGAGAGCTTACTTGTGCACATACCTCACAGCAGAACAGAGTTGCAGAGAGGAAGATCCGTCATCTGACGGAGACCTGCAAGTGCTGGCTTCATGTCAAGAGTATCCCAAGGTCCTTCTGGGCAAAGGGAATGTCTTGTGTAACCTATGTTATTAATCGAATGCCTCTAAGTCCAATCAACATGATGACTCCTCATGAACTGATGTTCAAGGAGAAACCAAGTGTTGCTCACATTCAGGTATTTGGGTCAACCTGCTATATGCATATTCCTGACACTCTTCGGACGAAGCTAGATGCAAAAGCAAGGAGGCTAGTCTTCGTGGGGTATGATGACATGAAGAATGGTTGGAAGTGCATGGATCCAGAGTCACGAAGATGTGTTGTTTCTCGGGATGTAGTGTTTGATGAGCTGACATCTTTCAAATGGAGTTCAGAAATTGAACTATATGAGAGCAGGGTTGACGGACAAGAAAAAGCTGCTGTGAATCTTCAAGTAGAGCTGCCTGTTTTCACGAGGAGCTCCAGTCGTGTCTAGCTCAGAGGCAGAAACTTCTGGTTCTGGAAGTAGGGGGAGCGATGCTCCAAGCGTGTCTGGAAGAGAAGCTAGTACAGAAGAGGCAGCTGAGGAGGTGGTCAGTCAAGCACCAACTTTGAGGAGATCAAAGAGGACTATCAAGCCACCAACCCGTTACACAGAAGGAAACATGGTGAGTTTCGTCTCATGTTTCTTTGCTGGTCCTCTGGATGAGCAAGAGCCATTATGTTTCGAGAAGGCCACAGGAGTCAAGGAGTGGGACTGTGCTATGGAGGAAGAGATGGCTGCTCTCAAGAAGAATGAGACGTGGTCACTTGTACCTAAACCGGAAGACATCACTCCAGTGACTTGTAAGTGGGTCTACAAGTTGAAGAAGAAAGCAGATGACGACATCGAGCAGTACAAGGCTCGCCTTGTAGCTCGAGGATTTTCACAACAGTATGAGGAAGATTATGAGGAGACATTTAGTCCAGTTGCTAAGATGACTTCAGTACGGATGGTTATTGCCTTAGCGACGTTCAGTGGATGAGAAATTTGGCAGCTCGACGTGAAGAATGCCTTATTGTACGGCTAGATTGACAAGGATATCTTTATGATCCAGCCGCCTGGGTTTATCTCTGAAGAGCATCTAGACTACGTTTGCAAGCTGAAGAAGGCCCTTTACGGGCTGAAGCAAGCGCCAAGAGCATGATATGGGAAGATTATAGAATATCTCTTGTTCTGCGGGTTTCTTGCTTCAGACTCAGACTCAAGCTTGTTCGTCAAGAAGAAGAGGGAGCTTCATGTCATCGTACTGTTGTATGTGGATGACATGATTGTCACCGGAAATTCAAAGGAGGAGGTAGCAAGGCTGAGGGCCGAGCTTGCTATCAGATTTGAGATGAAGGACATGAGTGAGCTTCACCATTTCCTTGGACTCGAGGTACAGAGGCGGGAGAATGGAGTGCTTGTGTCCCAGACTGGCTATGCAAAGTGGATCGTACAACGATTTGACATGGAGGGGGGGAAAAGCAGTTCTACACCTCTAGAAGCAGGTCTGAAACTTCGACGTGATGAGAGGAGAATTCTTTCTGATCCATTGGTGTTCCAAGCTCTGGTTGGAACCTGACGATCACTAGGCCGGATATTGCATATGCAGTTGGCAAGATGAGTCGGTACATGACGGAACCACAAAAATCTCATCTGATGGCAGCAAAAAGCATATTGAAGTATGTGAAGTCGACCTTAGATATTGGTATCCTTTATAGGAGAGGCACGAGTTTCGAGTTGCATGGCTACATGAATGCTGATTATGGGGGAGATTCGGATGATCGAAAGTCGACGTCTGAATACGTCTTTATGGCGGGCCCAATAGCTGTATCATGATGCAGTAAGAAGCAGGACTCGGTGTCTGTCTATACCACAGAAGCAGAATATAAAGCTTCGGCCTTGACAGCTCAAGAAGCCATCTGGCTCAGGAGATTGGTGGATGAAATCCATATGAAGGTTCGAGGTCCTACTCTACTCCGCGGGGACAATGAGAGTGCTCTCAAACTGGTAAATAATCCAGTTTGTCACGCGAGAATCAAACATATAGAGATCGAACACCACTCCATTCGTGAGCAGGTGTTGGAGGGATCTCTCATGGTTAAGCATGTTCAGAGTATGGAAAATATGACGGACATCTTCACGAAACCGCTAACAAAGGGACCGTTCACCCGGTTTGCGGAGTTTGCTTGGGCTGATTACCACTTCCCACTTCAAGGGGCGTGTTGAAATTGTTGAAGTGTAAGTGGTTGATCAGGCAAACCGCGCGGACTGTGCGGACTGGAGGCCGCTGTCTTTGTGAGCTGCGGACTGATGTTGGAGTTCGGGAGATTGCTATTGGTCTGACAGACTTAGCGGTCTGATATTTTGTTCACTGTCTCGTTGTATAATGCCTTGCCTACCTGCGACAATCTTGGCAGACTTGGCGGACGTAGCGGTCTGTTGCGAGCTGGTGTTGTGTCCGCAGGTGCGCTGCGGACTGGCTCTTATCCAGGAGTTCTGTAGGCGTGTTGGCTTGTGGACCGACCATGTCCAAGCGGACTGGGCGGACTCTTTAAGGCGGACTGCGGGCTGGGAGAGGTGTTCCTATCAGATAGGGCGATGATCACATTCCTCTCCGTACCTATAAATAGGACCCCTCAGTGACATCATAATGATCGAAGAACAGTAAGCACAAACTCGCGTTGGAATCTGCGAACTGATTTTTTCTGACCGCGCGGCTTGCTGAAGTAACTTGTCTATGCAGGTTGTGCGGACAGGACCAAGCAGCTCTTCTTCTAGCTGGCGACTTGGGGCAGTTCGCGGATAGCAATCTGTGGAGAGTTCTGAAGCGGCGGTCTGATTCTGAAGGTTGCAGACTGTATTTGTGTTCGAGCGGCTAGTGCAGTGTGCCGGTATCGGCGATCTGACGAACAACAGTCGCGGTCTGTGGAGGTCTCGGCGGACTGTATTCCCAGGCCGCAGTTATCTTCCTGTGTTTTTTGTTCTGTTGGTTTTACATACTGGCGAAATCATGTCTCACCATGTATGTCTCGCTTTGTAAGAAGACTGCTATTATGAATAAAGAACTCTTGTTGCTGCATGTGTCTCTGACTGTGATCTAACTTTTAGTTGATATAACTTCTGCTCATTCCGAGATCCAAAATTCTTACAATTTTTTGATTAAATTAATTACGTTAGGCTCCCAGTGCTTCGCACAGTCAAGAAGAACTTTTAGCTCCCCCCCACCCCGAAAGCTCTTCCTCTAGATCATTTGGTTATAAAAATCATTTATTGCAACACAATTTTTGTGATGGTGTTTTTATTAATTAAAATGAATTTAAAGCTAAAACAAACAAGGCAGGTTCTTCGGCTGAGAACCGGCCTGGTGGCACGCCGGAGAGGAGCGAGATTACCTGCGCGCTGTTGTCCCAAATGGCTGGGGGGGAGGTGGACTGGTGCTCGCAGGTCTGGCGGGAAAACAACCGTCGTGCTCCTGTTCAGACCGGCAGTCGTTGAAGGGAGGGCGTGTTGGTTTCCCAAACGCCATGCCTCCGGCCCGTTCCGAACGGCCGCCGTGAAAGAGTGCTCATCTTTTTTTCCCAAACGGAGCTCCTCCCCTCGTCCCACCGTCCGTCTTGAAAGGACGATCGCCGTTTCTTCCCAAAAAACTGGCCTCCAAGTAAGAAAATTGATTATACTTTTTTCCAAAAATCAACAGACCTTGCAATCTTCAGTTAATCAACCTCCATAACTTTTCAATTGATTAAGCAAACTGCAGCTTGGAGAAACTCCTCTTGCAGCTGTGATGATTTCCAATCTCTGTATAATTAAAAAAATTAGAATAATTCAAAACTTTTTTTTCTTTTGATTATATTTTCTTAAAAGCCTAGGTGCAAGAATTCAAAAAACTAATAGAAAGACATGTAGTTTCAATACCATATAAGTATTGCAATAGTTCCATTACTTGACACTAATTGAGAAAATCAAGTCCAACTCAATCAATAGAAAATCATATGCATATAAAATAGCCCTATATTAGAGTAAGCAAAATTTCTCACAATCAACTAAAACAAGATTTAGGCTGCGCTTGGGGGGACTTATTTTCACCGGTCAAGCGGTTACGACCGCATGAACCGAACCATAATTAAGGGCCGGTTCATGCGGTCCTAACCGCTTGACCGGTGAAAATAAGTCCCCTCAAACGGAGCCGTAATTTTTGATGCGGTGATGAGTACAACTATTGAACTAAAACAAATGTATCAAAATACATACAATGGAAGAAAAATCTCAAATTCGAACTCTAGCCTAACATGAAACATCAGATCTCAGAATACATAGAAGATAAAGACCAGATATCATAATACAAATACAAAACTATTCAAATTGATGACAACATATCTAAAACATTTAGGAATGAAGGAATTAGGAAAACAATCTCAAACAATGAAAGAAACCTATACTAAAAAATAACAAAATAACACATAAAAAAAATATTCTAACTAAACCAACCCTTGAGGCCTTGACTGATCAAAGAAATCGGGAGTCTAGAGCCTCACAGAGGCTGATATCAGGAACCAAAAGTAGGTTGAAATCGGAGCAAGAACTCAGAGCTCAGATTGGAAATTAGAAATGTTCGAGTCGTCATGGGCCGTCTGCCGGAGCTATGTCGCCGTTATTTCGAATTGTCAACGTCGAGCGATCGAGGTGGCAGACTCCGTTGTGGTCTTCATCGAGCAGTCAGAGAGACCAGGGGTTCACGGATTAGGGCACGCTATTGCCGCTACAGTTGCCCCTTCGCTGGTCGTGGAAAGAAAGAAATGTAATACCTATTCAGATCCACAAAATTTTAGATCCGGGCACGTGCCCGGGTGTGCCTCCACATGGATCCGCCCGTGCTCGATGCTCTCGGACGGACTTCGTACGCATCCCGGAGGGCTCCACCCGCACTAAGTTGTGCTCGCCGCTGGCACCCCAGTGTTGTGATATATTTCGTCGCTTGGGGGTGCGAGCGGCGAGCATGGACTTCCGGAGCGCGAAGCCCGCCCGAGATCATTTATAAAGATGCTGGTATAATTGCATTTAAATATAATTTCATAATTTATGTATAAATATTTATAATTTCATAATTTATCTTGTGATTATCACTACTAAGGCTACGTTTGACACGGTGGTGGCGGTCGTGAACATGGGGGCAAAATTGTCATTCGTTAATGTACCCCTAAAGAACATCCACTTTTATGTTTGAACGAATGATGTGTGAGATGATTCTTGATGAATGACGGTTTAACCCATGCATTTATGACTGCCACCCCGTGCCAAACGGAACCTAAATTAAATATGATTTGGACTCAGATGTCTCTTCCTTAATTCTCCTGTTGATTCATAATTAGAACCATAGAATCACCATATGCCTATTGTTGAAGTCAGAAAAATCCCAACCTCAGAATTCGGATCAAAACCGTGTGTAATACCGGTTCAGAGGTAAGATCAGACGGCTGAGATGACTAGGATGAAGATCTAGGGCAAACAGGATCCCAGATGTTGCGAGGTCGCGACTTGGTCTTCTCAGGAAAAGGAATCCAAAGACTCTGTTAGAATCCAGAAAAGTGAGCTCGCGAGTATCCTGCAAAGGATTTCAAGTACCTCACCTCGTACCACGGGGGCCCTATTTATAGGCAAATCCGGGGGGGGGGGTCATATTTTTACCCCACCTCCTGACGACTAGGCGACTTTCAAGGGAACTCACACGGGCTGGGCGAGTATCTCGCCTAGTCGCCTACCTGGCGTGTATGCGAGGGGGAGCTCGCCATACTCGCTCAGGCCTTCTGCGGTCTTTGATGCTGACTTTGGCTTCTATCTTGACTTGTTGACCTTGACTTTTGCTGACCTGGCTGTGTGGTGAGACCATCCTCGACGAATACGGGTTGTACACAATCGCCTCTCTTTTCGGGCAAACGTAGGAGCTCGGAAAGAATCATTCATCAATTATTCGGCGAACTGCGACGCCGAGTATCTGAGTTGCTCACCCTTGACACATGTCTGACGATCTCTATAAATAGGGGAGGCTGGTTCTTGAGGCGGATCTTCAGAGCTCGCACACTATGTCGAATGCCAACGAGAGACTTCTTCAAGACAGCCTTGCCGCCTTGTCCGGGTTTCTCGACACTGCCAAGCCTAAGAGGACGCGAGAGAAGATGTCGCCGCAGACTTACCCCACCCCCCCCCCCCCCTCAAAAAGAAGAAGACAAAGAAATCAAAAAAGCCCGCCTCCAAGGCGGCCGACCTGCCTCCACACCTGAGCAGGTTGCGGTTTCGACCTCCAATCCCGCGCGTTCTGCTAACACCTTGAAGCTGCTTAGCGACCCAAGGTTGGACGACATCCCTAACATGGCCGCTCCTGACTCGAGCCCACTCAGCCTGCAGAAGAAACTCCTGAGGTTGCCAACCCGCCGGCGCCGTCTCAGGTCGAAGTCGTCTCTTTGCCAGGTCGCCATTTTGCCGAGTCCTTTCTCAAAGCGATGTGTCGCCATTTACTTCTCGCTAATTCATTTTCTTTACTCGCAAATTCTCCACCGGATGTCGCCGATGCGGCTCTGAATGTCACCCCCTGAACTCTGCACCACTGCTCGCCCTCGCAGTTGAGAAACACTCCAGACCGCGCACACGATCCGGATTAATCTTGGCGCCAAGAAGGCGCCGAGTCTTTGATCCCGCAACGAAGGAGAATCTTCCGGCGAGCAAGGACCTCCCAGTGAGCAAGGGCCTTCCGGGGAAGAGGGTCCTTCCGGTGAGCAAGACCTTCCCGCGAGCAAGGTTGCTCCACTCCCGCAAAAGATTCTACGACGCGGCGGCGAGTTCCCTATTGTCGTCGCCTCCTCCTCGAATGTCGCTCCTCCACGGGCGGCGAGTTCCCCTTTGCCGCCTACGCCACCTCTGACGCTCAGCAACAGGCCGGCCTGCAGCGACCTCCGCCGCCGCCTTTGCCGAAAACTTCGCATCAACCGGCGAGCTCCTCGCAACCTCCGTCGCCCTCGACGAAGACTCTGGCCCAAAAAACTGGATAAGCCGCGGACCGAGCTACTTCCGCCGAGAGTCGGGGAGTGGAAACATGGAGGTCGCGTGAAGGGCAAACTTGCCGGGCACGCGGGTGGTCCATCGTCTGGCCGCCAAGATGCTCCAGGTCGTGGCCCTTCTCCTCGGCAATCCCGGTCTCCTCGTCGCGGTAATCTTCGTTACTGTTGTTTTGCTTGTTGAGTTCGTTGTTCATTTCTAACTGTCGACTTTCTTTGTTTTGGCAGATCGCCCGACAAGTCCAGGGGCGGCTTTTATCGACGCCATCGGGTTATCTGGAAGCGAGTATCGTCATGCCGCTGCTCGCGCCTATATGGAGCTGGGAGTGCAAGTTCGATCAGCTCGCGATCTGCGAACCTCATGCGGATCTCAGCCCTGAAGGTGCGGATGACGAAGATAGAAGAGCTTCAGACCACCCTGGAGAGCTACGAGCCCCGCTTCCATATGGTGAAGGAGAATGATTGACAGTTGGCGATAAATAATCATCGCCTCCAGCTTGTTCTCGACGAGCTGGCTGGCATTCGGGCAAGTATGAGCTCTGTGGGGCGGTTGACGAGGATGGAGGAGCAGCCGCGGCTTGACGACGACGCGATGTCGGTGGCAACAGAACATTATCGGAGCGAGCGCGCGAGATGGGCCGGGCCGGACGACATCCTCATCCTCCAGTACGGCCTCTAGAAACTCGGGACATTTCATTTGAACTCACCTCAGGCGATTATTTATAATGGACATTGATATTGTAATAAGCGAGTTTATATCTCGCCGTTAATTTATGTCTCTTATTCTTTGTGGCTTACTCGCTATCTTTCTGTGATATGCCGAGTTTCTTTTACCCTGCAGGTTTTGGTGAATGAGGCGTTTGTGCGAGATGGGGTGTGTTGTGTACAACCCCGTGTTTGGCGAGTGAGGTCGCAAGAACCATACCAGGCAATTCAGATCGGCCAAGCAACAGGAAAGCCCAGCAAAGGATTCTGAGGATCGTGGGCGAGCTCGGCAAGGAGAATCCGAAACCGAGCTCGGCATTCGTCGACCTCGAGCTCGGTATTCGCCGAGCTAAGCCAGGATTCGTCGAGCTGAGGTCGGCTATGGAAGCCGACTGATGGACGAGCTCGCCATCCCGAATCGCGCTCGCGCAAAGGAGCGCGGCAACAGCAGGCGAGCAGGATCTGCCGAGGTGGCCAGGCTGTAACAACCCATCCGTTTCATATGATATATTCTAGAAGGTCCGGCCGGGGGGCCCCACTGGATAGGATATACCACAAAACAGTCGGTGAAGGTACGGATGATACCAGAGTAGCGCATCGCACCTATCACATGCATTCTAGCGGAAGCCTAAACTACTTGAACTCCTCATGAATGCCCAAACATAAAACTCCACATTTATATATACATATAGAATGTCTTACAATAAGAACAAGTGTTGGCCTTATGGCCTTACATAGCTTTCATTCAGTGGCTACAACTATGGGCGCGCAGGCGGCCACACAAAGAAAACACACATCTCAAACATAGCCTTCGAGGGCTAAACAGCAGCAGCAGCAACACCAGCAGGAGCATCAACCTCTATGCGTCCCGCTCGGCTCTCTCCAGCACCTGTGCATGGGACAATCCACCCACGGTGGCAAACAAAAGCAACGGTCAGCGTTCAGCTGACCAATTATAACGACCCTACCCCTTCTCTCGGGGCAGCGGTATTTATCCCTGCAGGCATATCGTAAGTATGGCAATATATCAAAATGTGCTTTCACGCACACAAGCCATCACAACCGTTCGCCCCCGGCCCAACGGTCCGTGCACTCAGGGCACATTCTTGGTGTTCTGGCAACCTATTGCCACACCACCGTATCGGGGTTATCACCCAACGGTAAATCTCTTGTGCATTTACTCCATGGCGTGCAGCTGAGTTAGTCCTCGGACACCGGGATGGCCCGTAGCCCCCCATTGTGTCATGGCGCGCAGGCCGAAGACTCTTGCTATGCGCTCCAACAGACCGCATTTGGTCTCACGTCAGACGGACATAGCGCAGGTCGGATCCTCCTCACCCCCCCCGTTGCTCAAATCGCCTTGCCCTTTCCGCGTGCAGCGTACTCATGGCTTTATCAAAGGCACGGGTCGGTCTCAACAATCCTGTTCCTGGCATTCAAGCCTGGGTACTTCTCGATACCCAATCTCTCACAACAACAGCGGGTCTTTCCTGGGGGCACACCAGTACTTCCTGTGACTCTCTCTCCACTGGTGGACACCGCATAAGCACAAATGTCAGGGGTCTTTCCTGGGCACACCAGTACTTCCTGTGACTCGCTTCACAGGTGGACACCCTATGACATCAAGCAGTACAAAAGGGCCTTTCCTGGTCCCACCAGTACTATTGGACCCAAAACCAACATAAGGCTATTTTCCTGGGCTACCACCCCAGTACTTCCTGCTACTCCTTTCGCAGGCAAAACCGTAGACTCCGTACACTACACGTTTATCACGGAGTCTTCTCCGGTTCGTATGCAACATCACCAATCTAGACAACCTGTCCAGATGGGCTTCACAAGCATGCCTATTCCGTACTCCATTTCGGATCTATATGCTAACAAGGGGGATTTCACACATCCACCTAATGAGTCCCAAAACCAGCCACCTCTTGGTGGGGGAACTCACAAAGATATGCTAAAAGGAAGCCTTCACATGGCTAGGAAGAAAGGTCGTTACCCTTGACGATCGCTTCGGTGCCATGGCTTGAAAGCTTGCTTGCAAGACTCGCAAGAGCGTTTCCTCCGCAACGCTGGCTTCGGATCTCTCGCCGGTAAACCGCAGCACCACCAACAGCAGCCCCCTTCCTTCTTCCTCCTCCTTTCTCTCACTCTTTCTCTCTCTCTTGAAGAAAGATGAAGGCCAATTCAAAGTGAGGGTTCTTTTCTGAATTCGGCCCTTAAGGAAAAAGAAGAAGAGTTTTCAGCCCTTGGATTCAGACTGAAGAAATGGACGGCCACGATTCTGCCAAAAAACAACATTTTTGACCCGACACGGCCTCGTCGAACACGGCCGTGTGCCTGGCCGTGTGCCTCAAGCGGTGGTCAACCGACCTATCCAAACCAGTGACACGCCCATGGGACACGCCCGTGTCTTGGGCCGTGTCACCAACACGCCTTCAGACACGCCGTGTCAGTGGCCGTGTACCTGGGTGAAAAAATCCCAAATCATCCCGAGACTTCACACGGCCTGGGACACGCCCGTGTCCCGGCCGTGTGCCCAGACTCGGCACCCAGACCACGCTGTCAAAATCATTCGGCGGGCTGAGCTCGTCGTTCCGATTTGACACGCCCTGTGACACGCCCGTGTCACAGGCCGTGTCACCTATCTCGTCACTCGACACTCTCGACACTCGACGATCTCGGACACTCGACGATCTCGACACTCGACACTCAACGACACGGCCATGGACACGCCGTGTCTAGGCCGTGTGCCTCCTCTCGACGATCGTCGAGCGAAAATCGTCGACACCTAAGTCGACTGTCGACACTGCCTTGACACGCCCTGCGACACGCCCGTGTCGCAGGCCGTGGTCCACCTGACACGCCCTGGGACACGCCGTGTCCCAGGCCGTGTCACCCAAATTTTCCCGTTTCAGAACTTTGGGCTGTTACAATCCTCCCTCCTACAGGAAATTTCGTCCTCGAAATTTGGAGACAGGAAAGCAACAGAAACCAGCAAGAAAAAGGTTACAACATATAAAATTTAATGTTACAACTTTTTCGCTCCAATTTACACAAACAGCTCAGGGAACTCTTCTCGCATGGTCTGCTCCGCTCCCATGTCAGTTCTTCACGGCCGCAGTTGTCCCACCGGACTTTTACCATATCGACCGTCTTGTTCCGCAACTGTTTCTCGGCTCGATCTTCGATCTGAATGGGTCTAACTCTCGTTGTTAGCCCATACTCCACCGGCACCCGATCATCCGCGATCACTTTGAGCTGGATCTTTCACGGCTTTCCGCAGTACCGAGATGTGAAAAACATCATGTAATCCACCCAAGTCCGCCGACAGAGCTAGCCGATAAGCCGCTTCGCCAATTCGCTCAACCACTTCAAAAGGACCTAAATATCTTGGACTCAACTTTTTTCAATCGTCGAATTGGAGACACCTTTGAATGGCTTGATCTTCAAGTAGACCCAATCGCCAACCGCAAATTCGACATTCCGGTGCTTGGCGTTGTAGTACTTCGCTTGTCGATCTTGAGCAATCAGCAATCTCTCTCGAATAGTCCGAATGGTTGAGTTTGCTTCATCCACCTCATTTGGTTTAAAACAATCCGAGCTTCACCCGCTTCTACCCAAGCCAAGGGAGTACGACACTTCCTGCCATATAGAGCTTCATATGGTGCCATCCCAATGCTTGCTTGGTAGCTTTTATTATATGCAAACTCGACCATATAGTGATGATCTTCCCATTTCTTTCCGAAATCAAGGGCGCTATTCGGAGCATGTCTCCATTGTTCTGTTGGTACGTTCAGTTTGGCCATCCGTTTGGGGATGAAAGGCCGTACTGAAAGTCAATTTCGTGCCCAACAGTCGGTGAACTAGCCTCCAATCATTTTTGACGTAAACCGCCCTCTCGATCACTTACGATGCTCCGAGGAACACCGTGAAGCGCCAATTTGATTAACATATAACTTGGCCAAATATTCAACTGAATCATCCCGTCTGTTCGGGAGAAAATGTGCTACTTTGGTTAGCCGGTTCAACTATCACCAAATGGAATCATTTCCTCGCTGCGATTTGGCAAAACCATGCACAAATCCATGGAAATATCATCAAATTTCCACACTGGGATCGGCAGTGACTTCAAATATCCGCCGGCTTTTGGCATTCCGCCTTCACCATCGCACATGTTTGGCATTTGGCCACGTTAAGGGCAACATCTTTCTTAAGCCCTGGCCACCAGAAAAGCTTCTTCATATCGTTGAACATCTTTGTGCTCCCGGTGGTGAATGGAATACTTCGTATATGTGCTTCATACATCAGTTCTTCCTCAGTTTCCCCACATTTGGGATGCACAATCGCCTTCTTTTCGCAACAGACCGTCAATCCAGGTAAATTTGCCCTCTGGCCCTTTCATTCACATAGCGTAAGAGATCTTCATCCAACTCCGTTTGCCCGTCGAACTCGGTCCGCAAGGTCACATTGCACCTCGGTCCAGTTCAAACAATACAATGGCATGGCATTTTTGTCAACACGATAGATCTCCAATGCCTCCAACTCCTGGATCAGACGTTCATGCATGCCTTTGTAACCAATTCGCTCTAGCCGGACTCGCCGACTCAAGGCATCCGCGACAACTTTCCTTCCCGGGTGTATAGTGAAATCTCGAAAGTGTAGTCCCAAGGACTCCAACCACCTTCGTTGTCGCATGTTCAACTCTTTCTGCTCCAAAAGGTACTTGAGGCTCTTATGATCCGTATAGATCTCCACCTTCACGCCATAAAGGTAGTGTCGCCACAGCTTCAGTGCAAAAATCACCGCCGCTAGTTCCAAATCATGGACGGGATAATTTCGCTCGTGCACCTTCAGTTGGGTGAGCCATAAGCATAAACCTTTCCATTCTGCAGAAGAACGCAGCCTAAGCCGCTCCCTGAGGCATCACTATAAATAACAAACCATCGGTCCCCACATGGCGAAGACACACACCGGCGCCGTGGTCAACCGAATCTTCAGCTCTTCAAAAGCTCGTGCACACTCTGGCGTCAAACGAACTTCTGATCCTTCCGCGTCAGTGTGGTTAGCGGCAAAAGCGTCCGCGGAAGTTCTCCACAATCTTCTATAGTAGCCCGCAAGTCACTGAACTCCTGACTTCGGCCACTAAGATAATATGGCCATTCTTGTATGGCTCTTATCTTCGCTGGATCCACTGCAATGCCCGCTCCACTCACCACATGGCCCAAAAATGCTACTGACGATAGCCAAAACTCGCACTTCGAGAACTTGGCATAGAGCTGATTTTGCCTCAACGTGTTCAACACCAACGCAAGTGATCTCATGTTCAGCTTTCGACTTTGAGTACACCAGGATATCATCAATGAACACTATCACAAACAGATCCAGGTACTCACGGAAAATCGGTGCATCAAATCCATAAACAGAGGCGCATTGCACAGTCCAAAGGGCATGACGTTACTGTGACTCATAGTGCCCATGCGTGTTCCAAATGCAGTTTTGGGAATATCAACTTCCCGAATCTTAACTGTAATAACCAGACTTCAGGTCCAACTTCGAATAGACGGTAGAACCTACCAGCTGATCAAATAACTCATCAATCCGGGGGATCGGATTTTATTCTTCTCGGTCAGCTTATTCAGTTCACAAGGTAGTCGATGCACAATCGCAATCCACCGTCTTTCTTCTTTACAAAAAGCACAGGGCGCGCTCCAAGTGACATACTTGGGCGTATATACCCTGCTCTAGCATTTCTTGCAGTTGAATCTTCATTCCGCCATCTCTTTTGGCGCGACGCGATATGCGAGCGGGCCACAGGTTTCGCACCTGGCACCAACTCGATCGTGAAGTCAATCTCCCGCTGGGTGGTAGCCCAGGGAGATTCGTGGGAAACACATCTGTAAATTCTGCCACAATCGGAACCTCGCACACACTGGCCTTAGGCTCAACAGCCTGAATTAGTGCAAGTAACACTCCGCACCCTTCCGAACAGCCTTGAGTACCTGGAGTGCAGACATCAATGTCCCGCCCACTCCTCGCATACCCGCGAACTTTGTCTCATTTCGGTATTCTGGCCCAACGTGATTTCTTTGGACTGACAATCATCATAGCATGCTGTTCCGCAAGCCAATCCATCCCAAAATCACATCGAATTCCGATATTGGCAAACAAATGCGGTTAAACAAATCCCGACTTCCTAGCTGAACCGCACATCGCAAGCTTGATCCGCAAGCATCCAACAGCCATTCGGCAACACACTCTGACCTTATCTGTCTTTCACGACTGGGTATCCCAAGCCGCGTTATAAAATCACAAGACAGAAAAGAATGCGATGCACCTGTATCAAACAGTGCTCGCGCCAGCGTGTCCCGAATCATCACAAACCTATGACAACCATGTCACACATACAAATCGCAAACAGAGGGTACTAAGCTAAGCATACAACATTAGCATAAGCAAACTAAACTCATACCTGTGACCACGTCACTCTGCTTGATGGCTTCCTGCAGGCCAAGATTGTAGACCCGGTTGCGCTTGCGAGGCAGAGGAATCCACCACCGCCTTTCCTTTCTCCGCATACGATGCTCCCGCCTTCTTTTCACTCTTCGGCGGCATCCGACAATCTCGCGCAATATGGCCCATGCGGCCACAATTGTAGCAGACCCGAGTATCTGGCTTGAAGTAGCCCCTGACGTTGCTCCCCGTTGCAACTGATGAAGAGCTTGTCCACTCGGCTTGGACTTCTTACCCCATTTCTTCTTATAGAATGTTTCCCAGATCGGGGCGCCTTCCACTCCGGTTGCGTCACAGTCAAAGCTCTTTTTCCTTGCACCCTTTTCATATCCTTTTCCAACGCGGTTGCAGTGTCACCAATGCTTGAAACCTTGGTTCACAGAACTTGACACAAGGAACCTCAACTCGTCCCTCAGGCCTTCATAGAACCTATTGGTCTTCCGCTGCTCATCAGCAAATATCGAACCCGCATACCGCCCCAAGCGCGTAAATTCATGCAGGTACGCGTCAACACTGCCCTCACCTTGAGTCAACCGTTGGAATTCATTTTCCATGGCTATCCCGCTGAGCCCAGGAAGTGCTTTGCTAGGAACAATCGAGAGAATTCATCCATGGAGACTTGAGCTAACGACGCACCCCCAAATGATGTAACTCTATCTCATCCCACCACAAGCGAGCTTCTCCTTCAAGCAAGAATGTAGCTAAGGTAACCTTTCTGACGCTCTCCGCCGTGCCAATCGCCGCCATAACTCTCTTGACGCGCGATAACCAATCCTCTGCCTGCGTCGGTACCCGCTCCTCCGAAAATGTAGGCGGATGGAACTCATGAACCGTGTTAGTTGCTTCTCAGCTGCTCGAGGAGCCACATCCACTACAGGTTCCGGCCTTGCCTCCACCTGTTCTGGCCTAACATCCACTTGTTCCTGCCTAAGTGGCTGGCCTTGGATCATGGTAAATAATGCCTCCGCAACTACCGCCATGCTCTGCAGACGGTGGAGGTGTAGGCACCTCAGCTGGTGCCCTACTCTCATCAGAACGCTGGGGCTCAGACGGCCCAGCTCCACTTCGTGTCACCTAAGGTGGACAAGACACATACATTAGCGGTCGTACCCAAGCAAACAACACAAATAGGAACACGCAGGTTCCTCAAACAAACCAACTTGCATTCCTATCATGGACATTCAGGAGTTCATTCGTAGACTTTGGTTGCACAACCGTGCTCGCCCCCCACAGAAGAAGTCGACCACGACTTCGAGAGGGAAAGACCAAACAACCGATACCAAAATGTAACAACCCCATCCGTTCATATGATATATTCTAGAAGGTCCGGCCGGCCCCACAGGATATACCACAAAACAGTCGGTGAAGGTACAGGATGATACCAGGTAGCGCATCGCACCTATCACATGCATTCTAGCGGAAGCCTAAACTACTTGAACTCCTCATGAATGCCCAAACATAAAACTCCACTTTTATATACATATAGGAATGTCTTACAATAAGAACCAAGTGTTGGCCTTATGGCCTTACATAGCTTTCATACAGTGGCTACAACTATGGGCGCGCAGGCCGGCCACAACAAAGAAAACACACATCTCAAACATAGCCTTCGAGGCTAAACAGCAGCAGCAGCAACACCAGCAGGAGCATCACCTTCTATGCGTCCGCTCGCTCTGCTCTCCAGCACCTGTGCAGGGACAATCCACCCACCGGTGGCAAACAAAAGCAACGGTCAGCGTTCAGCTGACCAAATTATAACGACCCTACCCCTTCTCTCGGGGCAGCGGTATTTATCCCTGCAGAGCATATCGTAAGTATGACAATATTCACAATGTGCTTTCACGCACACAGCCATCACAACCGTTCGCCACCCGGCCCAACGGTCCGTGCACTCAGGGCACATTCTTGTGTTCTGGCAACCTCTTGCCCACCACCGTATCAGGGTTATCACCCACGGTAATCTCTTGAGCATTTACTCCATGGCGTGCAGCTGGAGTTAGTCCTCGGACACCGGATGGCCCGTAGCCCCCCATTGTGTCATGGCGCGCAGGCCGAAGACTCTTGCTATGCGCTCCAACAGACCGCACTTTTGGTCTCACGTCAGACGGACATAGCGCAGGTCGGATCCTCCACCCCCCCGTTGCTCAAATCGCCTTGCCCTTTCCGCGTGCAGCGTACTCATGGCTATATCAAAGGCACGGGTCGGTCTCACACATCCTGTTCCTGGCATTCAAGCCTGGGTACTTCTCGATACCCATTCTCACAACAACAGCGGGTCTTTCCTGGGCACACCCAGTACTTCCTGTGACTCTCTCTCCACAGGTGGACACCCGATAAGCACAAATGTCAGGGGTCTTTCCTGGGCACACACCAGTACTTCCTGTGACTCGCTTCACAGGTGGACACCCTATGACATCAAGCAGTACAAAAAGGGCCTTTCCTGGTCCCACCAGTACTATTGGACCCAAAACCAACATAAGGCTATTTTCCTGGGCTACCACCCCAGTACTTCCTGCACTCCTTTTCGCAGGCATAACCCGTAGACTCCGTACACTACACGTTTATCACGGAGTCTTCTCCGTTCGTATGCAACATCACCATCTAGACCAACCTGTCCAATGGGCTTCACACAGCATGCCTATTCCGTACTCCATTTCCGGATCTATATGCTAACAAGGGGGATTTCACACATCCACCTAAGAGTCCCAAAACCAGCCCACTCTTGGTGGGGGAAACTCACAAAGATGCTAAAAGGAAGCCTTCGCATGGCTAGGAAGAAAGGTCGTTACCCTTGACGATCGCTTCGGTGCCATGACTTAAAGCTTGCTTGCAAGACTCGCAAGAGCGTTTCCTCCGCAACGCTGGCTTCGGATCTCTCGCCGTAAACCGCAGCACCACCAACAGCAGCCCCCTTCCCTTCTTCCTCCTCCTTTCTCTCACTCTTTCTCTCTCTCTTGAAGAAAGATGAAGGCCAATTCAAAGTGAGGGTTCTTTTCTGAATTCGGCCCTTAGGAAAAGAAGAAGAGTTTTCAGCCCTTGGATTCAGACTGAAGAAATGGACGGCCACGATTCTGCCAAAAACACACATTTGACCCGACACGGCCTCGAACACGGCCGTGTGCCTGGCCGTGTGCCTCAAGCGGTGGTCAACCGACCTATCCAAACCAGTGACACGCCATGGGACACGCCCGTGTCATGGGCCGTGTCACCACACGCCTTCAGACACGCCCGTGTCTGTGGCCGTGTACCTGGGTGAAAAAATCCCAAATCATCCCGAGACTTCACACGGTCTGGGACACGCCCGTGTCCCCGCCGTGTGCCCAGACACGGCACCCAGACACGCCCTGTCAAAATCATTCGGCGGGCTGAGCTCGTCGTTCCGATTTGACACGCCCTGTGACACGCCCGTGTCACAGGCCGTGTCACTATCTCGACACTCGACACTCGACACTCGACGATCTCGACACTCGACGATCTCGACACTCGCACTCACGACACGGCCATGGACACGCCCGTGTCCTAGGCCGTGTGCCTCCTCTCGACGATCGTCGAGCGAAAATCGTCGACACCTAAGTCGACTGTCGACACTGCCTTGACACGCCCTGCGACACGCCCGGTCGCAGGCCGTGTCCACCTGACACGCCCTGGGACACGCCCGTGTCCCAGGCCGTGTCACCCAAATTTTCCCGTTTCAGAACTTTGGGCTGTTACACAGCTCCCCAGCTTGCCCAGATACAAGAGGTACTCTTTACTGTTTTGCCCCCGTTGGTCTGCCTATAGCCCTTCAAAAACGCGGAGTTTGGCTGTTGGCAGACCCACCAAGAGTTTTTTGGTACTTCAGGTCAGTTCCTTTTGTTATTGGCAGTGCAGATTCTAAAACTATAAATAGGACCCAAGGGGTACCCCAGAAGGCATGCTTCCTGTGCTTTCTCCTGCTCCAGTTTTCAAAGTGCTTTCTGAGGGTACCTTAGCTCGGCCTTTGTCTAAGGAGGGAAGCGCTCTCAGATCTTCCGGGTGTGTGGCGGGTCCTCCCCGCCGAGCCCTTGGGTCGGTTCCCCTTGTTTTTTTGTTATTTTGCTTGCAGGAGTGAAGTAGGCCGCGACCACCACCCTTCCCCGAGGGTGAACTCCATATGAGACCGTTTTTCGGTTTCAACATGTTCAAGCCAAAATGACCTCAACGAGAGTTCAAAAACATGGGTGCAGCCAACATCTACTTCTCTCGGCCCCGACCTTCGACTGTCGCAAAGGACCTAAGACTGACCCAAAGCCTCAGCAGGGAGGTCTCACCTCACACCCGAAAGATCTCTGAGAGCTTCCCCTCCAACCCAAAAGCTAGGCTAGAAGCTCCTCAGAAAGTACTAGAGATTTGGAGGATAATGAGAGCTTGCTTTCTAAGGAGCCTTTATGTGTCTATTATAGTTTTCTGAGTTTGAACTGTCATAACCACCATCTGTGTTGACCTGAAATTACCTGAGTACCCCTGATCGGTCTGCCAACAGCCAAACTCCGCCGTTCTAAAGATTTATGTGTAGACCACATAGGGCAAAAGAGTAAAAATACCGGGGTAACAGTAAAATTCCCCTTGATCGTAGAGGTGAAAACGACCCCTTTACTATGCGGCGAGTGGGAGAGCTTCGACGAGACGAGTCCTTCTGCTCGTCTCGCG
The DNA here is from genome assembly GCA_039583875.1 of Platanthera guangdongensis. Classification (NCBI taxonomy): domain Eukaryota; kingdom Viridiplantae; phylum Streptophyta; class Magnoliopsida; order Asparagales; family Orchidaceae; genus Platanthera; species Platanthera guangdongensis. The sequence continues at coordinate 11,701,610 of CM077147.1, read as the reverse complement.
ACATCCCTTGCCATGAAATCTTCTCGCCGCTATGGCCTGCTCGCGCCCCCAAGAGCGGGTCTCGCCTATTGTCGAGACCATCTGTCTCGCCACCTGCGAGTGGGCGTCGTGGTTCCATTCGTCTATTAATTCTTCTCGCCACCCTGACTTGTTCACCTGCGAGTGGGCTTGGGTCTCGCCTATTGTCGAGTCATCTGTCTTGAGGGCTCCCCGCGAGCCCGAGGTTGTACACAATCCCTGCTCTTTTCGAGATTATTTTAAGCCCGGAAAGAATGTCCAATCGAAGATCGTCATTAAAGCGTATTTACGAACATATTTATGAGGGAATCTTTTGTGACGCCACCTTCCGGAGCATAAATATAGGACTGCTGTCCGAGTTCAGATGCTCCCTTGCTCATTCTCTTTTCTCAGCTTAACTGTTCATCATGTCTCATAGCCCGAGCTTTCGCGAGCGCCTTGCTCTGGTGCGCAACAGAACAAGGCCAATGTGGCCGCCCTTACTTCAACCTTAGTTCGCCCCTACCCCATTTGCCGCCCTCTCCGTCTCGCCTAAAGGGGGTAAAAAAATGGTGGCCCCTCCTCCTCAACGGACGAGCCATCTCGCGCGGTCGCGGACACCTGCCCCACTCCTCCTCCCGTATCTCCTAGAGAGAAGAAGGTGAGCTCTCGCCCGTTTCTGTCATTCCTTCAATCTGTATGTCTTCTTACTATTTGTTTCTTCAGGGTGCCCCGCAGCTCTTCAACGACAGGAAAGCCCGCGAGACGACGCTGATGTCCATCGCGAGGATTCTGACTCGCAACCACCTTCTACTCCTCCATCTACTTCCCCCAGCGAGAGGAGGACGACCCTTCCCAGGTCGCCGGGACCTCCCGTCCTCCTGGTAAGAAACCTTCCCTCTCGCTTCTCGGTCCCACTCGCTACTCTCACACCCTCCTGTGGGAGCCTCTCTCACCCTGCCCCTCTACTCCTCGCTCAGGCGCCCAGACCGACCCGCCTGCTGAGGAACTCTTAAGACGTCTCGCCGTCTCTCCTCCTACTCCAATAAATGGAATTGAAGACTACCTTGACGACCCTCGGACCCGGTGGAGATGAAGCGCAGACGACCGAGTTGTTCCGGAAGCACGCGCACATCATTCACTCACTGGCGCAGGACAAGTAGGAGGCGGACAGGCGTTGAATGGTTGGACAACGAGTGCGCTCGCTTATCATACGAGGTTGATGGCGAGGTGGATGTCGATGGGACCGACCCTCAGGCCATCATTGGCGAGGTCGACGCGAGCTCCGTCTCGCTCGCCGCGGGCTTGCCAACGTTCGCGCATTCCCACTCGCCAGATAGGCCTCCTTGCACGGGAACTCGTGGTGTCGATGGAAATGGCCCCGTATTGAAGGCCGTCCGTCTCGCCGCTTTCTTCTCTGTATTTGAAACTGTTTGAAAGTAATAATAATGTCTTGTAGTGCCGTCTCGCTAGTAATGTAAGATGACTTGGTACCCGCCGCATGCCAGACGATTTCTTTAAGTATTCTTTATTGCCGTTTAAATTCTGAATTTCTTTTATTTTCTTAATTATTCTGCTCTATGATTGTGACAGACCGCGCAAATCGAGGTGAGAGAGAGAGAGAGAGAGAGAGAGAGAGCGGGAGAGAGAGAGAGAGAGAGCCTCTGACCGACACTTCCCTTCTCTATACTTTTCCCGCCCATCAATCATTTTGTCATATCCGCTATAAATACCTCGGCCCCGGGTCAGAAGGTATCTGAACCTTCTTCGGCTGTAGCCCAACTCTTGCCCCTTTGTTTTCCTCGTCTCGCCAACCCTTCTCGCCTTTGTCCTTCGGCCATCTCGCCGGCCTTCTTATTTCTTCCTCTCTTCCACCATCTCGCTTACACCCGTCTCGCCAAGCATGGGCAAGAAGAAAGTTGAGGAAGGCGAGGGGCGCAGTCGCTGCGGGAAGCAGTTCACTGATCATGACTTCCCTCTCGGCCGGCTCCCTGAGGAAGACTACCGTGCCTTTGTCCATCGGTATCTGGAGGAGGGGGTCGAGTCGCGACCCCCCAAAGTTAGCGAGTCGATCAATACGTACTATCCGGGAGAGCTCGCCTTCCCCGTCTCGTACTTTGAGGCGGGTTGAGGTTGCCTCTATGACCCAGGTGAACAAGTTTTCAAGTACTTTGGCGTCGTCCCGGCACAGTTCAACCCGAACGCCATTTTTGGTGTTGATCGCCTTCGCCTGCTACATGCGCCGGGAGCGCATTGAGTTTCAGCTTGACGGTCTTCCACAAGCTTTTCATCTACCACGCCAAAGATGCCGGCATCTCGTACTTCACCGGCCAGGGTCTCAAGGTGTGCGAGACGCCTAACAAGAACCATCATTGGCTCACGCGGTTCGTCTTCATCCATGACGACCGCGCTTACTTCGGGGCATCCCCGCTCGCGCCGGTGTCACCCCCCGAGAGCTTCTACGACTCTCCGCAGGTGGGGGGCCCAGAGAAACTGCGGTACAACTACTTCATCGGCAAGAACTTTGAAGTCAACTTCTTGCGGCGAGACCTCGACTCGCTGCCTCTCCGGTGCTCCCTGGTGAAGGTATCTCGCTATTTTGTTTTGCCTCATCATTTCCCGTCTCACCGCCTAATATCCTTTTCGCTTGTTTTTCTAGGGGCGAGTCGTTCCAATCACCCTCCTTAGAAAGCAGTCACCCTTTCAAGGGTCTTAAGCTTGCCAGTGCGGCGGCCGAAGCGGCGAGAGAGCCCTTGACTCCTACCTCTCCGAAGAGGCTCGCAGGCGACACAACCCTCTCGCTCCAGCCCACCAAAAGTTGAAGAAATCCGTGGCTGTCTCCCAGAAAAGAAGACCCATGGGAGAAGGAGGCATCGGGGGCCTTGAACCCTGTCTCTGGGAGGGGTCTCGGTCCCCCTGCTCGCCTCCCTCATCAGGCCGTCTCGGCTAGCCCGCGAGACGGCTATTCCCAGTCAGCCCGCCGCCCCCCTTGATCAACTGCTACCTGTAACACCCCCTATCCGTCGCATAGCATATAGCAGTAGGTCCGGCCGGGGCCCGACGCCATATACCACAGACAGACCGGGTGGTTACGTATGGAAACCATCCAACCAATCTCAACGTCCTACACAGAGCATTCTAGCGGAAGCAATTTATTAAAGTTGCAAACAAGACCCAGCACAAGCATGAATGTCCACTAGCAAGATAATAGGAATGTTATTACAAAATACTCAAAAGTCGGCCTTAAGGCCTTACAAAATGTTTCACTTGTCTTTTCATGTTTTCCAAACTTCGGCACGCAGGCCGGCCATACATGAATAAAACATAAAACATTTCACTTGGGCCTTCGAGGGCCAGCTTCGCAGAAAGGCTTTAGCCCGCTATTGACCGCTTGGTCCAGCTGCACCTGCAAGCAAACAAACCACCGCACGGTGGCAAACAAAGCAACGGTCAGCAATGCTGACCAAATTATAACGATCCCGCCCCCAACTCGGGGCGGCGATGCTCCTTCCCTGCATTTCATTAGCTTAAGCGAGCAATATAAATATAGTCATTTCCTCACAGGCGGAGGCTCAACGGCCACACACCCCGTGCACTCAGGGCACATTCTTGGTGAACGCAGTCTAGTCTGCCGACTCACCGCCATCCTCTCTTGGACGACCAAACTATGAGCAGTTTGTCTTCCTGGCATGGGTCACGGTAATTAAAACCATAGACCGCCGAAGACCCTCATCTATGCCAACGCCCTAACCGAACGACATAGAGTGGGTACGGTTCCATCTAACCCGTGCTCACAACGCAACGGTATTTAACCATATGCGCCCGCAACGGTAATTTAAACCATATGCGCAGGTCAAACTTCTACCGAGTCCCATTTTCACCACAAGTCACATAACCCGTTATGTTCAAGTTGGCTTCCAAGCCACCAAGTTGGCAAGACCTCGTGTCCGCCCAGTTTTCCGGGTGCACCTTTGGTTTAGTCCCCAAGGCTCCCTGCTGCAATCTACCGCGTAGAAAACCCGAAAAACACCAAATAGCACGGAGTCTTCTCCGGCCTTATGCAATGCAACATCACCGATCCGATACATGTCCGGGTAGGCTTCAACCAAAATGCCTATGTCCGTTCTCGCATACGGACTCTAAACAACGGGGACTTCACATATCTACCCGAAGGAACGCCTCCAACTCTCCGCAAACTCGCGAGAGCGGGCTTCCTATGCAAAGAAAAGAGCGACTCATGCTCAAGATGAGGATCGTTACCCTTGCGGTCCTCTTTGGCGCCATCGAAAAGTAATCGGATGGAAATCACCGCACTTGCGTTGCCTCCGTGGATCCGGAGTCGGCTTGCGATTCGGAGCTCCGAAGCTCCTCCAATGGCGGATCTAGCTCCTCTTCTTCTTGCCTTAGCTTTTCTTTCTCCAAGGGTTTGGAGAGATAACAAGTGGAAAAAGTGAGGGTTTTCTAAGTCAAAACCCGGGTATATCCCTTCAGGAACAACCCCAGCCATTGGATCCTCAGTCAAAGAAATGAACGGCTTCGATTCGGGACTGAAATGCCCAATCTGGGCCGAACACGGCCTGGCACACGCCCGTGTCCAGGGCCGTGTGCCTCATTCGCCGTCAAAATCAAATCACCTGGAACCTCACACGGGCATCGAACACGCCCGTGTTCGATCTGACACGCCCGTGTTCCAACTGACACGGCCGTGTATCTGGCCGTGTACCCCATGATTTTCTCCTGTTTCCAACCCGAGCGCTGACACGGGTTCGGACACGCCCGTGTCCTTGCCCGTGTCACCTTGACACGCCTGGGCTCCAGGCCGTGTACAAGGTCTCGGCACTTCGCGGCTAAGTGTCGACACGGGTCGACACGCCCTGCGACACGCCCGTGTCGCAGGCCGTGTGCCAGGTCTCGACACACTGTCGACACCAAAGTGTCGACTTCGCGGGACGAGTGTCGACACGGGTTGACACGCCCTGCGACACGCCCGTGTCGCAGGCCGTGTGCCGTGTCTCGACACAACGTCGAAGCACTGTGTCGACTTCACGGCTAAGTGTCGACACGGGTCGACACGCCCTGCGACACGCCCGTGTCGCAGGCCGTGTGCCCAGTCTCGACACAATGTCGAGACCAAAGTGTCGACTTCACGCCTTAGTGTCGACACAGGCTTGACACGCCCTGGGACACGCCCGTGTCCCAGGCCGTGTGCCTGCAGCCAGAACTCAAACTGGCCCAAATTATTCCCTTTGCTCCTTTGAGTTTCGGGGCGTTACAACTCTACCCCTCTTAAAAGAATTTCGCCCACGAAATTACATAAAGGAAAAACATGTACAAAACTAAAATTTGTACCTGAGCGGAACAACTCCGGATATTCGTCAAGCATCGTCTGCTCTCGCTCCCAAGAGAGCTCCTCACGACCGCAATTGTCCCACCGGACTTTGACCATCCTGATCTCTTTATTGCGTAGCCGCTTGACCTCCGAGTCCTCATCTCCGCACGGGCTTGACTTTTGTCGTTAGCCCACTATCCACCGGCACTTGATTGCCGCGATCACTTGCGTAGGCTCTTGCACCGCCTTCCGAAGCACCGAAATATGGAATACATCATGTAAACCACTTAGCTCCACTGAAAGCTTCAGCCGATAGGCCGCTTCTCCCTACTCGCTCCAGAACCTCGAACGGTCCAAGGTACCTCGGGCTTAGCTTTTTCAATCGCCGCACCCGCGAGACACCCTTGAACGGCTTGATCTTCAAGTATACATAATCGCCCACAGCGAACTCCACGTTCCTGTGCTTGGCATTATAGTACTTTGCTTGCCGGTCCTGAGCGATAAGCAACCTCTCCCGAATGGTTCTCACCAAAGAAGTAGCATCCTCCACTTCCGATCGCTTATACAACTTTGACTCACCCGTTTCTAACCAAGACAACGGCGTGCGACATCTTCTACCATATAGGGCCTCGAAAGGCGCCATCTGAATACTTGCTTGGTAGCTGTTGTTGTATGCGAACTCCACCAAATAAGGTGGTCCTCCCATGCTTTCCGAGTCCAAGACACACATGCGAAGCATGTCTTCCATCGTTCTATTGACCCTCTCGGTCTGCCCATCCGTTTGCGGATGGAAGGCTGTGCTAAACTTCAGCTTTGTTCCAACATTTGCTGCACCAGCCTCCAATCATTGGACGTGAACCGCCCATCTCGGTCACTCACGATGCTGCGGGGCACACCATGAAGCCGCACTATGTTATCCACATAAAGCTTCGCCAGCTTCTCCACCGATCATCCTTCCTATGCGGAATAAAATGCGACACCTTCGTTAATCGATCGACCACCACCCAAATGGCGTCGTTCCCCTTTTGCGACCTTGGCAAACCATGCACAAAGTCCATAGAGATGTCGTCGAATTTCCACTCCGGAATAGGCAAGGACTTAAGAAATCTTCCCGGCTTTTGGCACTCCGCCTTTACCAAGGCGCAGGTTTGGCACTTCGCTACATATAGCGCCACATCCTTTTTCAACCCGGCCACCAAAACAGTTTCTTGACGTCGCGGTACATCTTCGTGCTCCCCGGGTGAATCGAGTACTTGGTATGGTGCGCCTCGTACAACAACTCCACCCGTAATTGCCCACACTTGGGACGCACAAACGACCGTCTTTCCACAGCAATCCGTCCTCCACAACGAATTGGGAATTTGACCCATCCAGAGCCTCTATCATGAACTGCTTCATATGAGCATCCATATCCAAAGCCTGCCGAATCCGATCAGCCAGGTCATATTGGACTTCAGTCCAATTCAGCACTGCTTCAGCACTAGATTGCCTATCCACACAAACAATCTCCAACGCCTCCAGCTCCTGCACCAACCGCTCATCATGCACTGATAGCCAATTCGCTTGAGCTGGGGCTCGGCGACTCAACGCGTCCGCAACCGCATTCCCTTTGCCAGGCACGTAGTGGATCTTGAAAGTATAGTCCCCCAGGAACTCCATCCACCTACGCTGCCGCATATTCAGATCTTTCTGATCAATCAAATACTTTAGGCTCTTGTGATCGGTGTAGATATCAATCTTCACACCGTACAAATAGTGTCTCCACAGCTTCAAGGCAAAAATCACGGCCGCCAACTCCAAGTCATGGACCGGATAATTCCTCTCGTGCACTTTTAGCTGTCTCGAGCCATAAGCTATCACGCTGCCGTGCTGCAGTAGCACGCAACCCAACCACTGCCCGAAGCATCGCTATATATCTCATAGCCTTCGGTCCCAACCGGCGAACTCAACACAGGCGCCGTGGTCAACCGACACTTCAATTCCTCAAAAGCTCGCGCGCACTCCGGCGTCCAAACGAACTTATGCTCCTTCCTCGTCAAAGTAGTGAGAGGTAGCGCTATCCGCGAGAAGTTCTCTACGAAGCGCCTATAATAACCGGCAAGCCCAAAAAGCTCCGGACTTCTGCTACCGTAGCAAGCTCAGGCCACTCCCGTATCGCAACAATCTTCGCCGGATCCACAGCAATACCCTCTCCACTCACTATATGCCCGAGGAACGCCACTGAGGATAGCCAAAACTCGCACTTCGAGAACTTGGCATACAACTGGTTTTCTCCTGAGTGTCTCCAACACCAAATGGAGATGCTTGAAGTGATCCTCCTCACTTTGCGAGTACACCAAAATATCGTCGATGAAGACGATCACAAATGGTCCAGGTACTCCCTGAACGTCCTGTTCATCAAATCCATAAATACTGACGGCGCATTAGTCAGCCCAAACGGCATGACCGTAAACTCATAATGCCCGTATCTCGTACTAAACGCTGTCTCGGGATATCACTCTCCCTTATCCGCAGCTGATAGTACCCAGACTTGAGATCTAACTTCGAGTACACCGTCGACCCGACTAACTGATCAAAGAGATCATCAATCCGGGGGATCGGGTACTTGTTCTTCTCAGTCAGCTTGTTTAGCTCCCGATAGTCAATACACAACCTCAAGCTTCCGTCCTTCTTCTTAACAAAGAGGACCGGTGCGCTCCAAGGCGAAGAACTCGGGCGCACATACCCTTGCTCCAACAACTCTTGCAACTGTACTTTCAGCTCCGCCATTTCCTTAGGCGCTAGCCGATACGGAGATCGTGACACAGGCTTTGCACCTGGCACTAGCTCGATAGTAAAATCTATCTCCCGTTGTGGCGGGGCTCCAGGAAGATCTGCGGGGAACACATCAGGGTATTCCGATACCACTGAAATACAATCCATCGCGGGCTTCGGCTTTGCAACCTCCACTAGTGTAAAGAACAGTTCTGCTCCGGCACGAACCGCCTTCACCACCTGAAGAGCAGACATCAACGTCTTGCTCGACCCCTTTAAGCCCGTAAAAGTCGTCTCACGACTTGCTCCCAGCTTTACTTCCTTGCTACCGCAATCTATATGGGCCTGCTGCTCCGAGAGCCAGTCCATGCCAATATGACGTCGAACTCCACCAACGGAAGTAAGGACGCCCGCAGGTCAACTCCTGCTCTCCAATACGAACTTTAACTTCGCAGATCCTAACCGCTCGCATCGAACACCCATTGGGCAACAACATCCAACTTGTCCTTCGCCATCGAAGAAGGGACTCCGATGCGTGATATAAATCCTTCGGACAAGAAGGAGTGTGAAGCTCCCGTATCAAAGAGTGCTCGTGCCGGATTTTCACAAATCAATACAAATCCTAAACAAGCAGTGGTAAGGTAACATATACATAACAAGCATATAAAGGAATTGACTTGCTATAAATTAAACCGTACCTGTCACCACGTCAGCTTGTTTAATGGCCTCCTGTTGGCCAAGATTGTAGACCCTTGGTTGGGCCGGAGCATAGTGGGATGCGGTCGACTCCACCGCCTTTCCCTTCTCTTCATAAGTGGCTCCCGGCCTCCTCTCGGACTTAGGACGTCCGCTCCAACAATCACGGGCGAAATGCCCCGTCTTTCCACAAGTAAAGCACGCGCCCGGGGTCCGACTCGTAGTCGCCCCAGAAGCACCAGAAGGAGCTGGACCCGAAGTCCTATGCTTCTTAAAGAAATCTTTGATAGCCAGACTTTGAAGTAGTCGGCACTTTGAACCCAGATTTCTTCTCACCCAAGCCTTTCTTCGCTTGCACACTTCTTCATGTCCTTCTCCAAGGACCGGGCAGTATTGACCAAGGTTAAGAAACCCTGCGTCATTGGCCCCGACAGTAACAATCTCAGCTCATCCCTCAAGCCTTCATAAAACGATTAGTCTTGCGCTCCTCATCCATGATGGTGGAGCTAGCATATCGACTCAACCGCGTAAACTCGTGGAGATATTCATCCACGCTCCTCTCACCCTGCACCAACTTCAGGAATTCATTCTCCATCGAGATCCTCTGAGTAGAAGGGAGGTATCTTGCTAAGAACAATTCCGAGAACTCTTCCATCGGAACGTCTATCAGTTGTCTACCTCTCAATGATGCAGCTCCAACCTTCCCACCACATCCTCGCTTCCCCATCCAAAGGAACGTAGCGATGGTGGTCATTTGCCACTCCTCCGTCTCCGTCGCTGTCATGACTCTCTTCACCCTAGAGAGCCAGTCTTCAGCCTGCGATGGGGTTCCCAACCCCGAGAATAACGGAGGGTTAAAGCTCATTACATGCTTCAACTGCCTCTCAGTCGCCCTCCTGGGCACTATTGGTTCTACAACCACTTGCTCCATCCTCCTCGGCTCAGCCTCTTGAAGAGGTACTTGCTCCATCACAGGAGCGGGCTGCTGCGCCTGCCTTCCAGGCTGCGCATTGATCACGGCCAACACCCCCCTCCTTTTATTTTTCAGCCACCAACCGTATATTTTCAGCCGACAAAGGTGTTGCGGGAGCAACTTCTGGTGCACTACTAGCCTCAGAACCTCGGCGTTCTGACGGCCCAACACCACTTCGGGTCACCTATAGTGGTACAAAACACCGTTAAGCGACCAAATAAATTGCAAACAGCAATTATAGGAACACGCAGGTTCCTCAAACACGAGTATTTTCATTCCTAAGTGGACATTCATGGGTTCTTTTTACTGTTATTACGATGACGCACACAATGTGCTCACCACCCTTAAAAAGAATTCGCCCACGAATTCACTTTAAGCCCGACCAAAACCAGTAGTCTGATACCAAATTGTAACACCCCTATCCGTCGCATAGCATATAGCAGTAGGTCCGGCCGGGGCCCGACGCCATATACCACAGACAGACCGGGTGGTTACGTATGGAAACCATCCAACCAATCTCAACGTCCTACACAGAGCATTCTAGCGGAAGCAATTTATTAAGTTGCAAAACAAGAACCCAGCACAAGCATGAATGTCCACTAGCAAGATAATAGGAATGTTATTACAAAATACTCAAAAGTCGGCCTTAAGGCCTTACAAAATGTTTCACTTGTCTTTTACATGTTTTCCAAACTTCGGCACGCAGGCCGGCCATACATGAATAAAACATAAAACATTTCACTTGGGCCTTCGAGGGCCAGCTTCGCAGAAAGGGCTTTAGCCCGCTATTGACCGCTTGGTCCAGCTGCACCTGCAAGCAAACAAACCACCGCACGGTGGCAAACAAAGCAACGGTCAGCAATGCTGACCAAATTATAACGATCCCGCCCCCAACTCGGGGCGGCGATGCTCCTTCCCTGCATTTCATTAGCTTAAGCGAGCAATATAAATATAGTCATTTCTCACAGGCGGAGGCTCAACGGCCACACACCCGTGCACTCAGGGCACATTCTTGGTGAATGCAGTCTAAGTCTGCCGACTCACCGCCATCCTCTCTTGGACGACCAAACTATGAGCAGTTTGTCTTCCTGGCATGGGTCACGGTAATTAAAACCATAGACCGCCGAAGACCCTCATCTATGCCAACGGCCCTAATCCGAACGACATAGAGTGGGTACGGTTCCATCTAACCGTGCTCACAACGCAAGGTAATTTAAACCATATGCGCCCGCAACGGTAATTTAAACCATATGCGCAGGTCAAACTTCTACCGAGTCCCATTTCACCACAAGTCACATAACCCGGTTATGTTCAAGTTGGCTTCCAAGCCACCAAGTTGGCAAGACCTCGTGTCCGCCCAGTTTTCCGGGTGCACCTTTGGGTTAGTCCCCAAGGCTCCCTGCTGCAATCTACCGCGTAGAAAACCCGAAAAAACACCAATAGCACGGAGTCTTCTCCGGCCTTATGCAATGCAACATCACCGATCCGAACTACATGTCCGGGTAGGCTTCAACCAAAATGCCTATGTCCGTTCTCGCATACGGACTCTAAACAACGGGGACTTCACATATCTACCCGAAGGAACGCCTCCAACTCTCCGCAAACTCGCGAGAGCGGGCTTCCTATGCAAAGAAAAGAGCGACTCATGCTCAAGATGAGGATCGTTACCCTTGCGGTCCTCTTTGGCGCCATCGAAAAGTAATCGGATGGAAATCACCGCACTTGCGTTGCCTCCGTGGATCCGGAGTCGGCTTGCGATTCGGAGCTCCGAAGCTCCTCCAATGGCGGATCTAGCTCCTCTTCTTCTTGCCTTAGCTTTCTTTCTCCAAGGTTTGGAGAGATAACAAGTGGAAAAAAAGTGAGGGTTTTCTAAGTCAAAACCCGGGTATATCCCTTCAGGAACAACCCCCAGCCATTGGATCCTCAGTCAAAGAAATGAACGGCTTCGATTCGGGACTGAAATGCCCAATCTGGGCCGAACACGGCCTGGCACACGCCCGTGTCCAGGGCCGTGTGCCTCATTCGCCGTCAAAATCAATCACCTGGAACCTCACACGGGCATCGAACACGCCCGTGTTCGATCTGACACGCCCGTGTTCCAACTGACACGGCCGTGTATCTGGCCGTGTACCCCCATGATTTTCTCCTGTTTCCAACCCGAGCGCTGACACGGGTTCGGACACGCCCGTGTCCTTGCCCGTGTCACCTTGACACGCCTGGGCTCCAGGCCGTGTACAAGGTCTCGGCACTTCGCGGCTAAGTGTCGACACGGGTCGACACGCCCTGCGACACGCCCGTGTCGCAGGCCGTGTGCCAGGTCTCGACACACTGTCGACACCAAAGTGTCGACTTCGCGGGACGAGTGTCGACACGGGTTGACACGCCCTGCGACACGCCCGTGTCGCAGGCCGTGTGCCGTGTCTCGACACAACGTCGAAGCACTGTGTCGACTTCACGGCTAAGTGTCGACACGGGTCGACACGCCCTGCGACACGCCCGTGTCGCAGGCCGTGTGCCCAGTCTCGACACAATGTCGAGACCAAAGTGTCGACTTCACGCCTTAGTGTCACACAGGCTTGACACGCCCTGGGACACGCCCGTGTCCCAGGCCGTGTGCCTGCAGCCAGAACTCAAACTGGCCCAAATTATTCCCCTTTTGCTCCTTTGAGTTTCGGGGCGTTACACTACCACCTCTCGTGAAGCGCCTCCTACAGTCGTCCCGCCCCCTCTTCCCACATAAACTTCAACTTGGGTCCCGCGGTATCGAATGCCGCCGGCGAGCCTGTTTTGATATGGGGGCGGGATGCCAACCACGTTTCCATCTCCACCCTCCTTCCCCCTTGGAAGGAGCAGGAGCAGCCCACCAGCCATGCTTTCGCCCTGGGGTATGGTCTTTATGGCGGTCTTGATGCCGTCTCGCCCGAGAGCGAGCCCCCACAGGCGAGCCTTCGGACCTGCCAGCTAGATGAGAGCCTGCGCAGCGGGTCTACCTGGGGCCGAGCAGAGCTCGGGGTGTTGATGAAGTTGCCACAAACAAGACCTCTCCCCCACAGGAGAGCCTTCGGACCTGCCAGCTAGATGAGAGCCTGTGTAGCGGGTCTACCTGGGGCCGAGCCGAGCTCAGGGTGTTGATGAAGTTTCCACAAACAAGACCTATCCCCCACAGGCGAGCCTTCGGACCTGCCAGCTAGATGAGAGCCTGCGCAGCGGGTCTACCTGGGGCCGAGCCGAGCTCGGGGTGTTGATGAAGTTACCACAAACAAGACCTCTCTCCCACAGGCGAGCCTTCGGACCTGGCAGCTAGATGAGAGCCTGGGAAGCGGGTCTACTTGGGGCCGAGCCAAGCTCAGGGTGTTGATAAAGTTACCACAAACAAGACCTATCCCCCACAGGCGAGCCTTCGGACCTGCCAGCTAGATGAGAGCCTGCACAGCAGGTCTACCTGGGGCCGAGCCGAGCTCGGTGTGTTGATGAAGTTACCACAAACAAGACCTCTCCCACATAGGCGAGCCTTCGGACCTGCCGGCTAGATGAGAGCCTGCGCAGCGGGTCTACCTGGGGCCGAGCCGAGCTCGGGTGTTGATGAAGTTACCACAAACAAGACTTCTCCCCCACAGGCGAGCCTTCAGACCTGCCAGTTAGATGAGAGCCTGCGCAGCGGGTCTACCTGGGCCGAGCCGAGCTCGGGGTGTTGATGAAGTTACCACAAACAAGACCTCTCCCCCACAGGCGAGCCTTCGGACCTGCCAGCTAGATGAGAGCCTGCCCAGTGGGTCTACCTGGGGCCGAGCCGAGCTTGGGGTGTTGATGAAGTTTCCACAAACAAGACCTATCCCCCACAGACGAGGCTTCAGACCTGCCAGCTAGATAAGAGCCTGTGCAGCGGGTCTACCTAGGGCCGAGCTGAGCTCAGGGTGTTGATGAAGTTACCACAAACAAGACCTCTCCACCACATGCGAGCTTTCAGACCTGCCAGCTAGATGAGAGTCTGCGCAGCAGGTCTACTTGGTGCCGAGCCGAGCTCGGGGTGTTGATGAAGTTACCACAAACAAGACCTATCCCCCACTGGCGAGCCTTCGGACCTGTCAGCTAGATGAGAGCCTGCACAACGGGTCTATCTGGTGCCGAGCCGAGCTCGGGGTGTTGATGAAGTTACCACAAACAAGACCTCTCCCCCACAGGCGAGCCTTCGGACCTGCCAGCTAGATGAGAGCCTGCGCAGCGGGTCTACCTGGGGCCGAGCCGAGCTCAGGGTGTTGATGAAGTTACCATAAACAAGATCTCTCACCCACATGCGAGCCTTCGGACCTGCCAGCTTGATGAGAGCCTGCGCAGCGGGTCTACCTGGGGCCGAGCCGAGCTCGGGGTGTTGATGAAGTTTCCACAAACAAGACCTATCCCCCACAGGCGAGCCTTCAGACCCGACAGCTAGATGAGAGCCTGCGCAACGGGTCTACCTGGGGCCGAGCCGAGCTTGGGGTATTGATTAAGTTACCACAAACAAGACCTCTCCCCCACAGGCGAGCCTTCGGGCCTGCCAGCTAGATGAGAGCCTGCGCAGCGGGTTTACCTGGGGCCGAGCCGAGCTGGGTGTTGATGAAGTTACCACAAACAAGACCTCTCCCACACAGGCGAGCCTTCGAACCTGCCAGCTAGATGAGAGCCTGCGCAGCGGGTCTACCGAGCTCGAGGTGTTGCAAAACACATAATTACATCCTATCATAAAAATTTCACAATAGGCAAGATGAAAACAAGTTAATTGATATAGTATAACAAGCTTGATTTTGAATACATAATTACACCCTCTCCCTCTCACGAGTAGAAGCATTTTAGGTCATTGTCACTCCAAGTGTGGCTCAGGGTCCTCCACTCCACGTCCTGGAGGTAGTAGCCTCCGATTCCAAGGACCTCCTTCACTATGTAAGGCCCTTCCCAGTTCGGGTTGAGCTTGCCCACGGGGGCCAACCTTCCTGCCGCGTCAACCTTTTTCAGCACCAGATCTCCTTCGGCGAACTGCTTGACCATGATATGCTTATCGAAGTACTTGGCCATCCGCCGCTTGATCTCTTCTTGTCGGATGGCTGCAACATCCCGCAGCTCTTCTACCATATCCAGCGAGAGGCGTATCTCCTCCTCGTTATCCAACCTCCAAGTCTCGTCTCCTTCACCTGCGACTGTAACCCGCGGGGACCGAACCTCGAACTCCACTGGTAGGACCGCCTCGCACCCGTGAGAAAGCTTGAAGGGGGTCTCACCGGTGGCCGTGTTCGGGGTCGTTTTCAAGGCCCACAGGACCGAGGGGAGCTGCTCCACCCAATTCCCCCTCAAGTTTTCCACCTTCTTCTTGAGCAGGTTCACAATAATCTTGTTTGCCGCTTCTACCTGGCCGTTGCTCTGGGGGTGGTGGACAGAGGCAAATCTGAGGTCTATCCCCAGCTGGGCACAGAAGCTTATGAACTCCTCGCTGGCAAACTGGGCACCGTTATCTGTCACTATTGCTTGAGGCAACCCGTGCCTACAGATGATCTCCCCCCAGACGAAATTCCTTATGACTTGCGAGGTGACCTTGGCCAGGCCTTGACCTCCAGCCACTTGGAAAAGTAGTCGACCATGACCAGCAGAAACCTCCGCTGCCCACTGGCCGGAGGGAAAGGCCCGACCAAGTCCATCCCCCAGATGGCGAAAGGCCATGGCGATGTTATGCTTCTAAGTCTTTGAGCAGGCAAGAGTTGGAGGGGGGCGAACAACTGGCACTTTTGGCACCTTTTCGCGAACTCTGCTGCATCCTTCCTCAGGGTCTGCCAGAAGTACCCCTGCCTCACTACCCTTGCCTTCAGTGTCCTTCCTCCCGAGTGGCTGCGCACTCGCTTGAGTGTACCTCCCCCAGCATCCTTGGTACCTCTTCTTTGGTTACATATCTTGCCAGGAGTCCTGACAACATCTTATGATGCAACCCCCCTTCCACCATCAGGTAATGAGCTGCCTTGCGCCTAAAGCTCTTCGCATCCTTAACCTCCTCCATCAGCTTGCCAGTGGTCAGGAAGGTTACTAACGGGTCCACCCATGAGGATTGCTAACCTACCTCCATCAACTCCACTTCCTCAATTGCTGGCCGAAATAGTTCAGTCAGGGTTCCTCCTCCCCGAGGTCCAAACTTTGCCAATCGATCAGCAGCCATGCTCTCCTCCCTGGGGACATGTTGGATTGAGAATGATCGGAACCCACCTATGATCGCCCTTACCTTGGATAGGTATTTTATGAGGGTAGGCTCCCGAGCCTCAAACTCTCCTCGGATCTGTGACGCTACTACCATCGAGTCCGTGAAGGCCTCCACGTCCTAGATCCCAAGCTCCTTTGTCAAGCGAAGGCCAGCGATCATGGCCTCATACTCTGCTTGGTTGTTGGTCACCGGAAACTGGTAAGCCACTGCCTGCTCTATCGCGACTCCCTGGGGGTTTATAAGCACCACTCCTCCCCCGAGGGAATGCTTTCCCGAGGCCCCATAACCATCATCTTCCATGCTTCCTGCGGCTGCGGCTCCCCCTCCTCGACTTCAACAACATAGTCTGACAGAAAGTCCGCCACCGCTTGCGCCTTAATGGAGAGTCTCGGAACGAAAGAGATGTCAAACTCGCTTAATTCGATGGACCATTTGGCAAGTCTTCCCGAGTGCTCTACCCCTTCAAATATATTGCAAAGAGGATGGTCGGTCACCAACCTAATCGAGTGCACATGGAAATACGACCAGAGCTTCCTTGCTGAGATGACCAAAGCATAAGCCAACTTTTTGAGGATGGGGTAGCGGAGCTCCACCTTCTTCAATATTCGGCTAACGTAGTAGATTGACAGCTGCTTCTTTCCCTCTTCCCTTACTAGAACGGAGCTCACCGCCTCAGATCCTACTCCAAGGTATAAGGTTAGGTCCTCCCCATCTTTTGGGCTCTGAAGCAGAGGAGCCTGAGAGAGCTGTCTCTTCAGCCCTTGGAAGGCTTCTTCGCACTCAGCGATCCACTCAAACCTTTGGTTCCCTCACATTACTTTGAAGAATGAAGAACACTTATCCCCTGACCTGGAGAGGAACCTGCTTAGCCCAACCAATTTGTCTGTCAAGCGCTGGACCTCCTTGGCATCGCGAGGTGATTCCAAATCTAGGATAGACTTCACCTTGTCTGGGTTGGGCTCTACCCCTGCCGGAGTCAAGAGATGCCCAAGGAACTTCCCGCGGCTGGCCTCGAAGACACACTTCAAAGGGTTCAACCTCATCTTGAATCTCCGCAGGGTGGCGAACTTCACTTCTAGATCCCGCAAGTGCGAATCCACACACTTGCTCTTGATCATCAGGTCATCGACATAGACCTCCAAGTTTCTCCCCCTTGATCTCAAAAGACCCGATCCATCATGCGTTGGTATGTAGCCCCTGCGTTCTTCAACCCAAATGGCATCATCTTATAACTGAAGCATCCCTCCCTCGTGATGAAGGAAACATCCTTGACATCGGGAGGGTGCATCTGGATCTGGTGATAACCTGAAAAAGCATCTAAAAAGCTCATAATAGAAAAACCGACGACTGAATCAACCAACGCGTCGATTCGAGGCAGGGAGTAGCAATCCTGCCTCGAATACACATTCGTCATTTTCCACCCCCTTTCTTAACCATTACCACATTGGAGATCCAACATGGATACTGGATCTCTAAGATGAAGCCGGCCTCCAGCAGCTTCCTGACCTCCTCGCGGATGGGCTCCTCAAGCTTGGTGGCGATGACCCT
The DNA here is from genome assembly GCA_039583875.1 of Platanthera guangdongensis. Taxonomy (NCBI): domain Eukaryota; kingdom Viridiplantae; phylum Streptophyta; class Magnoliopsida; order Asparagales; family Orchidaceae; genus Platanthera; species Platanthera guangdongensis. The sequence goes on along the minus strand of CM077147.1, from coordinate 11,684,093 downwards.
CATCTTTTGGCGTATGGGGCGAGTGCGGGGGTCCAGGTTCAAGCGGTGGCAGGCCATGTCCGCGTCGATGCCCGACATGTCTGCCGCGCTCTAAGCGAAGATGTCGATGTTGCTTTGGATGTAGGCCCGCACTCGCTCCTGGTCGTCGGGACTCAAGCCCCCGCTGATCCGCACCCTCTGTACCTGCCCTGTGCTGGTGAAGACCTCCATCTCCACCACTTCCTCGGCCGGCTCCAGCCGCGACTGCTCCCAGCCGACCCTTTATTCTTCTTCCGGCTCCAACTCCTCCTCCCTTCCTACTTCCTCCCCCATCTCCATCGCCTCTTCCAGCATCTCCTGCTGCTGCTCAACTTCCACACCCCTCCGGGCCTCTCCCTCCATTCCTCCAGCTGCTTGCTCATCTACCACCATCGCCTCCTTCAGCCCCTCCTGTTGCTGCTCCGCACCCCTCTGGACCTCTCTCTCAGCTTTTTCCGGCCCCCTCCCCCCGCAGTCTCCTTCCTCGCCTCCCCTAGGCTCATCTCCTCTTCTCCGCCGTCCTCCTCCTGATCTGCCATCTCCCTCTCAAGCTCTTCCGCCTCGGACATCCAGGACACAGTGTTGACCGCCGTCACATAGCATTGCCTCTCCACCTTCGGATCCCCCCTGACCCTAACCTGCACCCCTCTGTTAGTGAACTTAAGACATTGATGGAACGATGAGGTGACGCAGCGAAGGGCGCTGATGAGGGGACACCCAAAGATGTCGTTGTAACTACTCGAGGCATCCACTATCACAAACAGACAGTTCCGTGACATGCCCCCCAGCTTCACATGCAACCCTACCCCTCCTTCTACTTCCTTCCTCTCCCCAGAAAATCCGAATAGCAGTCCATCCAAAGCCAAGACCCTTTCCCCTTAACCTTCATCTCATCAAAGTCCTTCTTGAAGATAACGTTCACTGAGCTCCCGTTGTCCACCAGTATCTTCGAGACCGTGAAATTCTCCACTGCCGTCTGGATCACCAGGGCGTCACAAAACGGATCTTCATAATCTGGCATGTTTGCTGACGAGAAGGTGATCTTTTCTTCAGGCGGGGGAGCCTGGGAGGTAGAGACGACCCCCCTTTATTACATGGTTTGGAGGCTCCCCTTGCGGGTTGCCTCGATCCCTACTCCTCCATGGATCACTCTAATCCCCCCGGGTTCCCACGTCTACCCGGTCCTCACATCTATCTTCTCCCTCCCCCTGCTGTACTTCCACGATCCTAACCGGCGGATCCTGCCTACCTTCTCTTCTTGCTTCTCTCATCTCTAAGAACTCAGGGCAAGTGGTCGTCGCGTGACCTTCCTCCTGGTGGAATTCACAAAAGAGCAACGCCGCCCTACCCCTTCTTCCTTCTCCTCCTCCTCTTCTCCCAGCTCCTCGTACTCCTCTCCTTTCTCCTCTTCCTCTGCCCACTTCCATGGCCTCCTGCGGCGGCGGGAGTTGGCCCCTTGGCCCCTGTCTCCACGCTGGTTGGTCAAACCTCCTGGGTTCCCGCAGGTTATCTCTCCCCTGGTATCCTCCTCCTTGACCCTGGGGGCGACCCTCCTGGGGCCTCCAACCCAACTGGTTGTTCGGCTCCCAGGCCCCCCATCCATGCTGCTGCCCCTGCCCTCGGGGTTCTTCCCTCCTTTCTTCTCTTCGCTCCCTCTGCTCTCCCAGCTCCCTCTGCCTTCTTGCTGCAGGCTCCTTCACATCATCCTCCGCCAGTCTGGCCAACTTCCTAGTAAATGCCGGATTCGCCCTCTCGAAGTCTATCTCTTTCGTCGCCCTCTCCATGAGCTCCTCAAAGGAGAGGGGGGCACTCTCTTCAATTCCATAGTGAAGAATCCCGGCCTCAGTCCCAGGGTGAAGGCGAGCATCAGCGCGTACCCTGGGACCTCCCTGGACTAGGAGGATCTCTTTCTGAAACCGATCAACGTAGTGACCCAATGTCTCATCCTGCTTCTGTCTTACTGCAAACAAGCACTCCACTTCCTTCTTCCGCTTCTTGGACGTTGAGAACCTCAACAGAAACCCTCGGCGCAGATCTTTAAAGCTATATATCGAGCTTGCCGGCAACTGGTGGAACCAGTCCCGGGCCTTCTCCTTCAGTGTGATGGCAAACAACCGACACTTGAAGGAATATGTCATTTGCCTTATCGAAACCACGTCTTCGAACCACTGCACATGTTGTACACAGTCATCCTTCCCTGAATAATAGGACATGTCCGACTCCCGAAACCCCTCCGGCATCGGAGCTGAGATGATGAGCTCGTTGAAAGGGCTCTCGTCTCCTGCCTGGCGAGAAGGCACGTCTCGCGGCCTCGACTGCTGGCCCGATACGCGAGACCGTGCCCAGGGAAGAGTTCTCGCACTGCCGCCTCCCTCTCGCCCAAATCTGCCGGAGTCTCCTTCCCGGGTTGTCGGCCTGGGAATAGCTCTCGCGCCGCCACGTCCCTTTCGCCAGACTCCGCCAAGACTTCCTTCCCGGGCGCTGTCCAGGGGCATTCTCGCCCAAGAGCGGGACCTCCTCTATCAGAACCTGAGGCGTTGCCCACTCGCTCCTTGCCGAGAAGGCCAAGCTGATGGTTTGCAGGACCTCTCGCCCGAAGTCTTCCAGCATCCTCCTTATCGCTTCCTCTCCCCGGGAGGGGGAATCTCCTAAACCAGACCCTTCTACTTCACCTCCAGCCATGGGACCTAACTCAAGGCTTTCTTGTATCAGCTGCCTTCCATGCTCACCGCACCAGAACTGTTGAAGCCAAAATTGACCTCAACGAGAGTTCAAAAATAGGGGTGCAGCCAACACCTACTTCTCTCGAGCCCCGACCCTCGACTGGTCGCAAAGGACCTAAGACTGACCCAAAGCCTCAGCAGGGAGGTCCCACCTCACACCCCGAAGATCTTTGAGAGCTTTCCCTCCAAACCCAAAAGCTAGGCTAGGAGCTCCTCAGAAAGCACTAGAGATTTGGAGGATAATGAGAGCTTGCTTTCTAAGGAGCCCTTATGAGTCTATTTATAGTTTTTTGAGTTTGAACTGCCAATAACCATACTGTGTTGACCTGAAATTACCCGAGTACCCCTGATCGGGTCTGCCAACAGCCAAACTCCGCTGTTTTGAAGATTTATGTGCATACCACCTAGGGCAAAAGAGTAAAAATAGCCGGGGCAGAACAGTAAAATTCCCCTTGATCGTAGAGATGTGAAAACGACCCCTTTACTATGCGGCGAGTGGGAGAGCTTCGGCGAGACGAGCCCTTCTGCTTGTATCGCCGACATCCCTTGCCATGAAATCTTCTCGCCGTTATGGGCCTGCTCGTGCCCCCAAGAGCGGGGTCTCGCCTATTGTCGAGACCATCTGTCTCGCCACCTGCGAGTGGGCGTCGTGGTTCCATTCATCCATTAATTCTTCTCGCCACCCTGACTTGTTCACCTGCGAGTGGGCTTGGGTCTCACCTATTGTCGAGTCACTCTGTCTTGAGGGCCTCCCGCGAGCCCGAGGTTGTACATGGTGGATTCCGGTAATTTGTTTGCTCGCTGAACCCGCGACTTAGGCCGATACTCGCCCAAGCTGATATATACCCCACTCTCCCCATTTGCCTTCGCCTATAAATAGAAGGGGTAGGTAGGACATAAGTACGCTGCGATTTTCTAACCCCAGCTCGCGAGTATCTTCTCCTGCTCGCCAGCTTCAGTCCTTCTTTCCTTCTCGTCTTTTCTTTCTCTTCACCTCACTTGCTTGCTAGAATGGTTGGAGACGACGCTAGTGCTCGCCGACAGGCCCTTACCGCCAACTTTACCGATGCGGCGTTCAAGAAGTCTGTCACCTCAGAGCGGGATCTGGAGATTTCCAAAGAGCGGCTTCTGCCGGATGGATACTCGACGAGACTCCATACTCGCAGCGAGCGACTCAATACCCACATCGAGGGTGCGATGGTCTTGTCGCTCTGCCACTTCGACGCTGGCTTGCGACTTCCCTTTTGGCCAGAATATCGCAAAATCCTGCGATATTTTGGCATTGTCCCCGTGCAAATCAACCCCAATGGAGTGGCAATCATCATGGGGTTCCTATGTTATCTGCGGGAAGAGAGGGTTGTCTTCGACCTCTCTATTTTCCGCAAGATATTCGCCTTCGTCGTGACCGCCGAGGGGGTCGTTTATTTCAGCAGCCACGTCTGCACTTTGGTGGGGACTGCGAATAAGGTCCACTGGTGGAGCTAGTATCTGGTCGTCGTCCATCTCAACTTCGGGCATTTTGGGAAGGCCGCACCAACCCGCCGGCGTCGCCTTCCTCCCGCCAATCTTGGAAGGCGTCCACGAGCAACAGTTCGAGTCCTTCCGAGGTCGCGGATTTGACGTTATCTTCCGGCTGCTTAACATCAACTCGCTCCTAGAGATTCACCCGAATGAGGGTAAGACTTAACCGGAATTGCGTAGTGCTCGATTCTTGCTCTCGCTCTTCTCCATTCTCGGTTCTAATATGTTTGCGCGATGCTTGCAGTGGATTGCGAGCTTCCAGAGAAGCTGCTTCCTCTGGCGAAGGAAGTCACCACCTCCTTCCCGGAAGCCAACCCTCCGCCTGACGTCGGCGAGAAGAAGAAACTCGCCAAGGGGAAGGCGAAGGTCAGGTCGCCGGGCCTCGCGAGCAAGAGGGCCAAGATGTCTCCCTCCTTGTCTGGCGATCAAGAGTCGCAGCTAGATGTTCGGGCGCCCTACTTCCACCCAAATTACAACCTTGGGCGAGGAGCGGTGGATGTTTATGGTCGCCCGCTGGTGACTTGGTCCGAAACCGAGAATTTGGTGACGCTGAGCACCAACCTCCCCTCCTGGTCGGCGGACTGGGACGATAAGGGGAAGGCCTTCGCCGTCCTCCACGCCTTGTATGGGCGAGTTGATGCTGAGTCACTCCTGGAGCTCAGCGCGGAGGTGCTCGCCCAGCAAACTTCATGCTCGCTGGCGCTGAGTGTCGAGCTTTGGCACTATACGACCAGCAAGCTACTGGAGACGACCAGGAGGCTGCTGGAGACGACCGAGGCCTTGAAGGTCGTCACCAAGAAGGCTATTGATCTCGGCATGCAGTCCGTTCGTTGGAGGGATTATGAGGTAAGTCACCTCTCTCCACACGACATTGATGATTTTGGACTTTGAACTATTTTGCTGATCGACCTTTGTTTTCCCGCAGGCTGCCGAGATCGAGGCCGCAAAGAAGCTCTCCGAATGTGAGGAGAAACTCGCCAACTCCCAGGCTGAGCTGGAGGCGGCCCATTTTCGCGCTGAGGAGATGGAGACCCGCCTGGTCGCCGCCGAAGGTCGCGCGAGCTCTTCAGCTCCCTTGTCGGATGCGCCGCGGCCGGAGGACGATCCACATTGGGTCGTCAAACGGTCTCGCCATCTTTTGGAGGAGAGGTCGTCCGTCCGTCGCGAGATAGCGCGAGCAGCGGGGAACATCATGCTCGCTCGACTAAGGATCAACGACCAGCTCGTCGAGGGGGAGAAGTAGCTCACCGTCGACGAGCTCATTCCAGAGTTGCTCGCTGAGGAGTCCACCTCGCCCGATCGCGTCCCTTCCTCATCTTCGGGCTCCAGCAGCAGCGGCAGTAGCAGCGGCAGCGGCGATAGCACTGATGGAGAGGAAAGCGATGGAGACAGCGAGGAAGAGGAAGATGCTGATATTGGAGATGACGGATATCGGCCTGGTACTAGCGACGATGAGTCCTAGTTGCTCGCCGATTTTTGTCATGCTCGCATGTAACAGTTAATCAATTTTTGTAACTTGTAAATTTTTGATATACATATTTACACAAGTTAAAGTTACCTCATTCTGTTATTCCTTACTCGCATATTTGTTGGTTGATGGCGCTCGCTAGGATCATAGGCTCGGGGAGGATGAGTACTTGTGATGCTTACTCGCGCGTTATCACGGTCGTAGTCGCGCGATACTCGCACGGTAATAGTCGCTCCAACTACTCGCCGCCTGATGCTCGTACGTGCGTCTGTACGTATACTCGCCATAGCATACTCGTACGCTCGCCCAGGCATACTCGCATACTCGCCATGACACACTCGCACCTGCATATTTGTTCATCTCGCCGAAGTTAAACCCGACTGGCTTGGAGACTAGAGCTGATACCTTTCAGGAGCCGAGCTCAACTGTTGGGTAAAAAGTAGTCGACACCCAGCAGGAGCAAAGCTCAACTAGGGGTGGGAATCAGTCGAAACCCAGCAGGATCCAAGCTCAACTGGGGGTGGGAATCAGTCGACACCCAGCATGGAGCCAAGCTCAACTGGGGGTGGGAATCAGTCGACACCCAGCAGGAGCCAAGCTCAACTGGGGGTGGGAATCAGTCGACACCCAGTAGGAGCCAAGCTTAACTGGGGGTGGGAATTAGGCGAATCGGGGAGGCAAGTAGTCGGTCTGCATGAGAGGAGCTTGTACAGAGTTCACAGACTACGACATCACTCCAACGAGGAACTTGGACTCACTCGAGGAGGTCGTTGGCCAATGTGCAGGAGAGGAGGTCGTGCAAGGACTTGGACTTACGATGACACTGCCACTCGAGGTCTTAAAGCATTGTTGGAGTCGACAGCTCTCAGGAGCCCTGCTCAACTAGAGTGGTGTGAGTCGTCTCGGGGAGGCAAGTAGTCAGTCTACAGGGGAGGAGCTCGTACAGAGTTCACGAACTACGACATCACTCCAACGAGGAACTTGTACTCACTCGAGGAGGTCGTTGGCCAATGTGCAGGAGAGGAGCTCGTGCAGGGACTTGGACTTACGATGACACTGCTACTCGAGGTCTTGAAACATTGTTGAGTCGACAGCTCTCAGGAGCCTTGCTCAATTAGAGTGGTGTGAGTCGTCTGGGGGGGGCAAGTAGTCGGTCTGCAGGAGAGGAGCTCGTACAGAGTTCACGGACTACAAAATCACTCCAACGAGGAACTTGGACTCACTCGAGGAGGTCGTTGGCCAATGTGCAGGAGAGGAGCTCGTGCAAGGACTTGTACTTACGATGACACTGCCACTCGAGGTCTTGAAACATTGTTGGAGTCGGCAGCTCTCAGGAACCCTGCTCAACTAGAGTGGTGTGAGTCGTCTCGGGGAGGCAAGTACTCGGTCTGCAGGAGAGGAGCTCGTACAGAGTTCACGGACTACGACATCACTCCAACGAGGAAATTGGACTCACTCGAGGAGGTCATTGGCCAATATGCAGGAGAGGAGCTCGTGCAGGGACTTGGACTTATGATGACACTGCCACTCGAGGTCTTGAAACATTGTTGGAGTCGTTTGCCCTGTTGCTTAAGAGACTGCCAATGAGTCAAATGCATTAATATCTTAGGAGAACGATGATCCTTCCCCCGTCGAGTTGGAAGGTTGGCGTCCAGACCTGTTCATGATAGTTCCTCCAGTCGGAGGAGAGATGCAATCGGGGGTAGCTATGCCAGCATACAAGGGGGGAGCTGATCTCGGCCGTCAATGCAGGGGCTCAGTCTTACAAGGACGCTTCCATGAAGTAAAGCGAGAGCCTCTGAGCGTCCTCATTCTCCAAGCGCCATTCTTCGCTGTCGTCTCCCGCTGCTATGACTCTCGGGCTCCAAACCTCAAACTCCACTAGGATGAGTGTCTCAGACCCGTGAGATAACTTGAAGGGAGTTTCCCACGTAGCCAAGTTGGGAGTTATTCTCAGAGCCCAAAGGATTGAGGGGAGCTTAAGGTGGCCAAAGAATGTTACGTCACCGTCGTGAACTCCATCTCTTAGCAGGAGGGAGCCGAGGAGATGGAACGGAGGATGGAGGAGGCGGATAAAGAGGTTGATGGAGAAGAGATGGGGGTAGAGGAGAGCCTCACCAAGGTGGAGGTGGCGGAGGAGATTCAGAAGGAGCCGACCGAGGCGATGGCCGTGGAGGAAGTAACGAAAGCTGAGGTTGTTGTCCCGGGGAGAGGGACATGGGAGAATGGGGGTAGAAGTACATGCTGGAGGCTGCGGAGGAGGTAGTTGAGATGGAGGTTCTCACCCTTGGAGGTAGGGTGGAGAAGGTTCGCATCAGCGGGGGGTTGACCCCGGAGGCCCAGGAGAGGATGCTGGCATGCATCCAGAGGAACGTGGACATCTTCGCATGGAGCGCGACAGAGATGCCAGGGATCGCGACAGAGATGCCAGGGATCGATACAGATGTGGCCTGCAACCGCCTTAACCTGGACCCAGTAGCTCGGCCCGTCCAACAGAAGAATAGATCCACCGCGAACAAGCTGGCCGAACCCATCAGGGAGGAGGTGGCCAAACTCCTCAAGGCCAGCTTTGTATCCGAAATACAATACCCCGGTTGAGTCTCCAATGTAGTTATGGTTAAAAAAGGAGACAGACGGTGGCGTATGTGTGTCGATTTTTCTTTACTTAATAAATCGTGCCATATGGACTGTTATCCTTTGCCTCGGATCGACGCGCTGGTTGACTCAGCCGTCGATTTTCCTATAATGAGCTTCTTAGATGCATTTTCAGGTTATCACTAGATCAGGATGCACCCCCTGACATCAAAGATGTCTTATTCATCATGGGTGATGGGTGTTACTACTATAAAATGATGCCCTTTGGGCTGGAGAATGCAGGGGCGACATACTAGAAGATGATGGATAGGGTCTTCTGAGAATAGAAGGGGAGGAACTTGGAGTTCTATGTAGATGATCTCATGATCAAGAGTCGAGACATGGACTCTCACTTCCGGGACCTAGAGGAGACCTTCACCACCTTGCGCAAATACAAGATGAGACTGAACCCCCTGAAGTGCGTCTTCGGGGCCTGCAGGGGGAAGTTCTTGGGACATCTCCTCACTCCCGCGGGGGTCGAGCCAAATCCCGACAAGGTCAAAGCCATCATGGAGCTAGAGCCGCCTCAGAATGCTAAAGAGTTGCAGCGACTGACAGGAAAGCTGACAGGGTTGAGCAGGTTTCTCTCCCGGGCCGAAGAGAAGTGTTCCCCCTTCTTCAAAACATTGAGGGGAGGCCAAAAATTCGAGTGGATCGAGGAGTGCGAGGAGGCATTCCAAGCCCTGAAGAAGCAGTTGACCCAGGCTCCGCTGCTTCAAGGGCCGAAAGAGGGGGAGAACCTATATTTGTATCTCGGGGTCGGAGCAGAGGCCTTGAGCTCCATCCTGGTTCGAGAAGAGGGGAAAAAAAGTTGCCCATATATTATGTGAGCCGGGTCCTGAGGAAGGCCAAGCTTCGGTATCATATCTTAGAAAAGCTGGCCTTTGCTCTAGTCATCTCGGCTTGAAGGCTCCGACCTTACTTCCAGGCACACTCAATCCGAGTGGTGACTGACAACCCCCTCCACAACATCTTCGAGGGGGTGGAGCATTCAGGTAGGTTGACTAAGTGTGTAACGCCCCAGGTTCAGGAAATGCTTTTCTGGAAGGTACCGCGCGGCGGTAGAGCTACCGCTAGAGGTAGTTCGGTGTTCTCGACGCTCTCGATGCTCTCGACGTTCTCGGCGTCTCAGCGCATGCTAGCGCCGGGCGGTAATGTATACCGCGCGGCGGTAGTCCGCTCGACGATTGGGTCGAAGCATTCAACGCTCGACATTTTCGAGAAGTGCTAGTGCTCGGCGATAGCGGCAGCGCGGGGCGGTAGCTTGACGATTTATTTGACAGAGCTCTCGGGTTGTTACAGCGTGACGTTAATCTTACCGTAGGAGGTAGCGTAGTTTTGTCGTTTCTCCCAAGCGCATAAACTACCGCGCGGCGATAGTCTTCTACCGCGTGGCGATAACATAACAGTTATGACGTGTCCACGTGTCACCACCCAATTGGAGTTCTGAGCGGTGGCATCCTTGAGAAGCCGAACGATTGGGCAACCGCGCGGTGGTAACTTCCTACCGCGTGGTGGTAGCTCTCGTAAACTGACTTCTTGGAGGAATCATGACCGTCCACTGGTTTTTTTTGGAGATCCGACGGCTGGTGCGTGCCTCTGCGGGTATATGGTCGGGAGTTAGGTATTCCCAACTCATTTTCCTCATTGGCTCTCTCTTTCTAAGTTCTAGAGAGAAGGGAGAGTGAAGAAGGAAGAAGAAGGGAGAGATCCCGCCGTCGTTGGAGTTCTGAAGTTCTGATTCGCAAGACGAGTCCGGATTTGGGGAGGCAAGGTCGTTGCGGTCGCGCCCATCCGTCTAGATCTTTGGCATGACACCGAATAAATCGCAAAGGGTTACGATTCTCTACTTGGACATGTGAAGTACTCTTCTTTTTGCATAGGAAACCCTCTCCTGTGAGTGTGCGGTGAGCGTGAGGTCTTCCTTCGAGTAGATATGGATTATCCCCGTAGTTTTGCATATATAATTTGGAATTGAAGTATGGACATAAGCATGGTGTGTGAAGCCCATCTAGACGGGTTGGTTTGAATGGTGATGTTTTCATTATGCATATATTGCTGGAGAAGACTCCATGCTGTATGTTTTTTGGGTTTCTATGCGGTAGATTGTAGCAGGGAACTTTGGGGACTAACCCCAAGAAGCACCCAAAAAAATGGGCAGAAACACATTTCTTCCAGATACCACACAACGGTAGTGTTACCGCCGGTGGTAGCTTTATGAAAGAGCTTTTGTGAGGCCTATCTCGCGGAGACCTGGGGGCTAGTGTATGGGGATTCGTGCTTTGGAAGCCCAGCTTGGTGGTCTGGGAGCCGACCTTGTGCATAACCAGGTTATGTATTATTGTATGATTGATACGATGGGACTCGGAGAAGCTCGACCCTCATCGATGGCTTAATTGACATGGCGAAGTGAGCAACGGACGAGTGGAACCGTACCCGCTCTATGTGGTTCGGTTAAAGAGACCTAAGGTACGTGACACTTACCGTTGGCATAGAAGGCGAGTCTTATGCTTTGACCAAAAATACTGGAATGCTCACGATGGTTGTCGTCCTAGGGGCGGTGGTGAAGACGCAGATTAGACCGGATTCACTGAGAATGTGCCCTGAGAGCACGAGGTATGTGGCCGTTCGCGCCTACGCCTGTGGTGAAGTGTGCTTAAATTTCACTTTCGTTTCTATGTTGGATATTGTAATACAATTACAGGGAATGAGCATCGCCGCCCCGAGTAAGGGGTGAAGTCGTTATAATTTGGTCAGCTTTAACTGACCGTTGCATTGTTTCGCCACCGTGCAGTGGATTGTTCTTGCAGGAACAGGTGAGCCAAGTGGCAAGTAGCGGGCTAAGACCCTTGATGTTGTGTTGGACCTTGAAGGCCCAAGCGAAGTGTTTATATTTACTGTTTTCATGTATGGCCGGCCTGCGTGCCAAAGTTTGTAAAACACTTTAATTCAAATTGAATGTTGTAAGGTCATAAGGCCAAGACTTTTGTGTATGTTATTTCATTCATGTTGTGGCTGTAGTGGACATTCATGTTATGTTTATGGGTTCTTCTAACTTACTTAAAAGCTTCCGCTAGAATGCTCCGTGTTAGGTTTCGATATTGCTTCTTAGTAATTTGGTATTAATACGTAACTCCGCTAACTGTCTGTGGTATATGGCGTGGGGCCCCGACCCGACCTTCTTTTATATCCCATGTGACGGATGTGGGTGTTACAATTTGGTATCAGACTATGGTGTCGGTCTTTCTTAGGGGAATTCATGGCCGAATTCTTTTTAAGGGGTGGTGAGCACAGTCATGTGAGTCTTCGTTATAACCTGAAAAAAACCCATGAATGTTCACTTAGGAATTGAAATACACATGTTTGAGGAACCTGCGTGTTCCTATGATTGCTTTTTGCAATCATGTTTGGTCACTTAATGGTGTGTTGTTCGACTATAGGTGACCAGGAGTGGCGCTGGGCAGTCAGAACGCCCGCTTTCTGAGGAAAGTAGTGCACCCAATGACGTGCCTGCAACTCCTCCTTCGGCAGAAACAATAAGACTTGTGGCTAAGGCGGTGTTTGCGATGCTAAACGCCCAGCCAGGAAGGCAAGTGCAGCATCCTGCCCCTGCAGGGGAGCAGGTACCGCTTCGAGCAGCAGAACCTAGAATAGTGGAACAAGTAGTGGTAGAGCCTTTAGTACATAAAAGAGCAACAGGGAAGCAGCTCAAGCATGTAATGAGTTTTAATCTTCTGGTGTTTTTGGGGACTGGAACCCCATCGCAGGCCGAAGATCGGCTTTCTCGTGTCAAAAGATTCTTGACGGCCACTGAAACAGAGGAATGACAGAAGACCATCATAGCCACCTTCCTGTTGGATGGAGAGGCGATATTGTGGTGGGAAGAGTTGGAGCTGCACCATATGGTTGGAAGGCAACTCACTGATGTCTCAATGGAGGAATTCTCAAGGTTATTCTTGGCAAGATACCTTCCCTCAGCACAGAGGATCGCTATGGAGAATCAGTTCCAGAGACTGACGTAGGGAGATAGTAGCGTGGATGAGTATCTCCACGAGTTTACGCGGTTGGGTCGTTATGCTGGCTTTACGTTTGCCGATGAGGAGCGTAAGACCAAACGGTTCTACGAGGGTTTGCGTGATGACCTGAGGCTACTACTTTCTATGCCTATGACGCAAGGCTTCCTAACCATGGTCAATACAACCCGATCATTGGAAAAAGATCTGAAGAGAGTCCAAGGGAAGAAGGACTCGAGTGCGAAGAAGACAGAGTTCAAAGTGCCGAACTCAAAGTCTAGGTTCCGTAGGTGGAACAAGAAGGCTAGGACTTCGGGTCCAGCCCCTTATTCGGGTGTGTCTGGGGAAATTACAGGCCGAGCTCAGGGCACTTGTTATAACTGTGGAAAGCCAGGACATTTTGCTAGAGATTGTTGGAGTGGATGTCCAAAGTCCGAGAAAAAGCATGGAGCAACTTACGAGGAGAAGGGAAAGGCGGTGGAGTCAACCGCATCCCACTATGCTCCTGCACAGCCTAGAGTGTACAATCTTGGCCTTCAGGAGGCCATAAAGCAGGCTGACGTGGTGACAGGTATGATTTAATATCAATAACAGTTTAGCTTGATATACTTGTTGCCTCATGCGTGTTAGCTTATGACTGCTTGTGCTAGGCTTTATTTTGATTTTTGATTGTCCGGCGAGAGCACTGTTCGTCACGGGAGCTTCGCATTTCTTTTTGTCCGAAGAAATTTTATTGCGCATCGGAGTACCTTCTTCGATGGCAAGGGACAAATTGGATGTGCTGCTGCCTAACGAGTGTTCTATGCACGAAGATAAAGTTTGTTGCGTGAAGATACAAATTGGGAGTCAAGAGTTTGACTTGCAAGCGTCGCTACTGCCGATAGTGAAGTTCAACGTGATCTTTGGTATGGACTGGCTATCAGAGCAGCGTGCGCACATTGATTGCAACTGTGAGGTGGTCAAATTGGGACTAGATACAGATCGTGAGACGACATTCTCAGGCATAAAGGGGACGAGCAAGACTTTGATGTCTGCTCTTCAGGTGGTTAAGGCAGTTCATAGTGGTGCAGAGCTGTTTTACGCATTAGTGGAGGCTTTGAAGCCCAAGCCTGGTCTGGACAGCATCCCAGTTGTATCTGAGTTTCCTGATGTTTTCCCTGAAGATCTCCCTGGAGCTCCACCTCAGTGAGAGATTGACTTCACCATTGAGTTAGTGTCAGGTGCCAAACCTGTGTCACGCTCTCTGTATTGGTTAGCGCCTATGGAGATGGCGGAACTGAAAGTACAGCTTCAAGAACTGTTGGAACAAGGTTATGCGTGTCCAAGTTCGTCGCCTTGGAGCGGGCCGATCCTCTTTGTTAAGAAGAAGGATGGAAGCTTACGACTATGTTACCGGTAGTTGAATAAGTTAACAGAGAAGAATAAGTATCTGATCCCAAGAATTGATGATCTGTTTGACCAGCTGGTTGGGTAAACTGTGTACTCGAAGTCGGA